>BROG01000287.1:0-600000 GCA_030159075.1 Atrina japonica
AGATGTAAAAATATTTAACTACAAGGGCATCCGTGGCTGAGAGAATATAGTATCGCGCTTTGAAACATCAAGTGTCTCCCTTCTGGTGAGCCCAGGTTCGATCCCCGCTGGAACCTAAGCCGATTTTTGTAAGAACGTTTTTGCCAGTTTACTTGCGAAAGGCCTCTGATCTCTTCCCGGGTACATTCAACGGTATTCTCCCCTCCATCATAAAAAACATATCACAATAAAACTGACAAACTGTTGAACGTGGCGCAAAACACCATGCAAAATTCATATTTTTATCCATAACTTTATTGAAGAGTCGTTCGATTGTACAAATTTTTTAATTAATGTTAAAACTTTATTTGCGTAACGTTTAGGTATCAAACACACCATACAAAACCTAAAAACGACCTCGACCAAAACAGATTCTGTTTGCTTACTTACATACGCTAAAACGTCACAATGACAGCTCATAGATCAAAGTTTTCTTTGTTAAAGTCCGTTACAGAAAACTTGGTCGACATTTTCTTTGATGAAGTCACCTGTTCACACTATCAAAGTATTTTAACAACTTGTACAAGAAAAAGCCCCGTCCACACGATCAAAGTTTTCTTTTTCAAAGTCCAAAAAATATTGGTCAAATTTTTCTTTTATGAAGTCATCCATTTACACTATCAAAGTTTTTTAGCGATTTATACAAGAAAATGCGGAAACCATGTGGTTAGACCATGTAAACATTGATTACGTCATATCGTATATCTGCTTTGACCGGCTGAATTTCATCACAGGCCTTCAAAGTTCTTTGATGGACATTGATCAAAGTTTTTTAACCCTTCACATGATCAAAATTTGCGTAAAAAATTTTGACCAAGAAAATCTGTACAAGAAAAAACAGGATGAATTTCTATTTCATCAAAGTTTTTGATATGGACTTTGATCTAAGTTTTCTTTGACCGTTCACATGATCCAAGTTTGCGTCATAATCTTTAACAAAGAAAACTTGTACAAGAAAACTTTGATCGTGTGAACGGGGCTTTAAGATGAGCTAATGTGTTTTGAAACAATTTATTCTTGAATCCTTATTTATTCCAAATCTGTTAATTCCTTTCCTCTAATTTAGACCTTCCCATACTATATTTATCACTTCAATGTATCAGCTACAATGTTTAGGATGAAAACGAGATTTGTTATCGTGGAATTGGATTTTTAAAATCAATGTTATTTCGAGTAGAAAGTACCAAATTTAAGTTTAATGGATTCAAGATGCTGCTGCTGATGGTTCTATACTGTGATATAGTAATTTTTCACACAGTAGGGATTATAAGAAATACATTACTTTATCCAAAAAAGCGTGTTTTTGTAATGTATTTGTACACAGATTAGGAGAGAATCGACTAAATCTTAAAATCGTTTTTCCAACACACATCACACATTGACCTGGCTGACATTTTTTCTGTATTGTCATCGCGAGATTTTAATCAAGGACTTTAATTAAAAAGCAACAAAAAATCTTTAATTTCAAATTAAATTTCTGAGATATTTTCAATTAATTTCTATTCCCTGATTTTGTTTGGATTGTAATTTTATTACATTTAAAGAAAAGTGCATACTTGAAAACATTTCCTTTTACAGCGATGTACCAAACGTATCCATTAATGTGCTCTCTCTCTCTCTCTCTCTCTCTCTCTCTCTCTCTCTCTCTCTCTCTCTCTCTCTCTCTCTCTCATTATTCCTTCTCTTTAAAAGTGTTTCGTCCCAGAATTTTATAAAATTCTATTTCATATACTTAGTCACTGGTTATCATACATAGTATTTTGTCTGATTCTACACATAACTTCACTGAAGTGCGCTTAAATAAATGCTGGGATTTCTAATTGACAATAAGTGGAATTTGGGGACTAAGTCTTCCCTTTTGACCAGTAGCTAAAGGTTCGACACGACACATTTTGACAAACTTTCCATTATGACGTCACAATTAAATGGCATTTTACTTACTGTGTTGACACTAACGAGAAAATGACAACCAAACCATACAACAGACATAACTTTGGCTATCCTATCGTCAACTTTACCAATAAAGGCAGTGAAATTTCATGTTTACCTACATATAGAGTTGCTATCTCCTATTGGGTCTGATAAAACAGACCCTGCTCAACATTACGACCATGTCATGAAAAAGCGGAAAACTACTAAGTGCTAAGCTATTGTCACATAGAAATGAGGATTTATATATTATATTAATATTTCCACAACACCAATGTCGGTATAATGATCTTGTTTGAAATTACCATGTTGACTAACTGAAATGATTAATTTCGATAGTATATCTTAAATAGCCTATACTGATATTGCGACATGTCTGTATGGTTTATAAATCTAAATTTGACTATGGACGAACACCAGGTATGACTGATTGTAAAGGTATTGCTCCTCCATGACACCTTATCCCACCTTTTCCAGGAGTTAAAATTCACCATACTTGTATATTGTCTCCTGAACCTCCTGACGGTTAATATTTTGGTATCTGTCATTTTCACTTTAATTTTTGTTAAACAAAACACAATATGTTTGTAAGTTATAATTAAAAGAGTATTTTGACGTTTCAAATTTTTGAATATAAAAATTTCAGATACCAAAGTATAAATCAATAGAATGTCCAGGACATAAATACAAATCCGGTAAAAATGAACAAACACAGACCTCTGAAATCCAAGAGGTGGGATCAGGTGCCATGGAGGAGTAAGCATCCCCTGTCGACCGGTCACACCCGCCGTGAGTCCACAGACAAGTCCAATGAAACAAGTGAGGAGTGTATCCTCGTCACAATTGGTACAGACGTCTCAACAACCGCCAACGAAAAGGCAACTCAACATTTCACTTAGTGAAACAGAAGAGTCGCAAACAAGATTATTATACCGACCGTAAAATTTGCGGAACGTTGACATTAAACGCGGTTTTCGATATCCCTGTGTCAATAATTTGTCAGTGAGTAGTTTTCCTCTGTATATGAAATTTTCATATGTTGTGCACGCCCTGGCATATCGGATCATTTGTGAAATATAAACTCCATATGCGGGTGACTGAGGGATATTACTACTTAAATGTGGAAAATGTACGATGGGAAAGCCGAAATCGTCGCGTTTATCGTATATCTTAGTTGCTAATTTCCCGTCTGTGTTTATATAAGTAAAATGTCTAAGTATGAAGCGTGTGTGCTTGATTCTGTTGTATCTAGATTAATATCTTTAATATCTTTTAGATATTCTAAAATGATGTCGCCAGCGACATTATAAAAAACACTATTAAGATCTGTCTCGTAGTAATATTTCTCACGAGTAAATTTAAAATCTGTACGTTCTGTTAAAATGTGTTTAATTGTTAGTCTAGACCCACACGGTATACCTACACGGTGGTTCTTTTTTGAATAATAAATATTTATGTATAATGTTACTGTTTGTATACTTTCTGAACCTCCGGAAAGTTAAAACTTTTGTATCCATAATTTTTATACTTGCATAATACCTTCTGAACTTACAGCAATTCACACAATTTTTAGTGGAAACTTTCGTTAATTGCACTGGTTAAAAGAATCTGAAACAAGACGTATTGTGATGAAAAAGAGCTGCATCTTCCTAGACGCTTTGTGAGCTCTTTATCAAATCCAGACAGAAATTGTTGCGTTTTTGTTGATTATTTTTATTTACAAGTGTATATTTCAACCAATCGCTGATTAACATTCAGGTCTTGTTACATCGTTTTCTAGAGGAGATTTTGTCGTTGATTTATTCATCGCACGACTTTGATTAGAGATTATTCTCCTACAGAGCAGATGGACAGGTGAATTGATATTTTCAAAAGGGACACTGCAGAAAATTTGTATCTACTTTTTCTTCTGGGCGTTTATAACGTATGTATCTTTTTGTATGCAAGGTGATTGTCCTGTGTATTCTTACATCCAACTAACATACTAAAAATATACCACAGGGCGATTACTACGGCCGTTCACTCCTTTCTGATGTCCGTTATGTATGGACTTTCTGATACAACCACTGATAAATACCTCCGGGTTCTTTTAGAAAACGAACCAATACTGTCTATTTTCCAAAGAGGTGTGTACATGTAAAGCGATTTGTTCTAATTCCAATCTTTACTGTAGCCTCAATATTGTTCTACCGAAAACTTGTTTGTCATCCTAATATTATTTGATTTATATCTTTTACTCAGTGAAACAATGTTATCGCAAACAATGTCTTTATAAACGAGCGTTAATTTTGTAAAATGTTTACATTAAACGCGATTCATGATATTCTTGTTACAAAATATTATGTATATGCAGACAAACTGATAATCCAACGTTATATTTTGTAACACATGCAGTATTGTGTATAAACATGATACTTATCACATTTTACCACGTTACATCACTAATTATAAGTCAAGATCATGAATCATATTGACTTGTATCATGTGTCACGAAGACCTTGGGAAACTTCCATATCAATTCAAAGACTATATGCATAACTAATGCCAACGTACACAAGTTTGGCGTGTTTCCGCTTTTCGCAACCACTATGTGTCCTAATTATTCGCCTGTGCATGCGCCTGCACCTGGTCACATCCCGTTTGGGATTCCCAATAATGTCGAGACCATTGTGAACTTGGATTTTCGAATATCCATGGTACTTTTTCATTTTAATTATAATAACACCAGGAATCTTTGGTGAGAGGCGCGGATGCTGGAAACAATTTTGACAAGGGGTCAGCCCGTTAATTATTTCTATAAGGTTCGATCCAATATTACAAAATGTCTGACTTACAGTTTGGACAATATCAGGGGAGATCAGCAGTGGAACGTATACACGATCAAACCCCAAAACGCTATCCCTATAACCCGAGAAAGGTCATAATATTAAAAAGAGTTTCTTTAATAACATCTAGCAGCTCGACATGGCTTACAAATTACGTCTTCACTATTGATTGGTATCTTTACCATGTAACATTAAATACACGTTATGTCGGCTTTCTCTGATTTATATTACTTACTGCAACTTGTCAATATAATTTGTGATTCTGATCTCGACTTAACGAGATTCTGCTATAAAAATTACTGTATCTTGCGTATTGCAGACATAAACGTTATGATAAGGAGGAAAAGAAAACAAAACTTGATCTCGATATTTTTCATGATTAAAGCATTAAATTATTCTGTGTATGTGTACAATCAATAAGGGAAACGATTGGTGATTACGAAACTGTGGCTAAAGAAAGCAGACGAAACAAACAAACACACACACACACATACTAAAAAGTGATATATACTTATATACTTAGATCAAATTGTTTCTAAACCTCTAATCTAAATTGGGTGTTGTTGTTTTGTTTTGTTTTGTTTTTTTATTTTATGAGGCAAGCTTACTGGTCAATTAGACCACATTTGATTATTTTTCATAGACATAGAAATAAAAATCATTGAAGCCAAAGTATTAATCTTTAGGATGTCCAGGATACATTATACATTATGCAATGGTGAATATTGGACAAACACGGACCTCTGGAAACCCAGAGGTGGGATCAGGTGTTAAAGAGCAGTAAGTAATCCCTGTGACCGGTCACAAACACCTGAGAGTCCACAGTCAAATTGAATTTAATGATTCGGGGACAAATCCTATAGTTTCGGACGGTATTTTTAAAATTTTTGATGCTTATAATGCATTCAGGAAACTGCCACCGACTATCAGCATGTAAAGCTGGCAAAACCGATAAAGACACAACAGTGACTAGATATGATAGAAGCCATTAATATGACATTTAAATCAATACTTTTAAGTATCAGTTATGAAACCACATCTGACCTCCTGTTCTATTAAAAAAGTGATCTCAAGAAATAGATTACTGATTGTTAAACAATTTATTACCATTGTCACGATGGATTATATCACTTTGTTTGTGCTTTAATTGCACGAGCCTAGTTGTTCTTACGCCTCTCTGCCACCTCAATTTAAGGCATCTTTCATGATTAAACTAACTAATTGGATTCTAAGTTTGTTACTTCAAAGTACCATATTTTTTATCTATTTATCCTAGTCTTGGCGGAATGTTTGGAGTCCCACTAGAGCAATAGCTGATTTTGTGAGAAAAATTGTCAGTTTGCTTACGGGAGGTCAGTTGTCTGCTTTCGGGTACATTGAAACTGGTTGCCATCATATAACTGAAAAATTAATCACGTCAAGTACGACTTATGACTATTTTCAAATGTCGTAAATAGGCAACGCCGTTACGACTGTCCAAAACAAGAAGAGTTCCCAATTGTTACTGGTACTTATAGTGCATGTGTCGTGTGCTAAGTGGATTGGTGTGTGTGTGTGTGTGTGTGTGTGTGTGTGTGTGTGTGTGTGTGTGTGTGTGTGTGTGTGTGTGTGTGTGTGTGTGCGTGCGAGTTGCTGATATTGTTGACTTTATTTTTGACAATGGGCGAGGATAACTTAATACTTAAGCAAAGGAAACGTTGAAAAACAAAATGGTGTAATTTATATTTTAAGGTCAACAAACGTAAAGCTTACGACTTTAAAAACTCAATGACCCTTTTACTAAACAGTATTCAAGTCATCATGAAATACGATAACAGATACATACAGTTAAACCTGTTTTAGCTACCACCTGTGTATAATAACCCCGTCGTAACAAAAACCGTTTTTTTTTTGCTGCCTCCAATACTACTATTTGTGAAATATCAACCTCTATATAAAGACCACCTCCCTATAAAGACTGTTTGTTGTGTCCCTAATGAGTTATTTATATACAGGTTTTAATGTACACTAATAATAAACAGTTCGCAATGTATATCACGTTGGATTCTGAGTACAAGTATCACGTAAAAAAGCATGACCTTTATCAATGTAGAGGCCATAGAAACGACCATTGGGTTCAATGAATGTTGACATACATCATCTACTGGCTGGCACTCGCTTATCACTAATGACGTTGTACTGGTAAATGGTGAAAAATTTATAGATATGACTTGATTGAACGCGACAACGCGAATCCATACAAAGGATATCAAATTCCTAGTCAGGAAAGTTAACCTAATCCTCCATCTTAGAAAATAATTTCCATGCTGTCGATTTTGGTTTTCGGAGAAAATAATCGGGGTAGAATCCGTTTCTTTCATCTTGAACTGATCCTAAAAATATTTACCTTTCTTCGTTTTCCATTTCTTTCCTTTTTGTCTTCAACCGAAAACACCCTTGCTAAGGAAATGATGATACAAAGTCATTTGTCATTAATACGTTGCGTATTGCTTTTATCCTTTTAGATTCCATTAAAAGTACCAAAGTTGTAGTTTAATGAAATGCTCATGACGATCTCCCCTGTCTATAAGACTTCAGCCGCCGAATCAAATTCAATACAAGAATATTTCTGGAAACCTGTAAGCAGGCCATCCTGATCATACATCACACTTACTAAAATTTTGAATTAAATACGCGATAGTCGTTATTAAATTGACTTAACTGATTTATTCCTTACATGCTTTTATTCTGATTTGACTGTGGACTCACGGCGGGTGCGACCGATCAACAGGGGATTCTTAGTGTGTGACACTCGATCCCACCTCTGTATTTCCAGATATCCGTGTTTGTCCAAGATTTCTCCAGTTTGTATTTGATATAGTGAATGTTTCGCAATCTGTAATTTTCAAACTCGACACATTTTTAAGGAAACTTTGTGTCACAATGAAATATTTGGTGACTCCTTCGGTAGTAGTATACGCTCTGCAAGTGAGACGTCTGGAGTTCAGTTCCCGTTCTGGATCATACATTAGACTGTTCTGTGGCATTGAAAGAATTGAAAGACATGTGTATTGCAGATAAGACAAATTAAAATATTGTCACGTGCCATGGTAGACGTGTTTCAATAAAAACCAAAGTGTATTAACAGAAATAAAAAAGAACGCAAGATCTGTTTGATGGGTACATACTTTATTGATCATATTCTAGAAACAACGCATGCTTTCTACATAAAAACGTCAGTGTAGACATGCTTACTGGTTAAGGATTAACGTATTTATACTTTGGTATCCGAGATTTTTTATATTCATAAAAAATCGCTCAAAAATGTTGAAAACGCAAATACGTTTAAACATTTGAATATAATTTTAATAAAATAATTTCAATATTTTGATGATTCTACTGCAAAAGAGAACTTGCTTTATACTAGTAAAGTATAATTTGCTAGAGGTCAAAATCAAAAGTCAATATTTGATGCACTCCCCATATGTTCCGTTTTTTTTATTAAAGTTGAAGGATAATACTATTTCTCCCACGTTTATGGATAGGCCATCAGTTTTAGGTTTGTCACACTTTTACAAACTTAAACCTGTGTAGTTAGGGTTGGTTAACGTGACAAGGGACCCCGCTTTCAAATATTATGCAGGACCAAGCTTGGATTCACTCATATTTACAGAATACAAATACTCAACGATATATACCTATACTAGCAGAAAAAAGAAACTGTGAATACTTAAAGTGATATAAGCTGTCACAATGATTATTTTTGTCTCTAACATATAGTCGAGAATATGATAAAATGTGTGTTCAAATACATTATCAAACACGTTAAACGTTGAAAAAGATTTTCTTTTTTAAGCTATTTGTTTAATTGTTTAAATTTAAGTTTCCCCGTACCTTAAAAAATCCAGCTGTATTTCCGTATGCAATGACCTTTCAGATAAACTCTTTCGCCATATCAAATGTACTTCGGTCAGGGGATCTCGATCCTTTACGCACTCGGACTATGTTAAAGTCGGTTTTATATTTATTTTTATAATACAGGCCGTGATTTTTATTGGAAAATGTATGTCTTATGCAAAACATATGCTTTTCAACGCTATTTTAAATACCTCAAGAAAATCATGTGAATATATATATGAATAATTTATCAGGTCACTAAAAGAAATTTTCCCCATCTTTAATGTTACCCTGAATGCTGACACTGACAAAATCAAAACAATATAACTGTGAAATGTGTGCGTAAATCATGTTTTACAATCGTGCCGCCAACTGGAGTTGGGCAGTTCATGACCATATGTGTCAAGAATGATAAAGCCGAGAATGCCTTGACACGAGTAAAAATGGGTCGAGTTCACCTGATATACCCAACAGTGGACAATTTCAGTTTTGAAACGACGAAAAAGACAAACTTTGCCCGATACAGGTATGAAATGACGATGTATGAAAATAAACGCAAAGGGTAATAAGAAGAATAGAATGTATATTAACTAAAAAAAATAGCATGTGTTTATTGGTCATAATTTTCGTAAAAAATACCGAAAGTTAATTTGCAATGCTCAAAGTATGGCGGACAAAAATAAATGTTATTACGGGTTACGTTTGGCAAGATTGTTGCAATTTTACACATGCATTTGTTATTGTAATCACCAGATGTTCTCTGCTTTGGAATATATATGAGATATAATATCACATGAAATGGGCATGTAAATTTTTTTACCAAAGACAACTCGTATCGTTTTAAAGGTTAAATAAAGACGTAAAAAGTATTCTTTGGTCACTCTTTATTCTTAAAGGTATAGTTTACTATACTAAACGCGTATTTGAGTACTCCATTTGGTAAATATCGCGTTCGAATCGCTTGTTTGTTTACTGTTGTTTAACGTTCCACTCAAGAATATTTCACTCAATAGACGTCACCAAATGCTGGTGAAGGGCTTCGAATTTTGGCCTTTGTTCGGCACTTACAGCCATTAAGCAGTGAGGGTTCTTTAACGTGCCGCCACCTACTGTGACACGGGACCTCGGGTTTTACACTCTCATCCGACAGACAGGAAATCAATCTGCCGCCGGCTGGACTCGAACTCACGACCTCACTATCAATCGCTACCGCGCTACCGACTGAGCTAGGTCGGCTCCATTCGACTCGACTTGATGGCCGCATTACGCTGTAATCGATTAGAATTTTCGCCTCTCAAACGCACGACCGCACTCCACACGCGTTGTTAGTGACTATCTACAGCAACAAAACGTGAATGTGCTACCCTGGCCTACGATGTCACCGGGTTTATCGCCTAAAGAATATATTTGGAATGAAATGGAACGACGTCCATATATATATATAATTATTTCAATTGGAAATTACGCTTTCATTTTCAGTTCGCCCTCTCATTTCGCCAAATTTATGATTTACCAATTACATAATGAGAATATCTCGAATTTGGTAATAAATTTTTTTTTTTAATATTTCTAATTTCTTTCAAATGAGCAATCGTTTTTATCATGATGTACAAGTGTGTGCAATAGATGGAGCCAACTGTATATGAAAATGCCAAGTGTAATATAAAGTCTGTGTGTGTGTGTTATCGTCTAAAATAAAACATAAAAAGATATTTGAGCTTGCATTGAGTACATTTATTGAACTGAAGTCTCGATATTTGGAATCAAATCAGAAACCTTCGTCTGCGAGTGCCACTGGACTAACTTAAGAAACATGAATCTCAACATTCCAGATAGATTTAGTATGAAAAATCTCAGATACCAAAGTATAAATCTGTAGGATGTCCAGAACATAGATACAAATCTGGTTTAAAATGGACAAACGCGGATCTCTGGAAACCAACAAGGGGGGGGGGGGGCAGGTGCCATGAAAGAATAAGCATCCCCTGTCGACCGGTCACACACGCCGTGAGTCCACAGTCAAATCCAAATAAAACACGTGAGGAACGAATCCTGGTCACAATTGGTACGTGGTTTTGACATTATATTACATAATATCGACCACACATTGTGCGATAACGTTATTGTAAAAGCAATTTCAATACATTGTTCACTGAGGAAAATTAATATTAAATCTTTTCTGACTTGCCTCATGTGTTTGATAAAAAGAAACACGGGTCATCACGATAATGGAATCCACGTTTAACCATTCATGAATTGCTCATCATGACGGAATCTAGCCAGACATATAACTATAAAAACCGGTACTGTAACTGACATATACTTCCGGATAACATTCCGGTTTCTCCATTACCATGAAGGAGCAGCTAGACGTGTAATTGCGTTTTTATACAAAATCCTTGGAACATCCACCATGTACATGCTTTCCACATTAAGAAAGAGAAGACGACTACCAAAAAGGTGATGCAATATTGTTTTCATAGTATGGAAAGTCCACATGTAGGAAATTAATATCCATATTCTAAAAAATAATTTTGCGATTGGGTTGTATAACGAATCTTCTTTAAAACTATATAATAAACGACAAATTGTGTTGCATTCATATAGTTAGTTTATTTTGGCCTATGCTTCGCACTTACGGCCATTGAGCAGTGAGGATTCTTTAACGTGCCGACACCTACTGTGACACGGGACCTCCAGTTTTTACTGTCTCATCCGACAGACAGGAAACCAACCTGCCGCCAGCTGGACTCGAACTCACAACCTTACGATCAAGAGTCGAGCGCGCTACCGACTGAGTCAGGCCGGCTCGATGTTTTATGAAGCGGAGCTGTTACAACCTATCTGTATAGTGCCACGTATTGTGACCTTTTATCTAATGTTAGTGCAGGAATGGTTCTTTAATGTTCTAAACCTGCCATGATAATGGGCATCGGGTTTATCCCTTTCATCCCTGAATATCTGAGTGGTATTCTCTTTTCTGTTGTTAAAGACCAGTTTATTATGGCCTGTAGGGTTGAAAAGGTTAACTCTCGCAATGAATAACCCTGATTTTCTTTTTCCATGCTCCTGGCGAAGGAACAGTCACTTTAAAGGTTTACGACATGACCCTGTTCTGAGCATTTTTACCAGCTGCAAGATTTTATTTATCACATTTTTTTTTTAAAAGCGCATTTATTTCATAATGTTTTGAAATATATAAAGAGTGAAGATACCAAAGCGTTAGCCATTAGCCACTCCAGAATATAATATACAAACGTGTTTTATTTTTATTTTAATTATTCACGCCACACTAAACAATTTTTCAGCTATATAGTGGCAGTCAGTTTTTAATTGTGGAGGAGAGAAGAGAACCTGCTTATAATGTACCCTAGAAGAGAGCACCGGGCTTCCGCAAGTAAACTAGCAAAGTTTCTCACAAAAATCAGATACGGTTCCAGCGGGATTCGAACTTTTGTTGATGACACATCGTCTTGATGTCATTACTATTTATAACAAATAAGAAGGGTAGACATATATATTGCCATTATTAGATACATTTAACACCTTTCTAATAAATCCGTAAAATTGTTTAATATACAATATTGCGTGCAAGGTGTGACTATTATTGAATAGATTCTGTTTAAATGAGACGCGATATTCACAGGTATGAACAAGATAATGAAGTCATATATTTGATATTTTGTCAAAGAAAATGTTAATATATTACATTTTAATATGTCTGAATAAGGGGACATCTGTTTATTGCAAAACATACAACAATAGGTAATATTTGTGTACAATATATATATTGACTATGGTGTTGGTGGAGGAGAGAATCAGTTAGAATGTATCCAGTGCCAATACCTTTCCGCAAGTAAACTGGCAAACTTTCTCGCAAAAATCCAGCGCTATTTCAACCTGGGCTGTAAGATTTCACCTGTATTTTTACTGTAAGTGATAATATATCCTGATACAAAGTTAAAAAGTTTTCATTAATTATATATACACACACAAATATATATATTTCAAAAATAAAGAATGCCACACCACAAAACAGTTTTTAGTTTTATTTAACTTACATTGGGACATTATTTCGCGTTACAAACAGTCATCAGGCAATGACCATCAACAAAAATGTATTGAATATATATCATTGGTCTCATAGTGGTAAAGTTTATACATGTATAAGCAGTTAATGAAATAGATAAGATAACACTAATGTATGATGCTTAATACAAAGGATAAACAAAATCAGTTAATCTGATAAGAAGGCTACTCCTTTGCATAAGATTAGGGGCACTTGGGGTAAGTGGACACATTAAGGGCTTGGTGTGAGTCTGTACACCACTGACCTGGATTCATCTCTTTTTCTAATATACCAAGTGATAGTTCAGTCTTACCTCTTTGTAATCTAAACTTTTTATCATCTTGCTTCAAATAATATATATATATATATATATATATATATATATATATATATATATATATATATATATATATATATATATATATATATATATATATATATGATATGGCCTCCCAAATTAATTAAGAAAAAATGTACAATTGCGGTTGGGGTAAATGGTGAGTGTTGAAATTGGACATTATAGTAAGGGTTTTGTCATTTTAAAATGTATATACCCTGCAACACAATAATTGACACAAGGAAATAGGAAATAATTGATTTTTTGAGAAAAAAAATCTTTTATAATTCAAAATATAATTGACTGAAATACATGTAAATTGAAATGAAGAAACAAGAAGAATTTTAGAGTTTCAAAAACTCAAAAACAGATTAACATGTATTATACAAAACACTTTTGTATAAAAAAATGGATATAAATATTTGACGTTAGGTCATGAAGAACCTTATTTTCTCAAGGAACACTCTGATTCCAATAACAAGTACACTGAAGACGATATTATCAAAATGCTGGGGTTTTAAGCAGAAAAAATCTTCATGGTTTTTGCGCGAAAAGTTTTCCAACAGATTGTCGGCATACCAATGGGTACCAATTGCGCACCTCTCTTGGCTAACATATTTTTGTATTCATATGAAGCGGAATTTATAAGTCTCTGCAGTTAGCATCTCGGTTCAATTTTACTTACAGGTATATCGACGATGTTCTGTCCATAAATAATTAAGAATTTCATAATTACCTCGGCCAGATGTATCCTGTTGAACTAGAGATCAATGAGACGACAGAGAGCAACATTTCTGCTTCTTACCTAGATTTACTCCTGTCGATTAGAAAAGACTTTTATCTTCACACATCACTCTATGACAAACAAGACGATTTCAATTTCCATATCACAAACTTCCCATTTCTAAGAAGTAATATTCCCTCTTCTCCTGCCTATGGCGTTTTCATTTCACAACTTATACGTTATGCCAGGGCATGCTCTTCTTATGAATGTTTTTTTCCTGAGAGTTAAACGACTAGCCAATAAACTAGTTACACAAGGTTACGTTGTTGAACGCTTGGAGTCGTCGTTTAAGAAGTTTTATGGTCGATACGTTGATCTTGTTAAACATTATGAAGTCCCCCTCGCAGAAATATTAGATAGTATTCTGGATCACGGTCACAGACAGTGACTCCGTTTAACCAATCATGCTTTTCACCAAGTTTGACCCGCTCATTGAACTAGGTTTCCATGGAACATTTGCGACGGGTGTGGCATGCCAGCAGAAGACGCTGACTCCTTCCGGACACCTTGTCTTATCCCGTTTGGGATTCAAATTGTTCATCATGTTGAGACCATTTGCACATCTAATTCGTCGTGTTATAATGGTCTTGGGTTTTGATTATTGATTGGTACTTCATCAATTTTACTCTGTCACTAATTCATTTGTGGCTCTTCATATTCTTTCGATACTGAGAATTTTGACAAATTATCTTACAGTGAATAACAGATGCAGAAGTCTCGCCTTGTGCTTCCTTTACAATTGTTTATCTTCATAAAATCGACCCAAAGTTAATAATTAATATCCAGAGTGCTGGTGAATCCAAAAGAAGGAATACAGCAGGCGAAGTTGGTCAACTTTATTGTAATGGTACACATACATTTGTTCTTTTAACCTCTAGGTAGTCTCTTTGGAACATATATGACATAAAATATTGCATAAAATCTACGTGTAAAATTTTGCACCAACTTCAGCTCATACTGTTTAAGTAAACAAAGTTCACATTTAAACGTTACCACTTTTAATTTGCATTTCATAATTAATATGAAAATCTAAAGTTACTTTTTATACAAATTTAGAGTTAACTTCTGGTAAACAACTACCATCACTGTGATCATACATTATATTCTTTGTTCACTTTCCCCAACATACTGGGGTAAGTGGTCAGCTGATCTTTCAACCTTGTTTTATATTAATTTTCACTGTTATTCTGATTAAATAAGTAACTGTGACAAAGAAAATTTAATTTTCAACAACATATTTTAATATTTTTAAAAGGCATGCTAATCCTAGTTTTAAATTGCAACTTCTAGTAACATTAAATTTACATCCACATGGCAGACCATATTTTTTATTATTACGTGACCTTCAAATCGATAGCCATGCAAAATCAAAGCCCGTGTATCATGTTTTGATTTTTACAATAAAACAATATTGCACAATACTTTAAATACAATATTTTTCAAGTAGTGATTAACTATTCCAAGTATCAGTGACTATAATAGTTTAAACTTTAGTATCTGACGCATCACAAACAAGCTTTGATATGTTTACTCGTTTTACGCTGTTTGCATCCGGTAGCCATTTTTTCCCGTGATTATTGTTTACACATAAGATGTTATATCACATAAAATCAAAACACTACCAATTTAACAGTAAACAAATACAAAAGTTAATACTTCTCTTCAGAAATCTGAGGCTTTGTAGCATTTGTTAAGCATTTTTTATGCGTAAACTCTACTGTTTTATGATAATACTGAGGAAACTTCCCTATATATATATATATATATATATATATATATATATATATATATATATATATATATATATATATATATATATATATACGTACGGATCATCTCACAAATTTCGTTTTTCCCTCTCTATGACTTGAATTTTTCACATTTCCCTCCTCCTATACTACAAGAGCTGATCAATGTTGGTAACTCAACATTTATAAAAGTGCCCACTTACCCCAAGTGTCCATTTACCCCAATTCCCCTATATGAAATGTGTAGGTTAGGTTTTGTTAATTAATGGTTTGAATTTATCAATAAAATCTTGTAATATTCGAATAGTCATAGTCATAGTCATGTGTTTGATATATTGGCATGGCTTTTCAAATTCCCTTTACTACACTGAAATATATGTTTAGAAACGAATAAATTACGATGTGCGGAAACTTTATATTGTTTTTGTGTAGAGCTACTCTTTTGTTTAGTGAATGAGTACATCCAATATATTCTTCCTTGCAATTTTCACATAAAATTACATATTTTACGTTCTTAGAATTGCAATTTAAGATTCTTTTAATTAAAAATAAATGAACAAATTTTTAAATTTGAATGTTTGACCTTCAATAATGATGTCACATACTTTACATCCTTTATTTTTTGGATTTAGTTACACCCCCGATGTAAGAATGTTCATTATTTGTAAAGAGGGCACGAATTAGTAATTGTTTGAGATTTTTAGTTTTTCTTTTCATTTAAAATTTTATTTAGTTTTTCATCTACTCGTAAATTATCTAAACCTTTATATGCTTCGTTAAATATTTCTGGATTGCATTTATTAAAAGTTTTGATTTTCCAACTTTGAATAATTGGGCTGAATGAAGGTCACTGGAGTTGTTGGATAACATATTGAAATAATATTTTATTTATGACTACATAATACAAATTCCATGGGCGTTTGCAATGTTAAAAATGTCACCCGCCAGACCGCGTTTTGTCCTGTGCTTACTATGGCGCCATTAGTCAGCGATTCCTCTTAGGCCTATCAAATGTACACGGGAAGTACTCTCGGCCAAATAAAATGAAAATTACTGATGTAGTAATTAAATATAATCAATAAAATTGCAAAAACTTAATAGTTTTACTAATAAAGGTAAACACAAATGATCAAGATGGTCGGTTCTGTCAATAAGACTTCATCAGCTCGACAGATCAGCTCGAATTTAATGACAAATGTATATTTCAGAAAGAAAATAGTGGTATCATACAAGGCGAAATAATAAACCTAAACGTTTTGCAAAATCTGTCCAAGAGTATCTATCCACTCCAAAATAATGAAAATATCAGCTTTTGAGAAATTTAGAATTTAAATAGAACAATCCCAGCCAAATATTACTTTATCATAAAATAACTAAATATGATGCAAGGACATTTTATTTGTAACTGCTGCACATCCTTCACATTTCTTATCATGGAATGCTACCATGACGTCATTGTTTAAAACATGAACAATAGTATCTCGACATATGAAATCGTTTATGTTATATCAAAATATGGTAGTACAAAAGTATTTTTCTATTAATTGTCGGCTAAGGTTTGTCACTCAGTCGGTCTTGGTACGATTCGTCTTGGTTGCGAGTTTTCCTTTTAACTTAACTCAACCAGCAAACACGTATAGCCTACATCTACGAAGATGATCGGGAGTCGGCCTGGCTCAGTCGGTAGCGCGCTCGACTCTGGATCGTGAGTTCGAGTTCCGCAGGCGGCAGGTTGGTTTGCTGTCCTTCGGATGAGAAAATAAAACTTGATGTCCCGAGTCACAGTATGTGTCGGCACGTTAAAGAACCCTCACTGCTCAATGGCCGCAAGTGCCGAGCATAGGCCAAACTTTGAAGCCCTTCACCGGCATTTGGTGACGTCTCCATATGAGTAAAATATTCTTGAGTGAGACGTTAAATAACAATAAACAAACAAAGATGATCGGAAAGTAATAAGACGCCATGTTTTGTTTCAGTTTACACGTAAGCACAAAATATATTAATGACTATTTGGCATCTGCATTTTGTTTTCGACGGTAAATCGTATTGTCGGACGATTTTTTACGGTATACAATTGTTTCATGATTATTACAAACTTTCCAAAAAATATTCCCAACTTAGCTAACGCTGAGTTAATGTGCACAGCGAATTTCAATATGAAGTTATTTTCTCTCTTTACATTCTATTTTCTCCCAGAATCGGGAGCCGGCCTGGCTCAGTCGGTAGCGCGCTCGACTCATGATCGTGAGTTCGAGTCCAGCCGGCGGCAGGTTAGTTTTCTGTCCTTCGAACTAAGACAGTAAAAACCGAGGTCCCGTGTCAAAGTAGGTGTCGGCACGTTAAAGTACCCTACTGCTCATAAGCATTTGGTGACGTCTCCATATGAGTGAAAGATTCTTGAGTAGGACGTTAAACAACAATAAACAAACCCAGACTCGGACACTACAAGTAGTTTTCGCTTTATTCATTATGAAACTCATTTATAAAGCAGAACGAATTCCGTTTTACCAGTACTGCAAATTTCTATCCAGAACATTGTGTGTCCATACGCACATCGTCTGCATTATTTGTTAAAATGGCGGAGCATATAAATTTTCGTCTTTGTAGATTATTTTATTTAAAGGATGTTTGGGATCGTTGTCAGTCGCACAATTAAAAATCTTGCCAATTCACGTGTATGTCACGAGTTGATTATTATCTTATTTTGAATTTTGAATAATGTCTAATGCCACACTCAACATTTTTTTCAGTAATATGGTGAACTGGCGACCAGGTTTTAATGGCGGAAGATTGAACCCGATTATAATGTAGCCGGAAAGAATCCGACTCTCCTCAAGTAAACTGGAAAACTGCAAATTTTCTCACAAAAAATCAGTTTAGGTTTCCGTGAGGCTCGAACCTGCACTTACCAGAAGTAAGGGACTTCATGGTTCAATGCACGATTTTCCAACCACTCGACCAAGGAAGCCAGTACTGCCTTATACATCTGTAAGGCTAATGTTGTAATTTGTTATTTCCCTTTCTTATGTTATTAATTTTATGTTTTGTTCTCCCGTGTTATATTACACGCATGTGCATTCCTACAAATATATAATCGAATTCAACATTTCATTTTCTACATGGGATTTAAGACATTTCAAAACATTTGATGGCGTATCTAAAAGCTGAATCAATTTTAAATTTGTATAAACATATAAACAAAAAAGGGGCGTGTAATAAACACTAAACCACACAAATGTTTCTATCCGGTGGTATCATCAAACGGCACGCGACCGTTTGGCGGACGGATTCAACTCATTCGGAAAGCAGAACTGATTCAGGCTTTAGTCCACCACTGCAAAATTCCATCCCGAACTGCGGATCCAGAACACTTTATGTCTATACGAGCATCGTCTGCAGTATTTGTAAACATGGCGGATCATACAGGTTTTTGTCTTGGTAGTTTATTTTATTTAGATGATGTTTGGGTTCATCGTCAGTTACAAATATCTCGCCAAATTCACGTGGATGTTACGAGCTGGTCAGCACAGGTTCGAGCCCCGCTGGAACCTCAGCTGCTTTTTTTGTGAGAACGTTAAACTTTGCCAGTTTACTTGTGCATGGAAGGCCGGTGGTCTCTTCCCAGGTACATTGTAATCGAGTTCCCTCCCCTACCATTTATAACCTGGCCCACCACCATGTAACTGAAACATTGTTGGGTTTGGAGTAAAACAGAAATCAAAATTTTGTAAAGATTGTAATTTTGTTATTTCCCTGCCTTATACTGTAAATTTCTTGTTCTGTTCTGTTACGATTGTTTCATTAATATTATAAATATCACTTTGTTCATACATTTAACAGCCTTTTTCATAGTTCCGTAAAATAGTTTAATAACCAACATAATATGCAAGGTGTGACTGATATTGAAACAGATTCTAATTTTATGAGTTGCAATATGCAGATATGATAAAATATATTGAAGTCACACATTTGGTATTTAGCCAAAGAAAAGGTTTGACTTATATTGAAATAAATTCTAATTTTATGAGATGCGACTTGAAAAATATGATGAAATTGATTTCAAGTGCTCGACATTGTTATCAAAAACACGTTAATAAAGGAGGAGTAAATATCCGCTGTTTTTATTTCTTTTGTAACGCCTGCAATGAATCAACAGCCATATTCAAATTAAAGCAGCATTAGCGGAGTCTAGCGCTTGTTTTTTTCTTTAATTGTTTGTTTGTTTGTTTATTGTTGTTTAACGTCCCACTCAAGAATATTTCACTCATATGGAGACGTCATCAAATGCCGGTGAAGGGCTTCAAATTTTGGCCTATGCTCGGCACTTACGGCCATTGAGCAGTGAGGGTTCTTTGACGTGTCGACACCTACTGTGACACGGGACCTCGGTTTTTTTCTTTAAACGATAATATATATATCACTTACATAAAGATACAAAGTTCTCATTAATTACACTTGCACATATTGGATAGTTTTAAAGTTTTACGAACATGAAAATAATAGATAATATTAGTGGGCATGTATCAAAAAATTATAATAATAAAATGGTATTGTGGGCAACATCCATACCTACCTTACATCGGAAAGTCATTAGACATGCGTAGTCATTTGTTTTCATCCTAATGGAATAAAACGTATTTCAAGTGAATCCAATCTACTATTTTATTTATATACTTGAGGAAAACATAAAACGCTAAACTAGTCCGATTACTCTGGTGTCTATTTATAGTATTGCTGGATAACTCGACCCCACGTCAAATTGCCACCGAGCGATCTCGTCTCTTCGGAAATATGGAAATCGGCACTTCGTGTGGTTGAATCTCTTGCTGTTACTTGTGGAGTGTGGAATAAAACAAAATCTTGAGGTGAAGACTTCACTGCCTTATATTATTAATTCCATGTTCTGTTCTGTTACGATTGTTTCATTAATATTATAAATATCACTTTGTTCATACATTTAACACCTTTTTCATAGTTCCGTAAAATAGTTTAATAACCAACATAATATGCAAGGTGTGACTGATATTGAAACAGATTCTAATTTTATGAGTTGCCCTTTTTATAGTTTCATAAAATAGTTTATTAAGCAACATGGCATGCAAGGTGTGAATTATATTTAAATAGATTCTAAATTTACTTGCTGTAATATTCACAGATATGAAAAATATAATAAAGTCTCACATTTGGTATTTTGACACCAAAGGAAAGGTGTGATTAATATTTAAATATATTCTAATTTTATGAGATGCGATAAAGAAAAATATAATGACCCCAATCATTTGACATTTGTCAAAGAACACGTTAATATTGGGGGAGTAAATTTGTTTTTATTTGTTTATTTTTTTCTTTTTTTTTGTAACACCTGCCATGAATCAACATCCATATTCAAACTAAGACAATTTAGAGACGGATCTTCGTCACAGTCGGCAAAGACCATTTAACAACTACAAGTAGCTCATTTGATTATAACATTACTTACTGATAAGATCAACATTTCGCAAAAATTACAGCTGGTAAAATGACCTCTGCAATCGCAACTATTTAACAACCTGTTCTACAGTGGTTGTTGTTGTATTGTTGTTTAACATCCCACTCACGAATCTTTCACTCATATGGAGACGTCACCAAATGCCGGTGAAGGACTTCAAATTTTGGCCTATGCTCGGCATGGAATTCAACATTGGTCTCTTGACTGTTATGACTCGTCGACAGGGGATGCCTGCGCCTCCTTGTCATCTCATCCCACTTCTTGATTCTCAGAGGTATGAGTGTGTCCAATTTTCACCTGATTTGTATAATGTCTCATGAACCTTCATTTTTCTATTAATACTTTGGTATCTGTCATTTTTATATAGTTAAACACGATCTCTTTTATTGACTTCACAATTTCCAAAACGCGACCCGGCGTATTCATTTGATTGTTTTATCCTTCCCTCTTATTAGTTTGCTCTTATAAATGATATGATTTTTATATCCCCGAACAACCTAAAGATTTATACTTTGGTATCTGAGATTTTTATATTGTACGTGACTTTGATCTATCATATGGAAAGCATGGACGTACATGTAAAGTATGAGTGATAAAAGGAAAATATATACGCATAATTTTTCTCTAAACAAAACACTCAAATGTCAAGATTTAGTTTGCAGGATAACATTTTCGAAAGATATTTTTCATACCCTTTACTTTGCACATGGGAAGCTGACTCCTTCCGAACACCAGGGCCAGATGTCACCAAATTTACTCAATACTCAAGCTCAACTTTTATTTCGTTATTTTGACCGTATAATCGCTTGTAAATTTGTAGGTTTGAGTAAGTAGGTAACATATTATTATTTTTCATCATTCACATATAAATTTTTGCGTCACACTAATGATTTTCATGTAAAAATGAATAAATACGTTGAGTACGGTACTCAAAACTTGAGTATGCACTCAAACTATTTTTTAATATTTCTGAAGTTTTCTTCAAATTAACAATAATTTTTATCATTATTTACAATTGTATGCTGTCAATATACAAATATGTTCAGTTACCGAATTAAGTTTTACGTGTTATTACCTTAAAATCAGGAAAAGATAGTTGAGTTTTAGTACTGTGTAACTTCGGGCCCTGGTCTCATCCCGTTTGAGATTCACAATTGTTCTTCGTGTTTAGATGTTGTATCTAAGTTGTCGTATTCAAATGGACTTAGATTTGAGATACTTCTTCATTTAACTTTTATTCTGTATACTTAAATATGTAATAAATATTGAAATAGTAATAAACTTGAGCACAAACTTGTTGATACGAATGTTTTCATTATTAAAAGAAAGTTATAACGAAGATATTATAAATTAAACTGCTTTGATTTCGACTACGTGCTTATTATTATTATTATTATTATTATTACTATTATTATTATTGTTGTTTTTGTTTTATTTTATTTTATTTTGTACGTTTATTTATATTCCAAATCGTGTGTTATGTAAAATCTTTTTTGTTAAATGTACTAAATATTTTAGTTTGGCATTTTTATATTTTTGCTCCAATTACCAGATTTGGCACAACCTCTTGTATTAAGGCGTTCATGTCGGTATACTAGTCTTGTTTGCAATTACTCTGCTTCACAAAATGAAATGTTGCCTGTTCGATAGTAGTTGTTGAGACATCTGTACCAAATGTGACGAGGATTCGTTCCTCACTTATGTCATTTGGATTTGTCTTTGGACTCGCTGCTGCGGGTGTGCCTGGTCAACAGTAGAAGGAAGCTTACTCCTCAAAGACACCTGATCCCATCTCTTGAATTCCAGGGATCAGTGTTTGTCCAATTCTTAACAGATTTGTATATCTATCCTGGACATCCTGAAGATTAATACTTTGGTATCTGAGATTTTTATATTTAGATGATATATCATTATGACATCAAAGATGAATGAAAATAAATAACCTATTACAGCTGAGTATTATATACTTAAGTAATATTTCCAATGAAAAGTACCGTTCAGGTTCTAAACTCCTCATCTTTTTACAGAAGTTACTCTTGGACTGATTTACGAATACATTAAGTATATATATTATATATATATATATATATATATATATATATATATATATATATATATATATATATATATATATATATATAAATATATATTTATATATATATATTTATTTATATATATATATATATATATATATATATATATATATATATATATATATATATATATATAGGCCTTGTATGATACCACATTTTGTTACTAACTGACAAAAACGGTCGTTTTTACCATTTGTTTAAACCATTGTTTTGCATAACTTTAATTTGATATTATGTTTATAATTCCAAAGAAAAATTAATTCCTTTCAGATTCATTCAACATTTCACAGAAAATCATTCTCGATACAGATTTGCATACGTATTGTCACAAATAGTGTGCTCAATGGCTTTGGAGCTAACATATAGGTACAACAACAATTTTTTTTAAATGTCTCCAAAAATGTTGTTGTGTGGGGACATCATCTATTTAAGTCATTAAACCAGAACCATAAACTCTTTCCCACATTGATTACGTTTCAACATACAGTAAATCTTCAATAATTGCCAATTGGTAATTTCTATTCATTATCTTTCTTGGAAATTAAACCAGATGTTTACATGCAACGTTCTTGTGTGCTAGTCAACGGAGGGTCAATTCACGTGCAGGGGCGCTTCGCCAATATTTTCTATGGTTACTAACGAGTGGTGAGATCCCGATAAAAATAATAGACAGTTCCAATGAAAACAACAATGGCCGCTGCCACTACCGCTAGCTAATCGAGATGATTTAAAAAGGATCTCGAGTAATGGAGGGTCTCCTTGATATTTGTATGCAGAAATAATTACGACCATGACCATCTTTAAATGAAATAGCAATTGTATTAATATTCTTATGATTTCTTTGATGTAAACTTAAAAAAAACTCCTTCCGGTTTTGCTGGGACACATATTAGGTTTTAAAACTTTGTATCCCTTTTCTATGTTGTGTACATATTTGCTTTTAAGGGGCATTAACTGTGGTTTTTTCCAAATGAAAAAGAGTCATTCCTTTTTTACTACTTAGATTGATATACAATAAAAAAGAGATATCCACATACCTAAACACTTTTAAATTCATATATTTTGTGAAAATTGCTTGAGAAACCTAGTTAAACCTAGTTTAACAATTATTCACTTGAAAATGATTAATTCTGCCTAAATCTTTCTATATGAATACCACACTGAACTTGACCTTCTTTTCACAAAATATATAGGAATATAATTTTTTTTTGCCTGTGTATAGCTTTCATGTGTTATTGTACATCAAGTACACGTGGTAAAAGTAGAAAAAATAGAATTTTATTTTTGTTTTGTGGTAAACATGAGCTAGCATATGGTACTACATCTAGTTCAGACGCTGTTTATTGTTACTTCATCTATTCCATCAGACAAAACATATTTCAATTTTTCCTTGAAAGCCATTTCATGTAGCTGAAAAATTGGGTTGTGTCAAATCCGTATGTGTCGTATATATGCATGAAGCATATTAACTGCGAGCGGAATGTGGCAGACAAAATCATTGTCCTAGCTGGTTTTCTGTCACTAGCGGTTGTTGTTTATTATCTTCAGAAACAACAGCACTATTATAAGGAGACTAAACATAGCAGAGATACCAATGTATTTTGTCTGCGTTTTATTTAACTTATATTAAATGTAACAAAAGACCCATGGGCCAGAGCCGGCCTGGCTCAGTCCGTAGTGCGCTCGACTCCGGGTCGTGAGTTCGAGTCCCGCCGGCGGCATATTGGTTTCCTGTTTCCAGTAAAAACTGGAGGTCCCGTGTCACAGTAGGTGTCGCCACGTTAAAGAACCCTCACTGCTCAATGGCAGTAAGTGCCGATCATAGACCAAAATTTGAAGCCCTTCACCGGCATTTGGTGACGTCTCCATATGTATGAAATATTCTTGAGTGTGACGTTAACTAACAATAAACAAACAAACCCATGGGCCACGTCGCCTGAACTTACAAATATGGGAATTTCAATTTCAAAATTATCATAATACTCCTTGGGAATGGAGGAGACCTGAAAACGCATGAAAAAGACCGCCTTGAAAGACATCAAAAATTTATTTCCCATCCTTGATTCACCCCTAAGGCAATTGGGCTCCAAAACACAAATGTTGTAGATGATCCTAGATAATTAGTTATTGTAACGTTTGGTCAAAGTCCTTCAGAGAAGAAGTCGAATATATGAAAAGTTAACGGACAGACGACGGACAACAGGTGATCAAAAAAGGTCATTTGAACCTTCGATTCAGGTGAATAAAAAAACAGATACCAAAGCATTAATTTTCAGTATGTCTAGGATACAATATACAAATCCGATGAATACCGGCGAATTATATGGACCTCTGAAAATATAGAGGTGGGATCGGGTGCTATAGAGGAGTAAGCGTCCCCTGATGACCGGTCACAACCGCCGTGAGTCCAGAGTTGAATTTAAATGAAATTTGTCCGGAATAAGATTATAGTCAAAACTACTCCAAAACAAAAGTTTAATATTGTAGGATTAATTTTACTTTAAGTTTAGGCCAGTTTTAGATATGCGGTGTCGGCCATCTTTAATGATTGAGAAATAAACTTAAACGTAATGATACACCAAAAGAAAATGTTCAAAGTGCCTGATATGGTCATTTTTTTAATCAGGCAATTTTTCCTGACTACAAAATTTGTATGTAAGTATGCGTGTGCATGCGAACATGTTTGTATATGAGTCGGGACTGTTTGCATATGCATCTGAATATTCGTTATAGACACGCTGAAAATCTTCGTAACTCTTTACATATTGATGAGTCTTTGATAAATTCGTCGCAAAATGATGGTTTGCAAAAAGTTATTAAAATATCACCATATTTCAATAGAAAACATATAACTTATTTTGTAAAAGTGCATATGTTTTTTCCTTCTTATTGAAGTTAGGCACTGATATAATTCAAATAAGAACGAATTCAGATGACAAAAAACTGTACACATAGGAGACATCATTGTCGCGTTGTTAATGTTCGATTCTGTCGAAATTACAGTCATTACATATTTCAAATGGCTAGGAGTATTGTGATGTTACATAAATATTTCGTCACTTGAAAAGTTACGACGTTCGGTGCTGAGGATGTGGGTATTAAAGGCAATCATTAAGAATAGGATGTAAATTATTACTGAGAATAAGCAGGTGCGTTTAGTGGATTTTTAGTATTCAAAGAATTGAAGTACACAAGAAAAAGTTAAACACTTTTTTTCAAAAAATATTTATCTTTTCCCCCGTAGTTATCCATGTTTTGTAGTATATATTTCTTTTCAGAGAAACTGAAAGCGACATCTGTAATACGAAATAAGATTACTTCATTATCATTGACTCTAAATAATGCACTGATCAAACCCGATTTATTCAAAATGCGTCAACGATAAAATTGTCATTATTCCTTGTATTCCTAGTAGGACTGAAGTAAGTTACCAAAAATGAATTTTACTATTTATCCTTGGTAGTTCTGCATTTGTTTGATTTTGTCCTTTGAATTTGGTAAACATCCAAAATATATGAAAAATGGCAAGTTTAACCCTGGGAGTCCAGGCCTAATTTGAGTCATATTTTCGTTTGTTGACATCCATAAGATACTTAAATATCGATTCAATTATTATGGTTTTTATGAATTACTAAACATATCTATTCATTGCTGTTGTAATAAATAGAAAAATGACGTTACTTTCACGAAGAATAACGTATTTTACCCGAAACAGTATACAGGTTGTAATGGTATTCCTCCCGAATGAGTAGCAAGACCTGAACTTTCTGTGAAACGATATCAAATTATGTTATAATTGGGTAAAAGACAAATTTTCTAGGAGTTATTGAAAAAACTTTATTTGAAATTTGAATTTTAAAAGAAGATATAGTGAAAATATATTAGCACTTATTTATGTCACACCACTGTATATTGGATTACGTCACATTCTGATGGGTATTAGATTTTTAAAAAGTTAAACTTTCATATAATAGATCTATTTCTTGTTGCTCCATACCGTGTGGTTTTGTTGTGTAAATTGTTTCAACTTTGTTACACATAACGATTTCCGGTACGTGTCTTTGCAACGATCAAGAAATAAAATGCAATCACATCTGAAGGCCAGATTATTGTCACAAGTACTTTTGTATCAAATGTACCTTAGGTCAGTTTCTGTTTTTCAATATTTTTATATACGATATTCAGTCATTTCTTGTTTCAGTTCATCTGCGGTGAAAATGTACGATAACCAAGAAGTGATGCATGCCACGTTACTTTTTGTTTGGTATCATAACGAACCAGGATGGAACGGAAAAGGTATGATGTACAGAACTGCTATTCTATCAATGAATGTATAAACCGTGAACTATTATTTTTCAGTGAGTTGCTTGCGGTTGACCAATGATAGATCGTTCCTCTTACAAGCGGTACAATTTTAAATTCAACTCGGACACACATCTTATCATTTAAGGTAGTGAATGTCTTTCCGCAAGCGTTTCTTTTTTCGTATTTTTTACATATATTTTCTTTCAATGCTTTCAGGCAAGGAAAAGGAGAGAAAAAGGAATAAGTAGTACTTCAGTTCTAAAAATACGTACACTGTTATATAAAGTAAATCTGGGTTTTTCAATTTAAGTGAATGGTATTTTACACCACTCAATATTTTTTCAGTTACATTGAAGCAGTCATTTTGTAATGTTGTGGAGAGAACCCAGTTCAGCCTGGGAAAGACTACAGGTAAATAAATGGAAACTTTCTTTTAAAATTATCAGCTTAAACTTTAACGTGGCTGGAGCCCACGCAGGATAAAGGCGGAAGACTCCAGTACATACGACCTTCCCTTTTTCATTCAAACAATGTTAAAAGGTTATTTAATTGTGCTACCATATTTCACCAGACATTTTCTGCCAGACAGTTTCATTTCAATGTTTTGCAGTCGGAAGGAATGACCTATTGATACCAATAGTCAATATGTGGGTTAATCACATTATTGGAATGTATTTATGTTGATAAAAGTACTGCACAAAATAACTTGATTTATAATGCTTCTGCAAACCTCTCGTATATACGACATTTTATACCCTTAGACCCTCATTTATTCTATTTTATGGACTTTTATTACAAAGTTAAAACATAGTCTTTCCGTTGTTAATAGCTAAAACAATAATGGCCAAAGAGATTAGGAAATTTTTTATCTAACAATATTGCTTTTCTTAAGGAGGCGTCCAGTATCATTTTAGATGTCCAATTAAAAGCAATTTCCAGTTGAAACTATATCTAAATTTTGAAAGGAAATATACAAGACGACAATGTTGCTTTCAATTGCGCAAGACTAAAAGCATTTCCTGTAATCTATTTCAGCAGACAGTATAGTATAACAAAAGTCTACAACAGACAAAAGATTTTTTAAAAAAGAATAAGATATATAAAAAAAGACACAACTGCAACTGAACTGGATGTTAAACGGTTTGTTTTCAAATATGTCACTTCGTACACCATTTTGTCAAATGCCGACGGAAGATAGTTGTTAAAATTATTTGTCAGAACATTTTACAGTCGATCTAATGGCATTGTTTGGAATCAATATGTTTCACTTAATGAAGTGTTGAGCTATTTGTTCAGCACCGGATGTTAAATCGTCTGTACCAATTGTTTTGAGGATTTATTCCTGGCTTGTTTCATTTGCATTTGGCTGTGGACTTGCAGTGTGTCTAACCAGTTAACATGGGATACTTACTCCTCCATGGCACCTGATCCCACCTCTATATCTCCAGAGGTCCGTGATTGTCCATTGTTCACCAGATTTGCACATTGTCTCATTAGCATCCTGAAGATTAATACTGTGGTCTGTGATTTTATTCAGTTTGCGATTGTTGAAACCTTTTTTAATATCCAATTCGTTGTAGTATAATTGACTTGGAGTTTCGATCAACCATTTTTACTTTGTTTAAAGCCTTTGGGATCTGAAACGAATATAGATTTCAAAAGTATATTTTCCAAAAAGTTTATTTCAAATGGTATTGATCTCCGACCAAATTTCTTCATTATCGCTATAAAGTGGGTAAATCAAATAACACTTATCGTAACAGCAAATCTAAACAACAAAGTGTTGTTTACTGTTTTTGTTCGATGGTATTAGAGGTCAGTGAACCCTTACCATCTGCTGTGATAAAGCGATAAACGCAGATAATTTAGATAATTATTACAATTATCTCAATTTGTTGCTACATGTGCAAGGCCTCCAGTTTCAATAATATGCTTATTTCTCCATGGCACCTGATATCCATAGTTCTGTGTTTTTAATATATATATATATAGATAGATACAAAAGATACCTAGCTGTAATATAAATCAGCGAAACTGAACTGAAATTTGATAGACTGGTGATATTAAGATTCTCAATAAATTACTTATGTTTACTGTTTACTCTTTAAACACAAAGAAAAATGAAGCACGTCCAAATATAAGTAAACAGCTCTGTCGATATCACGTCTATGTAAACACAGGATTCAATTTCCTTGTTTACTTATTTTTGTTTTGGGTATCACCATATGATTGATGATCTTGAAATTGATTCGTCAAATATGACGTCGTAATTTGCATACTGGGATGCCATGTCAATATTCTTAACTCATTGCTCCGTTGCGTCAATCAATGGAAATTATCTCAGTTAAATCTGTCCAGATTTAACATAGTGAAAAAACATGTATGTTTTGTATATCCGTTGACAGAGGCCTTCATAATCATCAAATCACTTTTTATAATTAGCCGATCAGATATGAAAATCAGAAATATTATATTTCTATCACTTATACAATAATTGCAGTTAGATTTTGTCGAATGCCAGCTGACATCTAAAGAAAATATTCTCCAATAATCGACAAAGTGCTTAAGTTTATTCATTTAACGATGTGTCATACATCGCTTAGATTTATTAATTTCAAATATTGGTGATTTCGTTTGCATTGGGCCCAGGAACACGTAGCAATTCCAGACTTCAGTCAAAACTTGTATCTTGTAAAAATGTTTAAATGCCAATACCTTACTTTCAAAATTTGTAGTAGAAATGAATTTAAGATATAACGCGGTAAAATGTCCACAAGATACACCTTAACAATACTATTGTAAAAACTTCCATTTAATATAGTTAACGATTGTTACTATAGTTAGCTAAAATAAAAAATGAATACATACCGATGGAAACTCCTATTCCATTAACAAATCAGATATATATTTATATATTTTAGTTACGATAGTTTACTATACAGTATTTTTCATTTGGGAAATGACGCTTTAGAAGTTTTATCACATAATTCTAATTTTGACTGAAAACAAAACATATTATTTGTGTGATGAGTGGACATGAAATCTACCAAATCTACACACGAGTGATAAGAATCGGGAACCAGTTTACGGAAAGTCGTAAGCCTTAGCCTTGGTCTTCGAACCACACTTACATCTTCCAACCATTTTAGAAAGAATTAGGACTTGTGACTTGCAACCACAGCAGGTCCTGTCTTATTGCATCAAATTTGGAAATAAACTATCAAGATGTAATATGATAATGTGTCACTCTACCTTAAGACGTGAGTTAGGGTAGGGGTGATAAACGGTTCTTAAGTGTTGTCTTAAGATATAAACTCAAGGCTTACGATTTAAACTTACAATTTTTTTTTATAAAATGGACCCCTATTTTTTTTTTCAATCTAGACTTTTATCAGGAGGGTAGATATTTCCCTGTCTACTCACCATACCAATGTCTGATTATTTTCCCACCTCTTCCAGAAGGCAGCTTAGATAATATTAACATTATACAAAAGTTATATTTTGCAAAAAGAAAAAAAACAAAAGATAAACGACCAAAGACGATCGTTCTTTGTTCATAAGATATCATCAGTTGCGCCCAAATTTAGAATAGTTGTAGCGTTCCGAAACAAAAAGTTGTATGATATAAGACCAAAATATAAAAACATATTAAATATAACCAAAAGCAGAATTGCATTTTCATTACACTTCTAAAATTTCTGTCAAACCCGTTTAAATATATGAAAATGAGTCCGTGGCACCATAACGTGATTCCTTTTTTTTCTCTAGGGAAAGACTGCATTATATTTCCACATCACATCCTTGTCTGTTATAGGCTGGTGTGGGGAAACCCCTGTTTCTGGGTCCTGCTCACAATTCAAGTACCTTCAGCCTATGATATGATATAACCTTATATCTGCATTTTTAAAGCAACAGATCGACAAGTTATACTACTTATACAAGTTTATTTTGTGTAACTCGATGAACGTTCCTTACCGAAGTACCGGAAGACCATCATACCATCTCAGTTCCCTGTCTAAATCGAGGAACGAACTCGGGCCGCATTAGTGAAAGGCAGGGAACAGTTTCACTAAAGGTCGTAACTTTACGTGTAGACGTACATCTAGATTTAGGTTTAGAACAAGTCTCATTATCTTTCTTCCTACATATACACTTATGTCTGAGCCTACGTCTGCTCCAAACTGCTACTAATTTCACACTTAACATAGTGTAGGCATATTTTTACATTTCTTTTCAAACTGAAACAACGAACACGTACTGTATGTGTATTTAAATTAGCGCACTCATATTTTAGCGCTCTTAGTGGATGTAAACTTGTTAGTACAATCTTGAATCCCCGCAATTAATTAGATTAGTTTTGTCGTGTATGCAGAATGACGATGGCGAAATTGTAGCGCTGCACTTGAATAAGCACAATGCGCTAATATTAGAATACCGCTAAAATAAGTACACGTACAGTAAATAAAATCGTAATCGTTCAACGACAAAGTCACAACCTTTAGTGAAACTAGCCCCAGGTACGCTAAACACTCCGCTACCCAGACACCACTCAACGTATGAGGATATTATCTGGACTCTTTATTCCCATGTTTCACAGACTTTATTGCTTTCAGACAAGATTTATTAATGACATATAATTCAATTTTATTGAAAGGTTTTCGCGATTCTGACAAATTACGTAAAAACTAGTTTTGTCAATGCGTCGTTTAAGTGAAATCATTTTCATTCCTGATAAGAATTTCTCTCTTTTACCATAATTTGCTGTTATCGATTGAAATAAGCCGTCTGTCGTGATCTGTTTCAATGTCTTTTATGTTCTCATTTTATCCATTTTCTGACAACCTTTTTGATAAAACTTAACTTTAGATGGAAAATTTATGTAAAAATCTTTAAAGATTGACGTGAAGTTAATTAGACCTTTCTTGTGTCTTTAATATCATATATCAAGGATATTTTGGATTATAATGGAAATGACCGCATCTTTAGTAAATTAAACGGAATGACCTACCATATGAATTGAAGTAATTGCAGTTATTTCTAGTCATATGGAGATGCCACCAGCTTCTCGTTAAGAACCACAAACTTTTACTCGTGCTATGGACTGACATTCGGCAAGCATATTGTAGAGTCCTTTAGTGGAAATTATCTCATCCTCAATAAAGCCTTAAACGGAAACCTGTCATTGAATTAATTACAGTTAAGTGCAATGGAAGCAAAATGAAGGAAGGCTTTTTTGCTGTTTTACAATCAGCCAAGAACTTACCACTGAGATGGAGACACCACCGACTTTACGTGTGGTGCCACAAACTATGATCTGTGCTATGGACTGGTGCCAATGAAGTGCGGACTCTATAACGTGTCACACATGCCGTGACACGGGACCTCGTATGCCGAGCGCTTGGCCAAGGAACAGTATTTAGTATGACCCAGTACCGGGAATCAAATCCAGGACCCACCTGGTTACAAATAGGAAGCTCTACCACTAGACAACAGTACGCCAGTTTATAGAAATAATCAACATTCTTATGATCCATTTTTCATGTAGACACAGCTGCGATATCGCCTACCTCTATGGCACCTAGTCCCACCTCTGGATTTCCAGCTGTCCATGTTATGTCCAATATTCACCAGATTTTTATATTTATGCTGGACATCCAGAAGATTTATACATTGGTATCCGAGATTTTTAAATTGTATATGTATCCTGGAGATCCTGAAGATTTATACTTTGGTATCTGAAATATTTACATCATATATATATCCTGGACATCCTGATGATTTATATATTGTATCTGAGATATTTATATTGTATATGTATCCTGGACATTCTGAAGATTCATACTATGGTACCTGAGATTTTTATATTGTATATGTATCCTGGACATCATGAAGATATTGTATATGTATCCTGGACATCCTGAAGATTTATACTTTGGTACATGAGATTTTTATATTGTATCTATATCCTGGACATCCTGAAGATTTATTCATTGGTGCCTGAGATTTTTATATTGTATATTTATCCTGGACATCCTGAAGATTTATACTTTGGTACCTGAGATTTTTATATTGTATATGTATCCTGGACATCCTGAAGATTTATACTTTGGTACCTGAGATTTTTATATTGTATATGTGTCCTGGACATCATGAAGATTTATACTTTGGTATTTGAGATTTTTATATTGTATATGTATCCTGGATATCCTGAAGATTTATACTTTGGTACCTGAGATTTTTATATTGTATATGTATCCTGGACATCCTGAAGATTTATACTTTGGTATTTGAGATTTTTATATTGTCTATGTGTCCTGGACATCATGAAGATTTATACTTTGGTATCTTAGATTTTTATGTTGTATATGTATCCTGGACATCCTGAAGATTTATACTTTGGTATCTGAGATTTTTATATTGTATATGTGTCCTGGACATCATGAAGATTTATACTATGGTATCTGATTTTTATATTGTCTATGTGTCCTGGTCATCATGAAGATTTATACTATGGTATCTGATTTTTATATTGTATTAGATCACATAAAACAGGTAGCAGCTAAAGTTAACGAGTTGCTAAGGCAGCTTTTGAAAGAAACCGAAAAGTGACCGAAAGCTAAGACATAGCACTTTAAATGACATCACTAATCGTTAAATTATGGAGTCTGCCTTACTAACCAGGAAAATAATGTTTATTTATTGCCAGTAAGAATACTTAACAAAACAGATATCTCCCCTTTTGCGCTGATCTATTTCCACATAATTTATTCGCCTAAATCAGGTCATTCCTGGAGTGAAATGCTTTTATTTTGAATTCATTTCAGTTACAAAAGACAGGTAGTCGCTTAATACAGTGAGACACTAAGGCAGGTACGACTCTTCTTATTCCTTCTTTCTTATCTGTATATTGAGGACAATGGTGACACATTTGTACCATCAAACCAACTTTGACATCACAATCGAATGACGTCAAAAAGCAGTGTTAGACACTGAGAGAGAGAGAGAGAGAGAGAGAGAGAGAGAGAGAGAGAGAGAGAGCAACTGATACCTTTCAAATTGAGAAACTTTTCGTTCCCTTAAGCTACAGTATATACGTGAATTAAAGAATCGTAATGACTTGCATCACGGACAGAAACAAAATTCATAAATCATATTGCCATACTCTGGCATTTTAAAATACAGTTATCTAGAAATAGCCGACCTTTGAGTGATATAGAATTGTGTAAATTGCTAACATAGATCTGTGGATTTATGGGAAAACAGGCTGTTGATATTTAGTCATTAACTGAATTACCTGTGTGTATTGATGAAGTGTTTAATGAAATAGGAAAGCCGAGTTTTGAACATAATATAATTAATCATTAGTTGAAGGATGCTTGTACGTGGTATACATTGATTTCTGAAAGAAATAGAAAAATATTTTGCAAAGTTTATACGGTAATCATATTATATATTTCAATCCAACCAAGTTTGTCAGACTATGATTATTAGTACAGCATCGCTCTTTAAGCCATGAGGTCTCTCATCTCAAGTCAGCACGGATTCCAATTCCGTTTGAGCGTAGGCTGGTTTTGTGAGAAAGAGATGACCGGTGGGTATAGTGTACTGGCCCTACCATATGACTTAAAAATTGTTGAATGTGGCGGGAAACACCATTCAAATTCAAACTAGTAAAGTTTAATGTAAAAACAATTATTATCAAAGTGCCAATGTAAAAATAATTAAAAGTAAAGTTTAATTCAACGAAAATAATATTAAAATCACATTTTTAAAAATAATTATTATTAAATTACAAAGTACAAATATTTATCAGTATATTCTAAAGTATAATATACTAAAAATTCCAATGTCAAAATATCTACAATAAATTCAAATCCACATTTTTTTCTTTAAACAACACTAAAATGAAATGTCAGATATCAAAGTATAAATCTTCAGGATGCCACGGATACATATACAAATCAATTGAACATACATGGACCTCTGGAAATTCAGAGGTGGGATCAGGTACCATGGAGGGGTAAGCATCCCAGGTTGACTGGTCACACCCGCCGTGATGAGTCAACACTCAAATTTCAATGAAATATATTAGGGACAAATTCACAGTTGGTACAGACGGTCTCGACAACCACTATCGAACAGGTAACTCAACATTGCATTTGGTTAGACAAAGTAATCGCAAACAAGTCTATTATACCTATCGTAAAATTGCGGGACGTTGACATGAAACGCGATTTTCGATATCCCCGTGAAAATAATTTGTCAGTATGTAGTTTGTAGTTTATATCTGTATATTAATGTTCATATGTTGAACATGCCCTGGCATATCGGATCATTTGTGAGATATAAACACTATATTTTGTTGGATATTACTACATAGATGTGGAAAGCAAATAAAAACTTAATTTTCTTATCTAAATTTCATCTTAGTGCATTTGTTTCTACAGTTTACAACTACAAATGTATATTAACTCACCAACCCCTGTGGTTACATAAAGATTCATCCAGACAAGTAAATAGCATGGTCTACTGTCATAACTCAGGGTGAACAAATTCATATTGGATGTAAAAGTATTATAATTTTTTTATTCTAAATAATACACCCCTGAATCCTGACAGTAGACTCAACCATTCTATAAAATGGGCAGGTCCATATTTGATTTCAGGGGATGATGAGTTAACATTAGATATTACCATACAAATTTGTGTAGTTATGATCCCGAGGATATATAAATTTTAATACAAACGATACAAAATTTGAGGCAACTGTGATTGATGTATAATTTTAAAATAGCAATTTTCCTCATTCGTTTCCTATCCTACGGCTGCACCTTTATAATGTCTGTCATCTAGGTCGTGCAATTCCTATTGGAAAGCCAGTATATATCAAAGGATTATTTCGCAATCCAGTTAATGGTTCCAACGCTCAAAAGGAAGCGGAACTCGTAAAAAATCTAATCATAGGGTGAAAAAGATTACGAACTAAATTCACAGACCTAAGGACACTATTCCTGAGAAATTTTAAATTAAATGATTTTCTGGAGAATTTATGTGTACGACTTTGATATATCCTACAATTTTAAGTTTAGTGATTTCTAAAGAATTTATGTATACGACTTTGATATATCCTACAATTTTAATTTTAGTGATTTTCTGGAGAATTTATGTATTCGACTTTGATATATACTACACTTTTAATTTTAATGATTTTCTGCAGAATTTAAGTATACGACTTTGATATATCCTACACTTTTAATTTTAATGATTTTCTGCAGAATTTAAGTATACGACTTTAATATATCTTACAATTTTAAATTTAGTGATTTTCTGGAGAATTTATGTATACGACTTTGATATATCCTGCAATTTTACATTACACATTTAACAGTGAATATATTATTTGAGAATACATTTAAAGTGACATTAGCTGTATTTACACAAAAGTCATTTTGATATTTTCCACTTTTATTAATGGTACTTGATGTTCAATAACAAATAAGAGCATAACACATGCGTAAACTGTCTTTTGTTTATTTATTGTTGTTTAACGTACCATTTAGAATCTTTCACTCATATGGAGGGCTTCATATTTTGGCCTATGCTTGACACTTACGGCCATTGAGCAGTGAGGGTTATTTAACGTGCCGACATCAACTGGATTCGAACTCATGACCTCACGATCAAGAGTCGAGCGCGCTACCGACTGAGCCAGAGCCGCTCGCGTAAACTATCTTAAATTTCTATATATTTGTGAGAAAAGGTCAGGTGCAGTGTGGTATTCCTATACAAATACAATGTGGTAAGGTTAAGTTAATCAAATTTAAAAAATGCCAAGCCTGGGTTCCTCAAGCAATTTTCACAAAATATATAGGAATTTTTATATCTGTGTATATCTATTTTTTACTATTGTATATCAATTTTGGGGAAAAAACATCTAATGCCACTTTAACTAAACCTATACACCTTTCTCATCTAACAGGCGTTAAGGGAAATGGGAATTATAAAACGCCAACGAATAGGGATTTGCACGCTTTTTACGTTGAATCATACAATCTCAACCGAGGTTTTGAGACCTTTCACGACAGAAATTTCAGACGTAAACATGAACATCGGTTATTACATAAACACATATGAATACGTCTCTTCAGAGAGCAACATTTGATTACCACAACAAGATCAAATACAAGCAATGGACATATAAACAACCTTCATTGTTCGGGAAATTATTTAGATGTTAAGGGCAATGCCAGAATTAACGATGGTGCTTCATACGGGGAAATTGTTACGTAAGATAAATTGATAAAATCGACAGTGATAGTATTATGGTGGGATGAAGCATATTTAATTATTTCTAATGAACAAAAAAAAACCAGAAAAAAAATCAAATAGATTTTCAATCAATTGTATTTTGGAGCGAAACAGGAAAGCAATTTGTTATATCATTCAAGTGAAATTAAGACATTTTGTTTTCAAATTACTCCTACGAGTGTATTAAAACCAAATGTGTTATGTCATTTCGTCATGCATACAGAGATCTCCGTGGTCCAGTGGTTAGAGCATCGTGCTAAGAACTATGGCGTCTTTTACTTCTGGTTAGCGCAGGTGTGAGCCCTGCTGGAACCTAAGCTGATTTTAGTGAGAAAGTTTGACAGTTTACATGTGGAAAGCCAGTTCCCCGGGTACATAGTACCATATTACTAAAAATAATTGTTGATTTGGGCGTAAAACACTATGTAATTTCAAAATCAAATCACGCATTCAAAGTAGGTCAGTGAGAAGAACATCAAGATAATGGGTTTATAGATTTTCCCTAACTACGATCTTATTACCACTAGATCACGCATGATAAAAACTCAACAATAATTCTGAGTTAAAGGTGGCTTAAAGACAACTGAAGCTGGCTGCGAGCGGCCCCTACACTATGTGAAATAGTAACTAACATACACATTACTAACCAGTGACTTAAATGCACTTAAATGCATTATAAATGTATAATATCAAAATCAAATATAAGACGAACATACAAATCTGGTGAACATTAGACAGACACGGACCTCTGAAAATCCAGAGGAGGGATCCGTTGCCATGGAGGAGTAAGCATTCCTTGTTGACCGGTCACACCAGCCGAGAGTCCACATTCAAAATCCAAATGAACCAAGTGAGGGAAAACCCTCGTCCCAATTGGTACAGACGACTCAACAACTGTTTTCGAATAGGTAACTCAACATTTCATTTAGTGAAACAGAGTAATTGCAAATAAGGTAATTATACCGACCATAAATGTTGCAGAACGTTGACATCAGACGCGATTCTCGATATTCCTGTGGAAAAAAATGTCAGTAAGTGGTTTACCTCTCTATATGAAATGTTAATAGGTTGAACAGCAACTGGTATTTTGGATTATTCTATTAAAATTCCGTGTGTCTGAGATAAAGGCCTTATACAAAAAACAAGCTAATACCAAATTTTAACTGGTCTTAGTATCCTCAGTTCCGGTAAGAGAGTGAACGCACCGAGAAAATGAAACTATCCCCGCTTTGGAAATAGTTATCTACCTTACTTTTTTCTTAAATTTTCTACTACAACTCTTCTTATCGGCTTCCTTATAAGAAGAGCCTTCTAGTTTTCCTGTTCCCTATGTTCCCTATACTGAGACCATTGTTGTCCTATTCGCTGGGTGGAGTTTTTCTGAAGTTTGTTTCACTTACTACAGGTGGTGCAGGGAGTGCTAACTGTTTATTTGACTGAGATGTATTATCTCGCATTGGGGGTGCCGGAAGTGCTAACATCTGAGGTGGTTCTGGTAATGCTAATGTTTGATCATCTGGCTGATTTTGCTGATATGTAAATTGTGGAGGTCGAAAGTTGAAGTTTTTGCCTATTCCGATAAGTATTGTGTGTAAACTGCGAGGGTGGAGGATCGTAAATTTTGTCTATATTGATAGTTTATATTATTTGTTCTACCCCTGCCACGATTCGTTGGTGTCCCTGATTATACCTGCCAATATGGTTACCCCCAGTTGCGAGGGTTAATGTTTCGATTTGGACAATTTCTTTTTAAGGTGACCTATCATGTGACATACCCAACATTCTGCGCCTAATACCCAATCTGGTACAGATTGTGAATTTTGTCTATTTGGACCTACTTGGTGGTTTCTTTGTATTGGATATTGTGGTCTAAACGTTTTGTTGAGTTTGTTGTTTAGTTTTCTTAGCGTTTTTGAACCTAACCTGTTTCTTATTGTCTGCTACTGATATTTGTAAGTTCAAATCGTCACTATCACTGTCACTGTCTGTCTCGTCAGCTGCATTTACATCTACCTTTTTAGGACAATTTTGAGTAGTGTGACCTTTTCTTAAACAATTCTTACATAGTTTATTTCTTAAGTGATCTACTTCCATTGGTTGTATGTCTCTGTCTTCTTTTTTCAGTTTTAAATCTAAACACATTTTGTTGTGCCGTCTAACGTCAATGCAATTTGATCCCTAACATTTTGTTCGCGTGTCGCAATCTTAACTGCGGCTTTCTAAAGTTGTAGGTTCTTCTCTAATCAATTTCATTTTGATGTAATCAAAAGTCACCCCCTTTACAAAATATGTCTATCAACTGTTGTTCTACTAAGTCTTTTGTGCTTTTGTTTTTAGTCTGCTCTGTCGTGTAAACATCCTCAGATGCTTGTATTATTCTTTCCCCAAACATTTGTACTGACTCGTCTGTCTCTTGTTTTAGATTTCTTAACTTAATTAATGCCTGTCTTTTGTTTGTCACTTCCCCAAATTTTTCTTTTAATAATTTCTTGAGGTCCCCCCCAACTAGCTACATTTTCGTTATTTTCTTGTTCTATTAAATACCTTCCTAATGAAATCCGCTGCCAACCGCCCCTGAACATGTTACCAATGCTATACCCGGCATTTTCTGTACATTTAATTCAACTAAATTTGCATATCTTTCTATGTCTGATATCCAATGCCTTAAGGTCTGCCGGTTTTACCCGAAAAGTTCTTAATTACCTGATGTACAGGTACTGCCATTTGCACTTGCCATGTTAGAGAATTGTCTCAAAATGTTATCAAACATCTCTTTTTCATCATTATCACCTTTGTTTTCAGGTATCCCAGACACTCTACAAAATGGTGGTTCTCTATTTCCTACTCCCCCCGATATACTGTAGTACCTGTTACTACTACTTTCGGTTTTGTTTGGTACGTCTGACTGACCTGATGCTTTTGTTTTATTTCTATTTTCAGTTTCATTTTGCATGTCTGTCTGATCTGACGTGGTTGGTCTATTTTTATTTACTTCTTCTAAAATTAAATTATCCTCAATTTCTCCCTAAAGCCGTAGCCATACTACTGAATTTTAGTCTACTATTTTCTTCTGCCATTATTAATTCTGTTTTTAATTTTGTATTTTATTTCAAATGTTAAATTTGTGTTTAACTAATTTTGTTAAAGTTTTCAAAATAAGTTTTTTATGGATGTTTAATACTATTGCCTAAATAAGTTAAAATTGTAGTTTTTGTTTAAGATAGAGTTTTGGTTAATTTAAATTTTATTAAATTAAGTTTTAAATTTTAGAGTTTGTCAAAAAGAATGTTCACAATTTGTGGTCAAATAATAAGGTACTAAGAAAAGTAAAAGTCTTACCTTTTCGTTTCAAGTCTTGTGTTGTTCCCAGGTCTTTTATCCAGGGCAAAAGGCACACCAAATCGATATTTGTAAACCAACCCACAAATATCAATAACTCAAAGTCTGGTCTGTGATCGTATAGTTTTATTCTCAGCACAGCAGAGTATAGCAATGGTAACAAATGTTTCAACAAACAGAGAGTATGGTGGTGTTCTCTCTAGGCGGTTTCCCGCTGGTCTCTCTCGTCTCCAGAACTCCAGTGCTTATATACGTTTGTCAGTTTTGACCAACGCAAAACACTAAAGTTCTAGAAGCTTCTTAGAGAGTTTAAATGCATCTACAATTGGAAGAATATGGGCGCCAGCATCATCAAAATCTGTCATAATGCAACTTTGGTAACCTTTTTACACTATCATTCTAGTACAACTTCAGTACTTTATATTAATTATCATTAACATCAATTCTTGTTTACCAAAACTGATGATGACAGATATTTGACCTTTTAACATGCAGCTTCAATTGCTGCTGAATTTGTAAAGGTGTTGACAAGTTGTTTATCCAAAACAGTATATTATAATAATGCTAAGTCATATTACTACTAAATATTATGCTGAATAATTTTGAATTTGGAATTTTATATCTAAATTAACTTTGTCAACATATTTACTTGACCGAATTAGAAATCATGTAATTTTAGCTGCCCGTATTTTCCAAATACATATAATACATATCAATACTATTTCAAGTCACACCAATTTATTACGTATATAATTTCCTAAAAGATTTATCTCCCGTACCTCATATTGTTACACTAACCAGTGACTTAAATGCATTATAAATGTATAATATCAAAATCGAATATAAGACAAACATACAAATCTGGTGAACATTAGACAGACACGGACCTCTGAAAATCCAGAGGAGGGATCCGTTGCCAGGAGTAAGCATTCCTTGTTGACCGGTCACACCAGCCGAGAGTCCACATTCAAAATCCAAATGAACCAAGTGAGGGAAAATCCTCGTCTCAATTAGTACAGACGACTCAACAACTGTTTTCGAATAGGTAACTCAACATTTCATTTAGTGAAACAGAGTAATTGCAAATAAGGTAATTATACCGACCATAAATGTTGCAGAACTTTGACATCAGACGCGATTCTCGATATTCCTGTGAAAAAAATATCAGTAAGTGGTTTACCTCTGTATATGAAATGTTAATAGGTTGAACAGCAACTGGTATTTTGGATTATTCTATTAAAATTCCGTGTGTCTGAGATAAAGGCCTTATACAAAAAACAAGCTAATACCAAATTTTAACTGGTCTTAGGATCCTCAGTTCCGGTTAGAGAGTGAACGCACCGAGAAAATGAAACTATCCCCGCTTTGGAAATAGTACGGGCTTACTCCAGAGTATACTGAAATGGGCTGTAATAGATTTTCTTAAAAATCGAACATTCTGGAATGGACTCTAATCTTTTTAAAATTATTGATCGATAAAGGTGTTATGAAATGTTTGTTTTCATATTGATTCTGCAGTATGTCCTCGAGCCAATGCAGCTAACCTCGATCAAATACGATTGCACTTGGACATAATACAGGATTAATATGACACCCATTTAACCGAAATTTATTGAATATTAATCCATACAAAACTTTATGAAATATCTGACGTCCTTCCCGTTGTTATACGTCAATGAGTGCAATTATTTTTCGAAAAGGTTTAAGAATTTGATAAAAGCATTTCATGCCAACAATTTTAACAAGAGCATAACCACAAAACACTACAGCTGTTATATTTATGGCTTCAAAATAGCAAATGTCTTCTTTTTCAAACAGTTTCTACATTTACTTATCATCTGAACATAAGTATTTTAAATTTAAGCAACGTAACAAATCACAAAACTTCGACAATTGCTAATTTTCAAGGAGAAAATATTTGATTGATATTCTCGAACGATTACCTCGTTAAACAGTTTAGTTTTGTGTGTTACAAGCAAAAATAATCGATATACTAGAAGTTGTTTAATAATATTCTTTCACCTAAATGCCCTATTATCCATACAAATAAAAAATGTGCAAGATGGTAAAGAATTAGATGCACAGCTTCCGTGTAATATTAGCTAACAATTAGGCGCAGTACCGTTCGATTTTGTTTCATGTCAATTGCTTCAAGTAGAAAGAAAACAAAGTAGTTCTTAATAACACATTTGTTTCGAACGGTATTTTAAATGTAGATAAATAAAACGAATCAATTCATTCTAAAAGCAGAAATTTACGTATTTGTTAACAACACTTAAAATGATTTCGACTTTCATTCAATATACATTTCTACATGTAATTGGATTTATATAGGGTGGAGTTATTGTCTGTAAACATGTAAAGATGGCGGCAAAAGACACAGCAGTAATGAGACAGTTTAATACCTTGCTATCACATACTTTGTTTTATTAATGTTTTGTTTGTTTGTTTGTTTGATTGTTGTTTAACGTCCCACTCGAGAATCTTTCACTCATATGGAGACGTCACCAAATGGTGGTGAAGGGCTTCAAATTTTGGCCTATGCTCGGCACTTACGGCAGTGAGAGTTCTTTAACGTGCCGACATCTACTGTGACATGGGAACTCGGCTTTTTCTGTCTCATCCAAAAGACAGGAAACAAACCTGCTGCCGGATGGATTTAAACTCACGACCTCACAATCATGATTCGGGCGCGCTTCCGACTGATCCAGGTTGACTCTGTTTTATTAAGTTTTGCAACTATCAGATATTATAAACACGACTAAATATACAGTAATCCTGGTTTATATAGGATTCCACAGCAACGTACTAGATTTAATATGTCAGGCATTTTGATTTTTATTTGATTTTGACTGACGTGTTACGCCACAACTTTTCGATTATATGGTGGCGGTCAGTTTTTAATGATTGAGGAAAGAATCTGGTTACAATGTACCCAGCCACCGACGGCAGGTTGGTTTTCTGTCTTTCGGATGAGACAGAAAAGCCGAGTTCCCGTGCCACAGTAGATGTCGGCACGTTAAAGAACCCTCACTGCTCAATAGCCGAGCATAGGCCAAAATTTGAAGCCCTTGAGTGGGACGTTAAACAACAATAAACAAACAATGTACCCGGGAAGAGACCACCGGCCTTCCACAAGTAAACTGGCAAACTTTCTCGGAAAATTCAGCTTAGGTTCCAGTGGAGCTTGAACACGTGCTGACCAGAGGTAATAGTCATCATAGTTCAAAACGAAATGCTTTAGCCATTCGGCCTTGGAGGGCCCTAATTTTTAGAATACAAACCTGTCATTAACTGCATACATACAGAAAAAAGTTTAAACCATGCTAAAAACAGAAACCTAAAAGCCGAAACCAGTCATTAAATTCGCCCAAGGAATGATAAAAATGTATGTGCGTGTATATAAGTTTGAAGAGTGGACCTAGACCTTAAACATGTATTTAAGGGTATACATAGGGTATCCGGATAGCGTCGTGGTAAGTACTAATAACCAATGCGAACCGGGTTGGTATGGACACGGGAATGTGTGAGATGGTATGGCGATCGCAAGTCGGGCACCTGGGTTTTATCCGGATACTTCCGGTTTCCTCTTATAGGAAGGACTCCCGCACGCAAACACCAGAGCCAAAGAGAGACATTTATAAAAGTTGACATGTTAATCGTTGTCAAAAAAAAAGTTTAAACATAAACCCTGTACCTGTTATTTCGGTACCTGTCGATTATTTTATACGTAAGTATTATTAGCCTCATATACCAGTATTTTGAAAATTCTAAACGTCTCAAAAGTTCAGATATTCATTTTTACAGTGACGGATTTGGCAACACGTTTAGATTTATCATTTGCCCTTGTATGACCACTTTCTCTTTCGCCAAATATATTCAATTCAAGCACAACTGATGAAGTCTTATTGACAGAAACGATCTTTTTGTTCATTTGTTTTGGACTCCCTTTTAAAACTATAATATTGGTATTGTTAATTATATATTTTGAGACGCCTTAATTTGAATAAATGTCAAAATGACAAGCAAACTAATGACTAGAAAAAAGATTTATTGTCAGCAAATGTTCATAATATTTATGTCAAAACAGTTCAATATAATGCCCCAAACAGTCCACAAGTACGTGTATACGTAAAAATAATACTTTCCTGCAATTCACTAAATGTCTTTAACCTGAATCCATTTTAGCAAGACCAGAAATCATGAAATTTACATTAGTGTTTCAATCTAGGTTCAGCGAAACTCCATTAAATTAACATATAAACAGCAATTGGATTTCGGTCACTACAGCGATACTCCAATATTTCACGTGTAATAATACATCTAAGGCGACATACTGGGCATTATTATATAGAAATTCATTTCTTATATGTTTATGCGGAATGAAAGCAGTCATAGAGTCAGATAAATTGCCATAGACATGTTTTTCCATTAAACAACAGCCAGAGCCTCTTTAAGATGTAATTTGAAATTAATTTCATGAATGGTATTTTTGATTCCAGGGTCGATGGTATGTTTTGAATAACACTGTGAATATAAAAATCCGAAATATCGATGCATGAACAATCATGAGGATCAGGAGACAGTTTATGAATAATTTATGGTTAATATTGGAAAAACACGGACCTCCGGAAAGCCAGTGGTGGGATCAGGTATCACGGAAAGTAAACATCACCTTTCGACCGTAATTAAATTCAAATGATGCAAAGTAGGGAATGAATCCTATTTGAAATAGGTAAAGACTACATCTGAAAAAAAAGTTAAACAAATCTAGGAATGAAACCGGTCTACGAGCACCTGTATTACGATCATCTATCTTATGAACACCTGTATTGCGATCACCTGTCTTACGAACACCTGTATTACGATCACCTCTTTGACGAACACCTGTATTACGAACACCTGTCTGACGAACACCTGCATTACGATCACCTGTCTTACGATCACAAATCTTACGAACGACTGTATTATGAGCACCTGTCTTACGCACGCCTGTTTTACGATAACCTGTCTTACGAACACCTCGCTATCACCTGTCTTACATAATACGATGTGAGACGAGAATCAATGAACACATAACAATTCAGAACAACTGAGGGATAACTCCTGGTCACAGTCAGTATAGACATTTCAACAACTAACATCGGACAGGTAAATCAGTTACCTAACAGTTGGTGAAACTTGGTCATTATAACGACTATAAAATTTGCATAATGTTGACATCAGACGTGATTCGTCATATCATTTTGAAACACGTTACCGAATGAAAGTGTGTTGCGATCTCGGGGATGTTGTTATGTCAGAAATTAGCAACTAAGCTATACGATAAACGCGACGATTTCGGCTTTCCTATCGTAAATTTTCCACATTTAATTAGTAATATCCCTCAGTCACCCGTATATGGAGTTTATATTTCACAAATGATCCGATATGCCAGGGCGTGCACAACATATGAATATTTCATATACAGAGGTAAACTACTCACTGACAAATAATTGACACAGGGATATCGAAAACCGCGTTTAATGTCAACGTTCCGCAAATTTTACGGTCGGTATAATAGTCTTGTTTGCGACTACTCTGTCTCACTAAGTGAAATGTTGAGTTGCCTTTTCGTTGGCGGTTGTTGAGACGTCTGTACCAATTGTTTCATTGAACTTGACTGTGGACTCACGGCGGGTGTGACCGCTTCGACAGGGGATGCTTACTCCTCCATGGCACCTGATCCTACCTCTTGGTTTCCAGAGGTCCGTGTTTGTCCATTTTTACCGGATTTGTATCTATGTCCTGGACATTCTATTGATTTATACTTTGATATCTGAAACTTTTATATTTTTATACTATACTTAACTGCTTTTAATTTTTATAAAGTATAAGTATATACGAATTTTTTTTTTTTATTTATGAAAGTCACAGATACTAATGTATTGGTCGAAAGAAGGTTCGTGAGACAATTTACAAATCAGGCGAAAATTGGACACACACGGACTTCCAAAAGTATCAAGAGGTGAGATCAGGTGTCAGGGAAGACCAAGCATCCCCTGTCGACTGGTCACACCCGCACTGAAGTCTATAGTTTAATTCAAATGAAATAATTGAGGAATATTAAATCGTCATCATAACCGATCAATCCGATTCAACAACCAATATCGAACAGGCAATTGATATATTAAACATATGTCATTCTTTGAAGCGTAAAGCTGAGTTTTGTGCAATAAATATTTGCAATCGAATGCCCTGGGTTTCTGAAAACGTGAAATGATGGATGTATTCAGAGAGTTATATCGATTGTTTAGAGATTGGGTGATTTTTTATGCCATGATTTGCTATTTTAAACTAATTTCTACATGAGCATAGAGTTTATTACGACACAAATTTGGCTCTATGAATTTAGCATAGTACGAGTACGGGCATGTTTTGAGGTTACAGATTCTCATAAATCTGAGACCTTCAATGTACAGTATTTCGAGCATTGGCTTTTAAAGCATGGTTTCTCTGATGTCCTCGGTCAATTCCCCGCTGGAATCTATGCTGATTTTGTCAGAACGTTTGCGAAATTCATGTTTAATTTTATAAACCGGAACTCTGGTTCGAAAGAATCCCGGTATCGGGTCATACATAAAGCGGGTCATACATAAAACATACACAGGTGTCTGTAAGTGTTTAGCATTGGAAAAGAATGTCACGGGTATTTTGGGTGTACACCTGTAGTAATTGAGGCCACGTGTCACGACAGGTGAAACGATCGCGGTGTTCTAGTAGTAAAGCCATTTTAACGTAAGCAGAAGGTCCCGAGTACGATGACCGTTACCTGGTCATATCAAAGGCTTTTAATTGGCGGTGACTGTCCTCGGCATACGAAGTGAATGCCACGGATCTTTCGGGTGAGACTGAAAACCGAAATCACGTGTCCCAGCAGGTTCGGCGCGCAAAAAAACCCTCACTGCGCTGGTGTCAGTACATAGCACAAGTCAAAATTTGTAGTACTTCACCTATTTAGCTGGTGACATCTCCATGTAAGTAAATAATTCTTGGCAGGGTGTAAAATAACAATCATATAAAAATAAAAAAACACGACAGGAGACCTCACCGCATTGGCAAACGGTGAATTGACCCGAGTTCAGAGTGCATATCAAAATGTTTGGCACCTCACCAATATCTGTTGCCATTTCAAAATAAATGATCAATTTTTGGCGGGGATAAAAACAACAATAAATCAAATGAAACGAATCAATTTCATGTTTATTGAAATGTACATTAGCTAAAAACAGATAATGTTCAAGATTAAGGTGTATTTATAACATTAAAACAAGTCGAGAAATAAACAAGAAATCCAAAATAACGATGTCAGCGCCTCACACAATTCTTTGACAACAACATTTTCACTTATTCAATTTAATTGTGTTTTTCCTGGTTTTTATGTGTTAAGTGTCCCACTTTATTATATCACAATGATAAAAAACGGATCTTAGTTGTTGGCAGTTAAGATAATTAAAAATGGTCTAATTGGATATTTGATGAATTGGAATCTGTTAGCGAAATGGATCAATGAACAATATTTTTATATTGAGATAACGGGATTAAGATGTAAGATTTCAAATAGCGGATTTGACAGATTGACTACAAATAATGATAAATTCAGATGTAAATGAATATAAGGGAAATATAACAGTCTTCGTATTGTCATTCCCATGCGTAGTGTCTTAGTACTACATGTATATCGATATCAGTATGAGATCTATGAAAGAGATCAAATTTGGCGCAGTCAATATTTCAGCGCTTCAGTGCTGTTCTTATGGACACGGTTGCAGTAAACTATTATTTTAATTAGAGAGTTAACTTGGCCATATGTAGTCAGCGTATTTATGAATACAATTTTGAAAATGTTCAACATTACTTTTTGCGTTGCCCTTTATATAGTGATATACGGAATGTTTTGTTAAGTAAAATAGAAGAAATGGGTGTAAACTCCCAGCATTGGCACAATTTTATACGGTGACCAAATTTTTGACCAAACAGCACAATACAGAGCTAGTTAAAGCTGTCTTCTGATTTGATAACAAGAAGTAATCAATTACCTAGTTCTCCCCCTTCCAACTTTCTTCTTTATATGTGATACATTGCAATGTCTTCAACATTCATCATCCATGTGTCCACACCTTTTTTTATTTCCATTTTGTTTTTCTTTTCTACACTTTATGTTTATCAATTATGTTATTTTTTTTTATTTCAAAACTATCGCTTTGTGAACGCATGTTTCAACTTTGTTAATATATGTTTGTTAAACTTGAAGAACACATCTAAGTTGGCCAATTTGTGTGATCAATCCCAATGTCTTGTCGTTGGACCAGGCGTCTGGGAGGAGTCAACGTTCTTTGTAGCATGGTACATCTGTCGCAAATGTTTCACAAAGACCTCTCGAATTCAGTGAAAAAGACAAGTTTAGTGAAAATGGCGGGTGTGACCGGTCGACAGAGGATGCTTTCTACTCCGTGGCACCTGATCCCACCTCTTGGTTTCAAGAGGTTCGTGTTTGACAATTGTTTTTACCAGATTTACACCTGTATCCTGGACATCCTAATGATTTTATACTTTGGTATCTGAGATTTTTTATATCCGTTTTAGATAAGTGATAGATGTCAAACAAAGTAGTAAAGTCTTAAACACAAAGTTGAATAAGGAGTTGGTGGTCCAACCTGGTAACATTAATTTGATATTTGTTTCAATATATATATATAGTGCAAGATACTCTACTCTATCAGTTTCAAACGGATGCCAGAAGAAAATATTTTATAATAACAGTTTCTGAGAATATTCTCTGAACAATGGCAATTATCAGTGTATAATAGGAGTTGGTTTATTCATAAAATATGGGAAAAAATAAATAATGTCTATGTATTCCGCGGAAATGAAAAATGTAAAAGAAATAATTTGATATATTATCTATGTATGTTGAACGACATTGTAAACCTCTGGCAAAGAAAATAAGGATAAAAAGTCCCTGTATAAGATCTAATCAATTACAAACACAGTCAAACTTGCATTGTTTAAGACTCAGATAGGTTTATTTACTTCTAGCTTCCACACTGTACCAATTGTGACGAGGATACACTCCTCACGTGTTTCAATGGACTTGACTGTGGACTCACGGCGGGTGTGACCGGTCGACAGGGGATGCTTACTCCTCCATGGCACCTGATCCCACCTCTTGGTTTCCAGAGGTCCGTGTTTGTCCATTTTTACCGGATTTGTATCTATGTCCTGGACATCCTATTGATTTATACTTTGGTATCTGAGATTTTTATATTGTGATCTGTGTGCACTCTCAAAAGTATGGAATTGACACAGTCTCCATCAGAAACGATATAAATTTACAAACCATGGGAGGTTTACCAGATAACTTATGACCTATGACCGGCGGTGTGCGCTCAGCAAGGTTATTAATTTTGTTTTAAATGATAATATGCTTTGCAAAATGGTTATATAAAGTTATTATCTTCCCTTTAATTACGCTTCTAAGTGATTCACTTTTTTTCTAGCATTTGATTTTGAAGATCAAAAAATGATTTTTACTCATAACGACAATAAGTACAAACGGAGTTGCGTAATATTCAAGGCAACCTCAGATGAATAAGTTCAACATGTGGATTATTGTCATCTCGTATCCCGTGGTTTCATGTACTAAGTCTAAACCGAGAATCAAAGGTTGTTAATTTTTTTTTAAAATCTGGAAGTTATGTTGGATGATAGTTCCACCAAAAGAAATAGGGAGGGCTACAACACTAACGACTGCAGTGTCTTTCACCGCCAACAGCTACTGCACCAGCGACTGTAGTAGATAGTATCTGGTAATCATTCCTTCTAAACTTGGAAAGAATAAATGCAGATACACAAGATATCGTTGCTCCTGTATCTAATAAAGCCTTTTTGGGAAGTCCACAAACTTCTACACTAAGAAGATGAACATTTAACTTTCTTAATGACGCCAAACCCCATAGTGTGTACATTATGTATTATATTCAGGACATAAAAATCTAGATTGGCATGACTTACCGCATCGTTTACAATTTTTCTGCCCTGGCTGTCGTTGAATAAGGTGATGTTGTTGTTGGTATCTGTACGGTTGTTGTGGAGGTAGTTGGTATGGCGGTGCTGTTTTTTGTACGTGTTACCCATGATACTGAGGCGCTGGCTGTAATTTATCGGCTGGTAAGGTATATAGCTTTGTTGGGGTGTCTGCAGCAAATGTTGTGGTTTGTGCCGTTATCTGTTATTTATATATTGATGGAATTGATCTCTGTCCTTGATTTGTGTGGCTATATTAGAACATATTTCGGCCACAGATATTGGCATTGTATCTTGGCAATCAAGTTCCGCTTTTGCCAGGGATAGAGCGTGCCTAAGGTCGGTGGATGTCTTTGGCTCCTTGGATTTAAATTTATTCATGAGTCCGTTCACTGCGAACTGAACTTTGTATAATTCCGGCAAGTCATGTCCTGAGGCATTTTTCTATACTCTTTCCAGGTAGGAATCTGTATCTTCATCTGAATCTTGTTTTATTGTAGTTAGCGAAAAATTTGTCCATACCTTTGTTTCAGTGTGTCTTTAAATGACTGCAAATTTATTAAGTGTTCCGGAGCAAGGGTCTGGAGCCACGTTGCTGGACCTTTGTCTAAATGGAGGACAATACATTCCAAGACCTTTTCATTAGCCATTTTGTTGTATTTTTGCCAGGCTTCTGGCATGGTCAGACAGATTATTGATGGCTGAGATCCATCGAATTTATCCAAGGAGACTAGGTGCCATATCGCATTGTTCTTGTAGTTCTGTTTGTTGTGCTGTTTGTTGTTGTACTGTGAGTTCTTGGTTTGTTTGTTCTTGGTGTGTTGGTTGCTTATTCGTGTGTGTTGTGTTGACTTTTGTTGGTGCTTCTGGTGCTCATGTCTGATGGGTAGTTTGGGGGCTTACTTCTCAAATGTCTTTGGATTCAGTCCACCAATTTATCAGAACGGGTTTTGTGTCTGGATTTGACGTTGTCATATGTGACAACGTCGTGCCGTTGATATCGTCGCTGGAGCTGTATCCGCTGTTGCGTTGTTGTAAAGAACGGGGTGAGGGAATGTTGGCAAAAGGCGGTGTGTGAGGCGCTGTGGCCGTAAGTAGAGAGAGTGCCATATTCTCTGTGGTTCACCAACATACAACTCCAGAAAGAACATTGTATAGGTTAATCCGTATTTATTGTCAAGCTGCAACGATGAACAGTAAATCACAAATATATAACAATCAAAAGTAAATTGCCCAAAACAGTGAATGGTAATGAATAAAATGCAATACAAGTAAAAACTATAGTTGGACATATGACCAATAGGATACGTGGTCTCCAAACAGAGTGACGATTCGGTGTTATCAGTAGTGTGTCTGATTTTCGAACTGAAGAATTTAAATTTTACATCAGTATTTGAGAGAATTTAGACAATGGTTTCACAGTAAGAAAAAGGTTGACATGTGTTGATAGGTATAAGATTAATTACAAAGTAAAAACAATATAAATCTAAAGTCGATGTACGCAAAGACATAATCTGAAACAATTATCTAAATATCTTACGAAACAAACAATTATAACTGGAGGTATTTTACCCGGGAAGTAAATCTAGTGTGTCAATTTGAATTGAATAATGCATGTGAAAATAGAAATAAATATTATAGACATAATACCAAAGTTACAATGCCCAAGAAGAATTGAGAATTTGAAATGGTTTTATCAGTGCCAAATATTACTTTATTATAAGATTATCAGCTGGTACCGAAATACCAGGTACTAGGTTTATGTATACCCTCGGGGACTCAAACGGTCTACCAGCAGTGGTAACGACATAGTGGTTATAAATATTATAAACATAATATCAAAGTTATAGTAAAATGATTTTAAAGTCGGAAATTAATTAAAACAAAATATCTGAATTTGTCATGGTGACATTTGTAGCATGTTGTTTTTATCATTTTCTGTCTAATTGCAGTGTATGTGTGCACTAGTTTTGATTATTATGTCTTTAAATTGTATAATGTGTGAATCGGAGAACTTTTGACCATATTTCATGCAGTGCAATTTGACCGGTCATGAGCCATGTGACAGTAGCTGCAATTTAGAAAAAAAAAATGCAAAGTTGCTAAGATGTATGATTCACAAGCATACAGATAAAGTGTTGACAGGAATTGTAAAAGTGTTAATAATCCATAAATATGCCAGACTTCATTTGTTATGCCTTGCGCGCGGGTGTTCCGAGATTTACCGACACAGGTGTGATATTGACCCAGATACATCGTGTTGAGCATAATTTTGTGTATCTAATTTTTTCTTCAAAATGATTGTTTGGATTTATCAGTTGTAAGTTTAAACGTCGTCATATTTTAATTTCTTGTATTTTTTTTTTCTTTTTAAGGGGAAGAAGGACACCTGGTCACGTGACCAGAATGTCATAAAAGTAATATAGACTGGAACTGATATTGGCAACCTAAAAAAAAATGACAGACGACACAAATTTGTCCATAAAGACATAAATTGAATTGTAAATTCACATCAAGAAGTAAATTAAATTGTTCTTTGTGGCAAAATTAATTCAACAGTCATGTGTTTTTGTGTCAGCTATGAAACACATCTTCACATTGTCTGGCATTTAGTCCCTCAGTCTGTTTCTCACTCAAGGTCAAATGGTGGTACAGTCTTCTCTTCAAGAATATTGTTAAAAATACACAATTTCGACATACTTCAATGCCCAACAAGAATTGAGAATTTGAAATGGTTTTATCAGTGCCAAATATTACTTTATTATAAAATTATCAGCTGGTACCGAAATACCAGGTACTAGGTTTTTGTATACCCTCAGTGACTCAAACGGTCTACCAGCAATGGCAACGACCTAGTGGTTATAAATATTATAAACATAATATCAAAGTTATAGTAAAATGATTTTAAAGTCGGAAATTAATTAAAACAAAATGTCTGAATTTGTCATGGTGACATTTATTGTGTTGTTTTTATCATTTTCTGTCTAATTGCAGTGTATGTGTGCACTAGTTTTGATCAGTATGTCTTTAAATTGTATAATGTGTGAATCGGAGAACTTTTGAACAAATTTCATGCAGTGCAATTTGACCGGTCATGAGCCATGTGACAGTAGCTGCAATTTAGAAAAAAAGATACAAAGTTGCTAAGATGTATGATTCACAAGCATACAGATAAAGTGTTGACAGGAATTGTAAAAGTGTTAATAATCCATAAATATGCCAGACTTCATTTGTTATGCCTTGCGCGCGGGTGTTCCGAGATTTACCGACACAGGTGTGATATTGACCCAGATACATCGTGTTGAGCATAATTTTCATAAATATCTAATTTTTTCTTCAAGATGATTGTTTGGATTTATCAGTTGTAAGTTTAAACGTCGTCATATTTTAATTTCTTGTATTTTTTTTTTCTTTTTAAGGGGAAGAAGGACACCTGGTCACGTGACCAGAATGTCATAAAAGTAATATAGACTGGAACTGATATTGGCAACCTAAACAAAAATGACAGACGACACAAATTTGTCCACTAAAGACATAAATTGAATTGTAAATTCACATCAAGAAGTAAATTAAATTGTTCTTTGTGGCAAAATTAATTCAACAGTCATGTGAAACACAGCTTCACATTGTCTGGCATTTAGTCCCTCAGTCTGTTTCTCACTCAAGGTCAAATGGTGGTACAGTCTTCTCTTCAAGAATATTGTTAAAAATACACAATTTCGACATACTTCAGAGTGTTATTTCTTCGCCACAACATTTTTATTGGCTCTAAATAATTGTTAACGATTCTGAATTGATCATTAACATAAAAAAAAATTTAATTGATGACTAAATTTTTTTACAGTTTATACAAATTTAGTATTTTGGGAGTCAGTTTTCAATCTTTCATCCTCTTTATCCACCAACTCTAATAAAAGCACAAAACACATTGATACCATGGCGTTTGATAATATTTTACCAAGTTAGCTAGAAAAATATGAATTCTGTAAAAAAATGACTGTTTTTTAATATTGAATAGGACAGTCGATGAAAAGAATAAAAATTCTGGAAAGGGGCATAACTCTTGCATATGTAAATACCCCTTATATGCCCACAATTGTGCCAATTTATTCATTCTATTAATTCATACATTCACTATGAATATACATTCAAAAAATAAGGAAAAATGATAAGTTTTTGTATACCCCAGGGTACCCCTCTTCCCCTTAACTACGACATCAGACACTAGTGACAGTACCAAACAGTGTAGTCTATGCAAAATGAATTGAGGCACCCTGAAGGGATATAAATAAACATGCCCCCCCCCCCACGTCAACTAATTTACCTGGTACTCAAATTCGACCGACTTTTCATGATTCTTTATTAAAACACTTAAAACTTCTGATGAAACTGAACATGTTCGTATATTAACAGCATAAATCATCAATAATGATGAAAATGATTGTTCCTTTGAAGAAAACTTTATTCGAGTTATAGCAAAATTTATAATGCCTTCAGATAGTTTATTGATTGAAAACGGTCGATATACAAACGTACCCAGAGATCACATGTTATGTTCACATTGCAATTCTAACGACATTGAAGATGAGTATCACTTTATTTTTGTGTGTCCAAAATATAGCTACTTACGATCTAGATTTATCAAACGGTTTAACTAAAGAAATCCGTCTATGTCTAAACTGGTCCAGTTACTTTCAGCGAAAAAAAAAGAAAAAGAAAACAGAAATTCTTATATAATATAAAACATCACAGTTACCAAGTATAAATCTTTAGGATGTCCAGGATATAGACACAAATCTGGAAAAATAGCGAAACACCGACCTCTGGAAACGAAGAGGTGGGATCAGATACCCTGAAGGAGAAAGCATCCCTTGTCGACTGGTCACACCCGCCATGTGTAACCTATCAAAACTTCTTACTCGAGCATTGAAACGTAGATACATTTATTAACTGTATTATTGGATATTTTTACATGGTCATTCCTCCAAAGTCCAATCCACTGGTTACTTGTATATGTATTTCATTGTATATGTTTGCATTTGTAACAATATTGTGTATGTTGCGCCGTTTTGGCGGAAAAGATAAACGCTAACAAACTTAATATATTATTCTATTCTATGCATGTAGAAATATTGAAAAATAATGATTTTTACATAGCCAAATTTTCAGTACTGTACTCAACGTATTTATTCATTTTTTACAGAAAATTCACAAGTATGATGCAAAAAAGTATACATGAATAATGCAAACTTATAAAATGTGTCCCTTTTATTTGAATTTTGAGGCTTTACAAACGACTATATTGTTAACGTAATGGAATAAAATTTGAGCTTCGGTTTTGGTGACTTCGGACGCAAGTCCAAGATGAAGGGGTAAAGATAAAATAATATTTTTTTCTGTGATTTATTCATTTGACAGATGTAGATTTTGGAAACTGTCTCAAACAATGGTTATTAAAATTAACATGAACAAAGCAGTGGCGTAGAAAGCAAATCAAAAGTGGGGGCCAAATGTTTTGTTTTTAAAAATGTTTGTACCGGCAAAAAATGTTTTCTTATGCGCTGTGATTATGCAATTATAAACATATACAACAGCGACGAATTTAGAAAATATTAAGGATTTTTTAGGATGGTGCAATACAATTATACTTTATAAAACCTTTAGCTCCAGGTTGACAAAAATCACAAGAAAATCGGTGTACATTATACAGTGTATGGCAACACATGTACTTACCAATAATTATTCATAACAACATGATAGTTTGATATCATTTCATTGTTTTTTTGGTTTTTTTTAAATCAATATGCAAATACCTCTTTATTACATTTTTCATTAAATTTATCAATTAAATATAAGCTTTATTTTTCACTGTTATTTTCCATTGATTTTATTGTATTTTTATTGGCGTAATGAAAGATATGATTTTTTTTCATTAAGCCAATCAAAATACAGTTCCAGGCCACTAATGAAAATCCGATTATTAAATTCCATCTATAATGCAATGATAATTTTCAATTCATTGTTTCATTATTAACTGATCACATTTGCTAACAAATGCCAATAAATTATGATGCCGTGGTAAAAACTTTTGAACACGTACTGTAGATATGACATATCAAGAAAGGATTTTCGTGTGAGCTATTTATAATGCAGTATCGAAGCTAAACAAAATGGCTCCGCGCAGACTTCTTCTGTCTCGATCGAAAAGCAGGCGATATTATGTTTTGATGGAGTTCAGGATAGGCGCGTTTTTATTAGATCCAGTAATTATTTCAGCTATAAATCATCTGGTTAAAAGTAAATTTGCATTTCATAAAAATGATCTTTAGTTTTTGTTAAAGCAACAAACATACAAATGTTTATGAAAATACCTTGTAAAAAAACAGCTGTATTGCAGGTTGCACCTGTACACGAACGCAATTTGCTACCACATGCCTAGAAATGTTCGTTCTCGTTAAATTTTCGCTATTTTCACCCTCTGATGAAAGGCGAATTCAAAATGAAAGCGAAATTATCAGACTGAATAAATGAATCGCGGACATGTATGCCACCCATGAGACTGTAGTGATGAACCCTTTCACCCCTAAAAATCTAAATGATATGCTCTATTGTTTAGACCAGTTCTTTGTGGCCTGTAGGGTTGAAAGGGTTAAATGAGAATTGAAGTTTCTTGCCGTGAAAGGGCGAAAATGGCCAGGGGCGAATATTTCCAAGTATACAATAGTCAATTTAAGTTGTTTTGCCTGCATTAGTAAGGTCATGCTAGTGCATGTAGTCGGGTTCTAAAGGATATCCATTCGCCTGCGACATGATCATTCTTATATATCAGCTGTTCTGCATCGTAATTTTACATAAACAATTGACAGATTGGAAGGTTGTTGTCCACGGCACAGCAGACAAAAACGCTAAGTACAATGCATCAGTTTTTCTCCTGGCAAAAATGTCACGATGAAAATACATGATATTGGGTAATCTATTTCCCTGACCGATAGTTTACATCTATTTATCATACTGGTCAGAGATAAGGTCACTTGGTGTAATGTGTTCGTTTTAAAAAAATAGCGTGTAAATTGACACTCGTCGACAGCTGATCAGACATTTTCGGCATTTCTTGGATGTGTAAAAAGGTAATAAAGTATGGTAAATACAATGTCTTCATTTTTGTACAATTCTAGGATTACGGATATATCTATAACATTTGTGAATGGCAGATATATTGACGGTATACGAAGAATTGTCAAAATGTCAATATGTTTTCCAAAAAAAATTATTTCGTGTTTTGTCATTCTTTTTTGCTACTTAGATGTAACAATCTAACAATAAGGAGAGATACACATGCATAAAAAATCTTATATTCATTTAGATTTTGTGAAAATAAGTTCAGGTCCGGCGACGCATGCATTTACAAATCCTTTTCAAAATATTAGGCAGGCGGCGCTATGTTGCGGCAGTATTGCGGTACTATTGCAACACTACTGCGTCAGCATAGTGCCGCACGCTGCGGCAATGTCGTTTTTCGTATGCAAATTAGTTTCCCGGCACTATTTTGTGGCGCTATTCTGACACTATTTTGTTGCGCAGTTCTGGCACAATTTCTTATTCACTGTTGATTTAACACATTCTACAGGTTACAGTGACATGTAATAATGTCTAATGTGGAAATATTCTCATGTGGAAATATTTTAATGTTAATATACATTTTAACAAAGAGATATGTCTAATATTAATGTAGTAACATGCATATTTATATTGTACTGAAATGTTAACAATAATATTATTACATGCACATGTACCATTACAAACTTGAAATACCCAATCAATTGATTTCTACCTTAAGTTTATGAACCACATGCAAATAGCTCTTCCAAACATTTTATCTTAAAGCTGTCACAATGATTATTTTTGTCCCTGACATTTAGTCGAGAATATGATAAGATGTGTTTTCAAATACATTATCAAACACGTAAGACGTTGTAAAACATTTTCTTTTCAAAGTTGTTTGTTTTATTAGATTTTATGTTTTCCCATACCTTAAAAAATCCAGCTGTACTTCTGTATGCAATGACCTTTCAGATAAACTCTTTCGCCATATCAAATGTGCTTCGTAATTCGGTCAGAAGATCTCGGTCCTTTACGCGCTCAGACTATGTTAAAGTTGGCCAATTTTTATGTGTTTTACATTTATTTTAAAAATACAGGACGTGGTTTTTATTGGAAAGTGCATGTATTATGCAAAATATAAGCTTTTCAATGTTATTTCAAATAAGAGAATCGGATGAATATGTGAATAAATATATCAGGTCAATAAAAGAAAATATTACCATCTTTAATGTTACCCTTTATGCTGAAGTTAACAAAATCAAAACAATATAACTGTGAAAAGTATGTGGCCGCCATGTCCGGTGGAATTGTTCATGATCATATGTGTCAAGAATGAAAAAGCCGAGAAGGCGATGGGACGAGTTAAAAATAGGACGAAATCACCCGATATACCCGGCACGGGAACAATTTCAGAAACGAATGTTTTGAAACGACGAAAAAGACAAACTTTGCCTGAATTAGGTATGAAATGATGATGTACGAAAATAAACGCAAAGGGTAATCAAACAGAATGTATATTAACTGCAAATAGCGCGTGTTTATTAGTCAATCGGTAATCTTCGTAGAAAAATACCGAAAGCTAATTTGTAATGTTTAAAGTATGGCGGACAAAAAATAACTGATTGTTACTCTAACCACCAGATGGTCTCTTTCGAATGTATATGAGATAGAATATCACATAAAATGGACATGTACAATTTTTCACCTGCGACAACTCATATCGCTTTAACAGCATTTTTAAAAGTATTGGATTATTACGACATGTGTTTGCTCACCTGTTTTCTTAGTTACCACAGATTGACAGAATAAAAACTTTTACTGCATTAATGGCAAATATTACATTCCATTTCCATCAAACGAAACTCTGATGACTTAAATTCATACTTCTTCAACACTGTTACAACTTTAAGATTTACTGGTCAGTTTAAGCATCATGTGATCAGATATGAAAAATCAGGTATAAAACGTAGTGCCAGAATGCTGCGGCAACATTTAGGTTTTTGTATGATTAAGGTCGACATAATCATGTGCAACGAATAATAGCATTTTTCAATATATAGGAATTAAAGAATTTTTATACCTGTGTATTTCTCTTATTGTTCAAGTGCATCAATTTATAGCTAATTAATAAAATAGATAGGTTTAAAAAAAACAGCTAATGCCCCTTAAATTCACATAGAATCTGAATCGATACAACTACTTTGACTGCTAGTAGTAGAAGTAATACTAATATTCCTGCTGCTACTACTACTTCTGATACTACTACTATTACAACAACTACTGCTGCTACAAGGACTACTGCTGCCACTACTACCTCTATTAACAATGTATGCACTTTTACGATGGTGGTGATAAAGCATGGTTCAACAACTCTTTGTCCATCAGGGTCAATAGTCATAGAAACTGCTCGCACCTGCTAAAATTATAATTGGCTAATTTTCTTGCTTATATTTGTGGTTATGTATTCGTACCGCATTCACAGAGAAAATATAACACGTGCAAAGGGTTCAACAACATTTTACTTATCATGTATATATTTGTAGGTGCGACTGTCGTAAATTTTTATCAATATACTGGTCTAGACATCAAAATTTTAATTAGCTATAAGAATTCTTAGTTGGCATCAAAACAGTTCTGTAGTGGAAATTTTAATTTTATCTTATTTGTTTCTATTTAACTGTCGGAGAAATGTTTAAAAACCCACGGAAAGGTTACACCTAATAACAAAGTCGTATTAATACTGAATAAATAATGAAAATATTTTTCGTGGTGCAAAGGTGCGTGCTAATGTGTGAATGTTTTCTAATCTATCGAAAAGATGTCAAAGTAATAAATATCCTATCCTTGAGTCCTGTTATCAGCCTGACTATTCTTTGATGAAAAGATATTATAAAAGGATCCTAGTTTCGGCCTTTTTAAGTCCCTGTAGCTTCTCTGTCTCTTTTTTTTCAAATTTGAAACTGGCAACAGTTTAGAAAGAATGTGAGAAGAAAATTTTGTATTTTAAAACCGCTTATTCCAGACCGCCAGTCCCGATATAAGTATTGAAAACACTGAACTAAAACGGACTACCGAATAATCTGGGGATGAGATCAAGTGACTAGGAGGTGTTAGCATCCCTTGACAATCGGTCACATTCGCCACTTAGTTGATCAGCGCCATTTATTTTATCCATCATTAAAGCGATATAAGCTGTCAAAATAATTATTTTTGTATCTGACATATAGTCGAGAATATGATAAAATGTGTGTTTAAATGAATTATCAAACATGTAAAACGTAAAAGATTTTCTTTTCTAAGTTATTTGTTTTATTAGAATTTAAGTTTTCCCGTACCCTAAAAAATCCAGCTGTATTTCCGTATGCAGTGACCTTTCAGATAAACTATTTCGTCATATCAAATGTACTTTGTAATTCGGTCAGGGGATCTCCGTCCTTTACGCACTCGGTCGATTTTTATATGTTTTATATTTATTTTTATAATACAGGACGTGGTTTTTATTGGAAAGTGTATGTATTATGTAAAATATGTGCTCTTAAACGCTTTTTTCAATACCTGAAGAAAATCGGATGAATATATGAATAAATATATCAGGTCACTAAAAGAAATTTTTCCCATCTTTAATGTTACACTGAATGCTGACGTTGACAAAATCAAAACAATATAACTGTGAAAAGTATGCTTACCTCATGTTTGGGGCAGTTAATGACCATATGTGTCAAGAATGATAAAGCCGAGAATGCCTTGGCACGAGTTAAAAATGGGTCGAGATCACTCGATATACCCGACACGTGGACAATTTCAAAAACGAATGTTTTGAAACGACGAAAAAGATTAACTTTGTCCGATTTAGGTATGAAATGAGGATGTACGAAAATAAACGCAAAGGGTAATAAGAATAGAATCTATACTAACTGCAAATAACACATGTTTATTGGTCACTCGGTAATTTTCGTAATAAATTACCGAAAGTTAATTTGCAATGCTCAAAGTATGGCGGACAAAAAATAACTGATATTGTGGGTTACTTTTGGCAAGATTGTTGCAATTTTACACATGCATTTGTTATTCTAACTACCAGATTGTCTCTTTGGAATATATACGAGATAGAATATCACATAAAATGGGCATGTGAATGTTTTCACCTCAGACAACTCATATCGCTTTAAATGGATATAGGGTATATTGAATAAAATTAAAAATACTATAATATGTAAATAATACATTCATGAGAGGGCGATGTTGCATTTTGTCACTCCCTAGGAAGCCAAGCTTTCCAAGGTGTGACAATATGTGATATTGTCTATATGCAGTATCGCCCTCTCATGAATGTATTATATATTTTATTTTACCGACTGTCTTTTTTGTTTCATTCCCCATTTCACCTTATTAGATCTGAAATTGAACCCAGTGCTGGTCTGGTGAAATATAAACAATCTACGTTAAAAAGATGCTTCGACGTATTGCAAGACTATTAACTTATCGGTAGTATTATTTACCAGGGAAGCTCTCATTGGGACGAGTCATACACATATACTGTTAGCGCATATCCTATTTTTGGAATGTAACAATGGCTTCTTTATCTTTTTAAAATAAGCGGGTGACATTGAAACTGTTCACATCTCTTTTAACCAATAAGATTACGAATTTTTACTGAAAGAATAATAATTTTTTTTTAACTTTTATGTCTGTCTCGATTCCAGTGTTCACTTAATGAAGGTGTGGTGTAAAGTTGACAGAAAAGGTGGCAGCCTGTAAGATTATCGTAATATATTTGGTCCGTACACAGCAGCATCAGAAAATCACGAAAAGAATTGCCTTAAACAATTTTATTTGTTATTCATCAGCTCTTCTATACGAGGAGCAGACATAATACATTGAAATCACATCGAACAGATATAAATAGTTCATCTCTCCATTTCGATCACACCTTGAGTCGACCGCTCATTAGAAAAGAATATTTGAACAGGTGGTTAATGAGGTTGTTTAATATACGAAGTATAAGTTTCAAAGATTATTGTAATATATTTAGTCCGTACTACCAACCAAAATGTAGGCAACACAGCAGCATCAGAAAATAACAAATATCTGAACAGGTGGTTAATGAGGTTTTTTAATATATGAAGTATAATTATCACTTAGAATTTTAATTATATATCTGCGTAATTAAGTCATACATGAAGCACATATACAGAAATAAAGAAGGTACATTCTGAACCCACCACACCCCAAGGGGCATGTGATGTCAGTGAAGTGTGAGCAACACTTAGATGAACTTACAGTCTAAGTTTGGTTACTGTATCAAAATCTATACTTGAAATATTAGACTTTATATGTAGGTGGAACGGAATTATGGACAGACAGACAAAGAGAGGGACAATCCAAACACTATATGCTCCAGGCGGACATTTCAGGCCAGGGGCATAAAAAGTCTTGATTACCAAATTTACAAGAATAAAATTGGGTTGTGACATCAGATAATGTAACAAATCGTCTTGTCCTATTCATATAAGATGACAGGACAGGGTAACCTTTTGATTATCATATCCATGGATGATCTACTCACTTTTCGGTTATAACAAACTACACAGGGAAAACGTTTCAATTGCCTGTGTAAATGTAATGTTGCGCTATATTACCTAGATTTAAACTCACCCAGGTCAGTATCAAGTCCACGAGACTCCACCCGCCAGCTTTTAGAGATTTTACTACGCATTTCAAATACATTGTACAGTGGAACCTCGCCTAAAGGTCATCTCGCTTAGGAGGCCATCCCACATTCAAGACCACACATATTCAGTCACTTAAACATTTCTTAATAAAATTAAATAGATCCAGACCCTCACTTAAGAGATGACCTTGCTTATCAGACCGATTTCAGTCAGTCAGTAGGGTGGTCTTGGGTTCCACTGTATATCATTTCTACTTTGGCTTATTTCACACTAACATGGATACATCTTGACCTGTACTTGAGGTACCAAAGATTTGGACTTGTGCTACGGACAAATGTAAATATAATGAGGGTTGTGCATACCGGAGAACGCAGAAAAAAATTTCGACGATTTCCAACAACAACAAAATTACAAACCCTGCGTTTACTTAGGGCAAAGGCAAGGCGAACAATAAAATCCAAGAAGAAAACATCACGGAGAAATTTTTTTTCCAAGCTTAATCATATGACATCCATAACAAAGGTTTGGAATATAATAAATAGAATTAAAGGAAAGAACACAACTCCCAGAACAAAACATTTTAAATCTGGTGATTCAGTTATTACGGACATAAAAGAAATGGCAAATACGCTGGCAAACATTATCGCACAAACTTCTTCATCGGACCTTTGTTCCGAAAAATTCATTCAAACTGGACAACAACTGGAATTTCGATATAAAACTGGACAACAACTGGAATTTCGATATAAAACTGGACAACAACTGGAATTTAACTCTCCAAATAATGAATTTTAAAATAGAGATTTTTCTTTAGATGAATTCACAGTCTTCATAAAAAAGGGCACACGACACAGCCGAAGGTCCTGATAAAATTTCATTATCAATTTTTTAAACATTTACCTCTAAATGTCAAGAAAATATTGTTAAATATTTTCAACAAAATTTGGAATACGGGGCAATACCCTACATCCTGGAATGAAGCAACCATAAGCCAGGCAAGGACCATACCAACCCTGGCAACTATCGCCACGTTCTTACAAGCTGTGTTTGTAAGACAATGGAGAGAATGATAAATGACAGGTTGGTATGGTACCTCGAACACAATAATATTATATCAAATATACAATGTGGTTTTAGAACAAAGAAAAGCACCACAGATCATTTAGTTCGACTTGAAACATTTATTAGAAATGCTTTCCTGCATAAACAACATGCCGTGTCAGTCTTCTTCGACCTTGAGAAGGCTTATGACACGACATGGAAAAAATCTGCATGAAGCAGGATTACGTAGTCGAATGACAATTTTTATTTCAAATGTTTTAGAAAAGCGAAATTTTAAAGTAAGACTTAATACTACAATGTCTGAAAGACACAATCACTTTTTAATTTAATGATAGTTTGAGTAAAGTTTGAAGTCAAGACATGCAAGGATCATTACATGTTGATGATTTTGTCATGTTTTACAGAGCCAGACATATGCATACCATAGAACGTCAAATGCAGTTATGCCTTAAAAAGGTAGAACAATAGACAACAGAAAACGGCTTTAAATTTTCCAATTCAAAAACAGTATGCATGCATTTTTGCAATCAGCGGGATGTTCATCCAGACCCTGAATTATATGGTAACAAAATTAAAGTTGTACAAGAAACAGAATTTCAAGGTCTTATTTTTGACAAAAAAACTTTCTTTCATCCATCACTTGAAATCATTAAAAGTAAAATGTCTCAAAGCTTTAAATATTATGAAAGTAGTTTCAAATACATGTTGGGGAGCAGACAAAACAGTTCTCCTACGATTATATCGTTCACTTGTGCGATCCAAACTTGACTATGGATGCATTGTGTATGGCTCTGCTCGTCGTTCCTACTTAAAAATACTTGATACCGTTCATCATCAAGGTCTGCGTCTTGCACTTTGTGTATTTAGAACATCACCAGTAGATAGTTTGTATGTAGAAGCTGGAGAATTACCTCTAGAGCAAGGACGGATCAAATTGACATTACAGTATATAACAAAATTAAAATCGGATCCCAACAATACGGCATACGACTGTGTCTTCCAACCGCTTTATGAACAAATGTACGAAAATCGTACAAAAACTATTGCTCCACTTGGTATTAGAATTAAAGAACATATTGAAGACTGCGATTTATTTTTATACACTATTTCAGACTTAAATGTATACAGAACGCCTCCATGGGAACTTACAAAACCAACTGTTGATTTATCTAAAAACAAAAATAAAAAAATCTGAATCAAATCCGATAGATTTAAAACAGCAATATTTGGAATTAAAAGAAACTTATGACGACAACAACTTTGTACCTAATTCCACTGATCGATCAAAGTCCTCAACCAACGTTTCTGCTGCAGCTATTATTAACTTTGAAATTCTCAAAACAAACATGCCGCGTGATGCCTCTATTTTCACCACTGAGGCCACGGCGATTTTATTTGCATTAAATTATATAAAAGCAAAAGCAATAAGAAAATGTGTTATTTACTCAGATTCTTTGTATTGTTTAAAATCCATAGAAAGCGGAAACCTTTCTAATAACATAATTTTTGAAATAATAGAGACAGTACATTATTTGACATCTGTAGGTACAGAAGTAATCTTTTGTTGGATTCCTAGCTATATCGGCATAAATGGAAATACCAAAGCTGATAAGGTTGGGAAATTAGTAATGAGAAATTTGCCGTCTGAAAATAAAATTCCTTACCAGATCTTAAACCATCTATTACAGAATACATAAACACAACGTTTCAACAACACTGGGATCTGCAAATTGAAAATAAATTGCATGAAATAAATACAGAATTTAAAAATAATCCACCAGTCTTCGCTAGTAATAGGAAAGATGAGGTTACTCTGACCAGACTTCGTATTGGTCACAGTTACCTTACACATAGATATTTATTATTTAAAGAAGAACCATCGGAATGTATACCGTGTGGTTCAAGACTGACAATTAAACATATTTTAACTGAATGTATAGATTTTAAACTTACTCGTGAGAAATATTACTCCGAGACAGAACTTAGTGTTTTTAATAATGTTGCTGGCGACATCATTCTAGAATATCTGAAAGATATTAATTTATATTCAAAAGTTTAAAATGTGGAAATATTCTTTTATTGAAAATTTATAAAATATTATATTTTAGAAAATTTTAATGTTCCTAAGTTTTATAAGAATAAAAAATGCTCCTTTTTAATGTTGAATAGATATATTTTATATTGTACTGCCACGATATAACTGAAATATTGTTGAAAGTGGCGTTAAACAACAATAAATAAATAAATAAATCATGCATACCGGTACTATTTGGACTAGTACATCATGGTTTTAATGCATTTTCAAGACTCTTAATACTTCACTTTGAAAAGAATCCAAAACATCAAATGAATCTTTGAATATTTTAATATATTACATCTACCGATCTTTTCTAAATTGTAGAGTCTTATAGAAGCAGATTTCCACAGTCAGTCCACATTTAACAAAACTCCACAGATTAGGACAGCATACACACAAGATAATGTTCATTGAAATATATGATATGTTTAAAAACAAAACATGAGGTAAAATTAAATGAAAAAACTTAACAAACTGTAAATAATTATCTAGCATATTACACATCAATAATTTAAAAAAAATCACTTCAATAGTGTCAAGTTTCTCACAAATAAATTTATATATGTTTAACATCAATCAAATTCCCTATTGTGATCTATTACATGATTATGTATATAAAGGTAATCAATTCCACCAAACATAACTGTAATATTTTGATATAACTCAATCAGTTACATTGTGACCATATACACACACATATATATATATATCTATATATAAATATATATCTCTATATATATATATATATATACACACACACACATATATACATGCACACACATACACGATTTAATCTCGTTATCTCGAAATTAATGGGACTGTCGCTAACTTTATTAACATTTTTTCTATCCTTAAAAAATTGGGATAGGGCATAGAACTTTTACATAACCAGGATTTGAACTCGTTCAATTTCAACACAATGAGATGCCACTGTATATTCACAAATATACGAAGTACATATCATATCGTCATAACTTCCGTGTCTACATGTATCACATAACTAATTCAAAATAACAGACATCCTCAAAACTGGGGACCGTTTTGACAGTAAAATCAAAATTAATATTTTAAAAAGTATCACAGAAAGGACGCTATTCTGTCAATGTACTTATATCCTTATATATATTGCTCACTTATTTCATTTGAATCTAAACTCATAGCAGCTGTGTAACCGGTCAACAAGGGATGCCTACTCCCCTATGGCACCTGATCCCAACTCTAGATTTGTAGCGGTCCGTGTTTGTCCAGTATTCACAAGATTTGTGTATTATCCTGGACATCTTGAAGATTAATACTTTGGTATCTGAAATTTTTATATTCAAGAGTTTGTCTAAAACAGGTATTCGATTCCATCATGTTGAAAAAGGACGGAAATGGCTCATTTGTAGGGGTTTCATTGCAGCAAAATTTAGAAAAAGGAGGAATTCTTCCATTATGTCCAAATGAAGGGAAATTCTCATTCCTTACATTTTTTACATAAAGTCACTTGAATTTTCTCCATCACATATTACACAAAAAGTTTCATGAATACGTTCTATTCTTCTCTTACCTTCAAAATATGTTTCTAGATCCACAAATATGTCTATGGATCCAAAAGTGTTATGGGTCAGATATCCTTTATCCTAGGGTTTTACTTATTCTCATTTTGAAGACAACAATTACACAGCATGTTAATATCCTAAAATGAATGCTATATTTTCATGAATATTTGTATTTCCTATCTAATTTGGGATAGTCAGAATGTGTTATAGCAAAAATATATGACCTTTTTTCACATTTTCCTGAATAAAAATGATCAAATAGTAATGAAAAAATGTTGAAAATAAGGAGGGAATCCTGAGAAGCCAAAAATAACATAAATAATATTAAAAATGATAATCATAATAAAAATACAATTGAACCAACTGATATTAAAACCCTGTTACATCGAAATCCCACTTTATTTGAATTGATTTGATTCTACGGCCAAATATAACCCAGTTATTTTGAAACTCTCATTTATTCATTCGTTCCCCTTCGATTTCAGTATACCAGGGTTTAAATTTGAATAGTGTTTTATGCCACACTAAACACTTTTTTATTAAACAATAGCTGCAAAACGTTTTAATGGTAGAGGAGAGAACTCCTTTACAATAGAAGGGACCATCAGCCATTTGAAAGTAAAATGGCAAACTTTCTGACAAAATCAGCTTAGGTTTCAACAGGGCTTGAACCTGCACTGACCAGAAAGGAAAGATTTCAGCTGACATGGTTCAAATAGTGATGTTCTAACAACTGTGCCACGAAGGCCTATCTGGGTTCCACTTCAATTATGAAAACAATAATTGTGATAACACAAGAACGGTCTTCAAATCATAATTCAGTTTATTTGTGAAGTAGAACAAATATTTTATGCGTTTTATAATATTTCCTTTTATGCAGACTAGAAAATTGTCTTTAACATTTTCAAAAGAAAAAAAATGAGCATACTAACAAATAAATAAATTTGGCGCCATTCTTGTGTACCTTGAATGTTATCACCTAGAGATGAATAGATGCTGTTTGTGTGCATGTATATATATTGTACGATTGTACGTGACCATGATCTTGTCAAATCTTCAGTTTCATTTTATCCATCCCTATGATTGGTTTCTATTAGACCATGTTAATGATCATTTTAATTATACCATGTCAATGATCAGTTTCAATTAAACCATGTCAATGATGAATTTTAATTAAACCATGTCAATGATCAGTTTCAATTAAACCATGTCAATGATCACTTTTAATTAAACCATGTCAATGATCAGTTTCAATTAAACCATGTCAATGATCACTTTTAATTAAATCATGTCAATGATCAGTTTTAATTAAACCATGTTAACAATCAGTTTTAATTAAACCATGTAAGGTATGTTAATGATTAGTTTCAATCAAAACCATGTCAATAATCTGTTTTAAAGTCGGTTTCATAAAACATTTTAATGATCGGTTTTAATGTCATGTGGCTATGTTGTCACATAATAACATGTCTACTGAATAATATATTAATGCCTACTTTCCTAAAATATCTACAAAATGCTAAAGAATCTTAGTAACCACAAAATGAAATGGTAGTAATCTATAATAACATGATACCGGTATCTGTTTAGAATAGGAGATATCAGATATCTTCATAGCATAAAAACAACATATACATACACATGTATATATATATATATATATATATATATATATATATATATATATATATATATATATATATAATATATATATATATATGTATGTATATAAACATAAAGAAGACGATGCGCATAAATTTATAGTGAAACAATATCTATTTATCATGTTACACATTGGCAAACTTATGAATATGAAACTCAAATATATATATATATTAAACTGAAATTTACAATGACATGCTTTCTATTCATAATGTGAGATATCAGTTGTCCAAGAAAAATAAAAGATAACAAAACCAAACAATGTACATATACTCGACTTAGATTTGTAACAAATAAATATCTGTTAATTATGCAGACTGAAGATATACAGTATATATTTGGAAAATGATAAAAATACAAACACAATAAAGAAAATACATGTTTTTCTGAATAGTTACATAAAGTATTAGGTACAGCTACTGTACATCTGTTCGTGTACATATCTATATACGACACATTCTAATTTTTATTTACATATATCCACGCTTTACATTTATTCGCACATCCTTTGTTTTGTGTTTTTTATGTTCAACAGAAGTCTTTCAAAATCTACACTCAGAACTGACTAGAGATTGGTAAATATATACTGAACACAATACAAAGAGCCAAGACATATACTTAACATTACCTTTCTACTGCAAATCCCTATCTCAAAAAAGGAACTGCTATTATCAACACACAATAAAGGACAAAAACTAAAAACAAATATTATCCCCACATGGTGGTGTGGATGGTTAATATGTATTTTTTCTCAATAGATACAATAAATATTTATATATATATATATATGCCAGTTAGAGGGAATGATACAGACTTGCATAAATCAAAGAATTGAAATTACTGAAACAGAGAATTGAATATAACAGATCTTGATTAACCATATTCTACCCATTAAGCACCCACGTCCCCACCTTCTCTCTTTTTTTTTTTTTTTTTTTTTTTTTTTTTTTTACATATGATCGAGAATCATTTCTTGCTGGTTGACAAGGAGATGTGGACTTGACAAACTGTAAGTAACAGTTTATCTGTAGCCCCCAGCAACAGAATTATGTTGATAGGTGTCCTCGATAATAACTACATAACTTTACCACTGTGCTTTATACAAAATTAACTGTTTTACATTAATTTGGCTATTAATTAGTCTCATTAAGTGCCCACTCCTTTTTCCTGTTTTTTGTAGTGCCCTGTGGCCCGCTTTACGAAAGTCCTTAATCCTAAGTCTTAGTCCTAATTGTCATAGGACTGACCAATCAGTGATGCATTTCCATGGTAGTTAGGACTAAAAGTTAGGATTTAGGACTTAGAAACTTTCATAAAATGGGCCCCAGGGCGCTTAATTGGTCGAATATGGTATGTATTGTATTGTTATTACATGTATATAATACTATGGTCATACACAGAGAAACAGGTGTCAATCACAGTCTATATCTTTTAATTAACAAATTTATAACATTTGCATGATATATGATATACATACTACAGTCAGCATTAACTCACTCACCCCTAAAGACTAGCAGAAGCAGAAGCATCCATTGTTTTTCAGGGACTGTTTCAAAACAACAGATTATATTTTCAGTAGCCATTTTTTTTTTCAAGAGAAAGAAGGGTAAGAAAAATGTTTCCATGGCGATTAATTTTTTATTTATTTTTTGTTTTATTTCAGTTTAATGCCATACTCAACAATTTCTGAATTACATGGTGAGAACCCAGTTACAATGTACCCGAGGAAGAGACCAATGGCCTTCTAAAAGTACACTATCACATGCTTTAACATAATCAGCTTAGGTTTCAGTGGAACTCCAACCTTGGAGACCAAAAATAACAAACATATGTTATTGAGTTTTGGTCAAACTCGCGAGTATTTATGTAGATTGAATTACGACTTTGAATAACATGTAGAGTGAAACATGTCTTAAAAGACCACCTGTCTTATGTAATCACATTCTGAAAACCACTTGGTAAAATAATATTTTATATAAAATCTCTTTAGGGAGACCACCCATCTTGAGAGACCACATTTGGGTACTCTCAAAAAAGTTCCCACTATATAACCATATACAAGATACATCATACACATAGACACACTCCCATTGGTTAAATCCAATACAAATGACTAGATCTCCAAAAGTGCACCAGCTAGTTATGAAATGGTTACATTTCAATATCATATATTTTTTTTAGGCTTATCTTTAAACCAGTCCGAGGCAATCCAAGTAAGATTTTGTCTTTGTTCCCTATTAGAGAATCCAGTAAAACCTGTCTTGGTGGACTCTCATTATCCCAGTTCATCTGTTGATAACCCATTTATCCCTAAAGACACATTTGGACTGGTCTAAGTCATTGACTTACAGAAGAGTCTCCTGATTATCAGGGGTTGACGAGTTAAATGCAAAATGATGCTATATAGAAATCCATTTCATATAGGTTTATACCAAATGAATGCATTCATACTGTTAAGATATCAGGGGTTTTCCTATCTCCTAAATTCAGGGTCCTGGGTCTGAAAAATTGGGATAAAACTTAACTTGAGACATTTGTTCCAAAATAATTAATTCCTTATTTGGAAGTTCCAAATTGAAAAATTTCGCATATTTTGGGGGTAAAATACAAGCCATTTATGCATTGGAAATGAGTCTTGTTACCAGATCCAATATTACTACTAAAGTATGAATCTTCATTAGGTTACTATCTGCAAAAATTGAATTTAAAACTTGGAATTGAATACTGGAATTCTGACTTGAATATTGGAATTCTGACTTAAGCATGTTTAAGTCTCAGACTGGTTTTACAATCCGGTAACAATGTCTCTTAAAACAGGTTCCACTGTAACATATTACACTCATATGAAAATTACGTCAATGATATGATACAATACATTTCAATAATGAAATGAATACAAAGTTACATTTGTAGGTCTGGCTTTGTTAATAACACTATACATGTACATCAAACTTATCTCCATCTAGATGATAAATGAAGAACTACTTTTCTATGGTGCTAAGTATTAACTTAAAATGATTTCCATTGAATCGCATAGTAGTACATGTAAACTTGGGACTACTATTTGTTATCACAAAGTAATGCCATAAGCAGATAGTGGTGTCAACAGTAAGAAGCTATGTAGTGCAATGGATCATATGTACATTTCATAATCAGTCTCAAAATATTCTGATGCTAGACATGCTAGACAAAACATACTCATGACCAATAATTTCAAAAGTATTATTTCACCTGCAGAGACATAATTTGCACCTGACTGGGATGACCATACTCTCTATATATATACCATATATGATATATATATATATATATATTAATTAAAGGTACATGAATTTTTAAGTATTTCCTCATTAAACTATTTATACCAATGGTAGATCTACTTATATATATATATATACATGCATATACCTCAATAATACTTTGCATAATATTTGCAAAGAAATTATCAGCACGACTCGGGAGAGTTGGAATATTTCATATAACAATGTCTTTGAGTTTACAAGTATTTATGATTTGTAAAATTTTCCTCTGTTGACTGTGTAGCTTACTTTTAACTGTATAGGTCTGATAATCTGCTACCAATGATAATGTTGAGAAAGAAAAACAATAAAATATGAATGCTAGAAATAATATTTAGCTAAATTATTCCTGCTACTTTAGCATCCTCAGATAGTTTTACACTTGATTAGAAGTGAACACTTTCTAAGTGTCCTTTTCCATATATATATATATATTCATTCATTTAAAACTGCCATAACAGTTTAGTCATCTACAGGATCTAGTTAGATCACAATATTTGTTAGCAAATTCTTCTCAAAATAAAACAAACATATTAATCACTGTGCTTCTTCACAGTCATCACCAAATACTTACTACGTAAAAATGTTTTAATATTGCTTCCTAATGCAGTTTTTAGTTTCAAATGATAAACTTCAATTTATCCAATCTAAAATGTCATTCTTTTTTCAATTTATGACTATATTTTGTACATTTCACATATACTGAAATGTAAAGAAAAACAATGGGCATGCCCCCTACCCCTTCAATCTTAGTGGCAGAAAAATAATGCAAATTTGTTTCTTTATCAACAATTCTAAAACAGCAGCCCTGCTTTTCTGACAAATCATAAACGTAATTTAAGGTATTTGTACTGCATCACAGGACGATACCAGAAGAGATCCTTCACTGATACATCTTCATAGCTTAAAATATCACATACATCACATTCTTCCAATCAGAGTCATTTATTTCAAATCTGAAGTCCAATAACGCACCATGGACTCTCTTTCCGGGAGTGCCCGGAACTTTATGGAACCATCAACTCCACATGAAAACAAATGATGATTTGGCCCAATGCCAACTTGAGTTACTCCTGAGGCCGAACCCATATTTCGGAAAAAAGTTGTTTTATTGTGTTCACCTGGAAAATTGACGACCAACTGGTGGATATCCAGTCCCCATACCTGGAAGGAAATAGATTTGTTGATTAACTATTCATACAAATAAACACTTGCACATCAGCGCATACACATATACACACCAGGAACTTTCCATACTCCTTTGGGAATGGGACCTGGGCCTTTAAAATTGGGAATTTTAGCAACATTTTACTGAACTTTGGAAAAGCTAGAAATATATATAGAACTGTTTGTAAATACAACACTTTCTACAAATTGGCTTCAAATGGGAAATTTTGACTGTAAATTGGGAAATTTTCAGTTTTTTGCACTGGGAAATGGACCTCATTTCAGTCCCTACAATAGGATCAAACATCCCTGCACACATACAGAAACTGATCACTACAGACAAAAAACTAGAGGGTCACCTGTGCCTCTATCACTCATTTGACTTAAATATAAATCTGTTCTAATTATAGTAACAGCAGCCATATTGATTGATAGAAAAACATAAAAATCAGGAAATTTGACTCTACATGCCATTTTGATCATTCATGCACAATGTTTGGTCACAAAAGAACCTGCTATTTCAGGGAAGATGACTTCTAAAAATGTCTAAATGAGGGTTGGACGAAAAAAATAAACATACACAGGAAATGTGACTATCCCTTTAACTTACAGTTCACATATTTATACAGAGAGTGATCCATGTCTACAATGACATTGGATACTAGGTCTAAATTCTCATCTGACAGACAAAAAGCTCAAGCAAAATAGGGGAGAGTTGAGTATATATAGCAGAAAAAGGTATTGATGTTTTGCCAACTTAGAATTATCAAAAAATTCATAATATAAGTTGGCATACATGTACATCAAACTTTCGCTGTAATTTTGGATACTGTATCCATTTACAAGTAACGTTAGAAACTTGTGTTAACAATAATATAACATACCTATAACTTACTCCAGTGTATGCAGAATGTATGGGTAATGAATGCACAATTTTTTTGGATGATCTTCATGTAGTTATGCCAGCGTATACCAGCATGTTGTTAACATATACAAAACTTACTTACAACTTATCCCAGCATACTCACCTAATTTTTCACAAGTCTGCCGATTTAAATTGTCAAGGTGTGACAGGTAGTATTTTCAATGAAATGACAATGTCACCTGCTGAAGGTGAAGTGACACAAATGTTGACTAGAGCTATGGACCGATGCCAATGCAGTGAGGGTTATTTTAAGTGCCATGCTTGCTGATACAAGACACCTTAGTTTTATGCCTCATACAGAAGACCCCTGATCCATCCACATTAATTTATATTTAATAATTATTGTGGTCTGTAAACCAAAAAGGGAATTTTTTTCATCAAACTGGTGAAAACACACATGTATTTTGCATTAGAAATGGGACTGAATATCAGCACCATGGAGACTATAGAACAAGAGTTGTCAGAAGACAACAGAGTTCGCCAAAATGGATGTAAATTATCAAAATAGGTATGTGACCAACAGCTGTCAGGTTTAAAGTTCAAAGGACCCGTAAATATTTTGATCCTTTCAGCTCAGGTTAAAAATTTTGAAAAGTCTAAGGTCACTTGGTCAAAATTCATGGTACCAAATGAAAGTTCTGGTCATAAGAAATCTATATGTGAAATATTAAAGCCATATATTCCTCATGACTTAACAGATATAGCCGAGGTTAAAAGATTTTGTAAAGTAGGTCAAAGTCCAAAGTCAATTGCACTAGGTCAGAAGTACCAAATGAAAGCTCTGGTCATAAGAAATCTGTATGTGAAATATCAAAATCCTATCCCTTATGATTTAAAAGATACAGCTGAGGACAAAGTTTCTGAAATGTAGGTCAAAGTTCAAGGTCAAGGTCACTATTCAAAAGTTTAAGTACCAAATGAAAGCTATATGTGAAATATCAAGCCCTATCCCTTGTGGTTAAAAAAAGTAGGCCAGATTAAAATTTGTCTACAGACACCGACTACAATGATGATGATGGTATGACATTGGCCCAGCGAGCGAAAAAGGCCTGTATGACAATATAACCTGGCATTGTTAAACTGAGTATGGGATCTTAATCTTGCAAGTCAAATATTTTACCAATAATGCAGCCCACCATGGATACCACATGACATAAGAATTATATATTTTTAAATTGTGATGAATATCCAAGTTTCACCTTAACTCATCAACCCCTGAAAAACAATGGACTCTCCTGTAACATTGTGTAAATCAATGACTTGGGTCAGTCAAAATGTGTCTTCAGGGGTAAATGAGTTTAGTATCACTGACTCACCTTAATATCACCTTCCGATGAACCAGTCACAAAATATTCTTCGTCAGGGTCCATAGCGATACACCTTATTGGAACATCGTGTGCTTGGAATGTGTGACGCAACTGACGTTGTCGAATATCAAAAATACCTAAACATCGGTTAAGGTGTTTTCCATGATATAAATTATGTATCATTTTGTATCATTGATTAGAATTCTGAATGGTGTTTTATGACACACTCAACAGTTTTTCAATATATGGTGGCTGCCAGTTTTTAATGGTGGAGGAGAAAACCCTGTTACAATGTACGCAGGAAGAGACCACCAGCCTTCCACAAGTAAACTAGCAAACTAGTGAAGGCTCCAGCCAGGCTCGAACCTGTGCTGACCTGACGTGAGAGACTTTATGGTTCAAAGCATGATGCTCTAACCATTGGCCACAGAGGCCCCTATTATCATTGATAAGGATACAAATATTACACAGGAAATGTGTTGTGGTTATCGACTGGTTAGAGCATCATGCTTAGAAATATGAGTCTGTCACCTCTAGTCAAACCAGGTTAAGAGCCCTGCAGTAACGGACATTGATTATGTGAGAAAGTTTGCCAGTTTACCTGTAGGTTCATTGTTACGGTGTTCTCTTCTTCGCCATGAGAAAATTTTGGACACCCCAATGAAATTGCAAAATGGATTTTATAGCACAAAACACCATCAAGATCAACATTTAAGCAAAAAGAACATACACTATGACCAAATCCTTACTCTCTCAAATACTTTTTCCCATTGTATCTAGGTCAAATTGAAATGAAGGTCAAATTTAAACTGGGATTTAGACTTCTGAGACATGGGACGTCAGTTTCAAATATATTACAAAGAACTATGGTGAGTGCTTTACTGAAGATCAACAACTACATCTGTTGTGATTCTTACTGGTGGAAAATAAGTCTAATTTCCCCAATTGTTAAGTATCATCAAACTAGTCTACAAATGTCAATGAAATGAATTGGCAAAAATATTTGTTATAGATAGATCTTTTATAAAAAGATCCATTCATTATCAAAAAGTTATCAAAGATTAATGTCTGAATGGCCATTGTAGGCAGGTTCCTTTTACACAGAGTTAGCCTAATTAATGCAAGTTTCACTGTACTTTGTTTATTTTCCCATTTTTGCTAGGCACCTCAATAGCTTTGTTTATAAAAATTCGGATACCAGCGTCACTTCAGAATAAGGGGCGAAAAAATTCTACTCTGTCCGAAATATCAGACCTAGAATCCAGCTGTCTAAAGCATCAAGTACTATGAGCACCTGCTACTTATGTATTAAGTATTATGCTGTCTAAAGCATCAAGTACTATGAGCACCTGCTACTTATGTATTAAGTATTATGCTGTCTAAAGCATCAAGTACTATGAGCACCTGCTACTTATGTATTAAGTATTATGCTGTCTAAAGCATCAAGTACTATGAGCACCTGCTACTTATGTATTAAGTATTATGATGACAAATGAGAAACTGATAAAGGAAGACTTGTTGTATTGAGAAGGTAAAAAATGCAAGTTATAGACAACTAATCATGCTGATGTCTTCACATAAAGGGGTTTTTTTGACAGCAGAAATAAATGCAACAGTTTAACCAAATTGTTGACACAAACAGAGAGATGGAGGATGGACAGACAGACAGACAGAGGGACAAACAGGCAGAGAGACAGAGGGACAGACAGCCAGACAGAGGGACAGGCAGACAGACAGAAGGACAGGCAGACAGACAGAGGGACAGAGACAGACAGAGAGACAAACATCAGACAGGACAGACAGACAAACAGAGGGATAGACAGAAGAACAGAGAGACAGACAGAAGGACAAACAGCAGACAGGACAGACATACAAACAGAGGGATAGACAGAAGGACAGACAGACAGACTTCATCAAATCATAGACCAAGGTTTGTTTTGCCATCTGTCCAAACATAACTGATTGTCTTTCATTAATGTATCAACTATATCTGTTCTCCAGCAGAATTTTGAAAATTTTCCCAAATCAATTATGACTTGGAAAGTTCTGCATGCTAACTTAGCCATCTCAAGCAAGTCCCTGGGAAAACCCTTAACCCTTTCAATACTACAGACCATAATAGACCAGTCTAAGACAATAGAAAAGATCATTCCATTTAGATACTGAGGTATGACAGGGTTAAATCAAACTTGAAGTGACTAACAAGGATACAGACTTCTCCCTTTCTTCCTCCTGTGATCAGAAGCTGATGATGTGGCGCGTACGCTAATGCTGGACATCCGTGCTCATGACATGTAAACGCTGCAAAATAAACACAATCAAGGATCATAAGTAATAATTTTCACACAAAAATGTGTGGCAGTCACAAGATATTAACCATACTCATGATGCACTTTGTATAATCTGGCAAAATATTTATCAGATTTTCAAAGAATTTTCCAGTGCAAAGACTAATTACTAATGACACCAAATCATAACCCCCTCCTCAAAATATATATATCTTTTTATAAACTTTTCTCTAATTACCCATTGACAGTAAATGTACAAAATAAGTTATGACAAAAGTCGATACCTTCCTTCCTTACTAAAAGTTTGCAGGACCACAATCTTTGCCAATCTTTAAAAAACCTTGATTTTTACGTTATTGATCATAGGTACTTTTCACGTTCCAAATCCTGGGGGCTTGCTTGGAAAACTTACTTCTACCCCATGTTGGTGAAAAATTTAAACTGAAAGCTAGTCTTGTTCCTCTGGTAATTGATTATCTGATATATCTCTTGTGAGTGATAATTTAAATTGGAAAAATGATCTCTAGACCTTGTCTAGTTGATAGTTTGATTTTGAAAACCCATCTCCTTAACTCTTGATGGTGACAATATATTTTCGAAAACCCATTACCCTATGCAAAATATGTGATATCTTACATGAAAAACAAGTTCCCTAACTTCTGAAGGTAACAATTTTTAAACACCTGAAAGACCCATCTCATTACCTGTTGAAGAACATTTTACTTAAGAAATCCATTTTACCTCATGCAAATGAATATCTAATTTGGGAAATCAATCTCTCTACTTTGACTATAAGGTGATAATTGTACAAGGAATTTCATATCCATAATTTGTATAATCCACGTAGTGACTCATTTATCAGAGACGTATTTGAGGTAAAAGAAAAAGTATAATTAAAATCGTACCATGAACACAAGCACTTCGAGATGGTAGAAGCATATCCCATAAACAGACATTTTTGCTTTCGGAGGAATGTCCTGCTGTGGCAATGAGACTCGAGGAACCAACGAAAGTAAAATCACTGGCAGTCTTATTGTGGCATTTTAAACTCTGTCAAAATTAAAGTAAAGCAGCATGTTAAATAATTACAATAGAGAGGATCCAGTCATCTACAAGTTTAGCATCGCATACGATTTGATTTAAGATTTTATTTTCATTGATCTGGAATAATATTGTATCGTAAATTGAGATAGTTTGGAATTGCTAAAATCAACTCAATTTCTATATCTTGAAAAAAAAATATTATGATATTTCTAGTCTTTTTATTATTATATTAAACTATGCAATTTTGAACACACAGGACCTCAACCTGAATTCACTTCTGCTCAATTACTGTAAGACCTTAAAAAAAAAATTAGTTACTATAGTAACAGATTGCCAATTTCCAGAAGTTTTAAAGTTAAACTGACCATGATTGGTTTGTTGAAATTGCTGCCCATCCCAACCTGCCACAAGCAAATGTCACCCTCAGTGTCACTAACACAGCACTGAAAGAAATAGTAAGACCTGATAAATAACTGTTACAGACACACTCATTCATCCCTAAAGACACATTTGGGCCGACCTAAGTCATTGATTTACAGAAGAATTGATTGTTTTTCAGGGATTGATGAGTTAAATGGTAGAATATACAGTACAACCCGTCCCTTGAGAGACCAACCATTTTGTCACTTAAATATTTGTGTCTTAAGACAGGTGGTCTCTCAAAAGAGGTTTTATTTTAAGGATTAAGCAAGCAGTTTTCAGAATGTGGTCTCAGAAGACAGGTGGTCTTTCTTGAGAGAGGTCTTTCAAGACTTTCAAGAATAAGGTTTACTGTTTTTATAAAGTAGCCACCTAGGCTACTGAAAATTAAAAACTGGTAGACCAGCTAGAAATGCATTAGGCCAACTTTTATTGAGGATGGCGAAAGCAGTCTAAATATGCTGGGCAGGGGGGTTAGGGGGCATGCCCCGTCCCCAAAAAATGTTGTACTTTTAAAGCCAAATCCTGCATATTAGAGATCTTTTGAAAGAAGTAAAACAGTTCAAAAACAGATTTTTTCCACTAATATTTTAAGTTTTGATAATCTTTTTTTTCTTGGTTTAAAAAAAATATCAAATTTTTCAAATTCTTAAGACAGGAAGAATAAAAAAAAATTGTATGACGAAATTGCTCATTGGAACTGGCCAGACTAATATTTTTGGGTTTCACAAAGAGAAATATTATTTAGAAAAATGACTGTTAATAAAATGAAAAAGACAAAGCCATAAAAAAGAATTAATTTATTTTTTGTTTCTTTATATAAAAATCAACAAACTGTTACTGCCAGGCCTTGACCATAACACTTTAAATAACTTGCCAAGCCGGTCAAATGCTACTGAAATTTTGGTTGCCCGCCAGGAAAATCTGGTTTCCCGCAAAGAAAAAAATATTTTATTCAATTTTATAATTTATTAATTTATTGTTATTTTGATAGATACGTTATAAATACAATGTATGTTGTCTCTGAATGATGTATGTACATTTAAATTAATTGTTAATGCATCATTAGCATTATTGTCTATCAGTACAAAAGTAAGTTTTCACTTTTGTTAAATGAAAACAATAGTCATCCATTTTATGTATTTCATTAAAACTGTTCTTTACAGTAACAATTTACCTACACTTAAATTTTACAACTTTTATACAATGTTTAGTTTTATTCTCATTTTAACAAATCCTGAAATTCAGTTCCGTATGTTTTTTTTATTATTACAAACCCAATATCCACTTCCATTCTCCATTAACTGCAAGTAACAGCAGTCAACACATGATGCGTTTTTTTACATTTCGGCCATGAGGTAAAGACTAATGTGTTTAATTGTCAATAATATACATTGTAGTTATTTTAGTTTCTTATTGATTTTTAGATATGGATTTTGAACTACAAATAATCAACTTTTATCTAAATCCTTAGCATGAAGAATACTCTAACCGGTGTCTAGAAACATGACCCAAGATTCTGATAAGATTATAAACTTTCAACACTCCCAAGCTGGACGACAATAATGACTATTTTATGTCGTCCAGCAAAACTTTTACTCCCAGTGGCAACTGGGCAATCCCTAATATTATTCCCTACAAGATAGGTTCCACTGTAACAATCAGTCATGACAGTTGCTTGCAAAGTGAGGTTGACCGAATAGAGTTGAGACACCACCTACCTATACTGTCACTGAGACGTGGTCTCTCAAGACAGGAGGTCAAATGAGGTTTTATTTTCAGATATTTAACTGAATAGTTTTCAGAATGAGATATCCAAAGGCAGGTGGTCTCTCAAGACAGGTTCCAAAGCATGGGGTCCACCAATGGCACATGTTTATAAACACAACAAGTTCAAACAAAAACATAACAGGGCTGACAGACTACTTATCACCACAAAATATTAGATTTACAGAAATGTGTGGAGTCAGAGCAAGGCCAACTGTTTAAGCTGTACACCCCTATTTTTGGAAGACTGCATTATTTAAGTTTCGTGTGGAACCAGGATGTTCCACTTTATCTTGTAGGACCTATACTTATGCAAAAATGAAATCAAGAATCAGAATTTTCTGGAGTTTGTGTGAGATAAATCGTAATGCTGCTAAAGGGATTAAAATTTCTGCAAAATATGTGGCGACTGGCCTCTATTGAATAGCACATTAGAGCCATAGGCTCCTGTGCACTAAACATGCAATTGAGTTCATAATGTTTATCTATGTGTTAGCTTAAAAAGAATGATGATACAAAGAAAGATGGTTTGAAGAACAGAAATTAAATACCCTACACCAATGGTAAGTTCCAGTTTGTGTCAAAGGCATTATCCATATCAACACCTATTATGAGTTATTATCACAAAAACATCATGTATTACCAGATTTATAAATAATTCACACCTGTTTTTTCGACATTTTGTTCAATTGCAAAATTCAGATACACACTTGTATACATGTAGGTCAGTGTAATTGATCCTAATTATCCATTTATCCTTGGAATTAACATGAAATGTGATTACAGATAGTTGTGGTCAATTATTGTGAATTACAAGGATATCATTTTAAAAGAGATCATAAATACAACATTTTTCTCCAAGGCAACATATCATATTTATTCTTTGACCAATCCAAACACATGAAGATTTTTACACTAGAAGACTGAAATTGAGAAATATTTCAACTCTGCATCATTTTAGTACAGACAAGAGTATGTCTAAGCCATTCTAATAATCATCAATGATACACAATGAAAGATTTAATATCGCTTTTACATTTAAATTTCACCATCTGTGGAAGACTTGTCCCACAATCATTTAAAAAAGTCAAAATCAATTATCATATTTCAATAATTTTGTTTTATATCTAAAGCAATCTAATTAAAAACCGATGTCTAATCGCTCCCATTTTGTGATATGTCGTGTATAGGCTCTAACACGATCCGCTATGGGGTCAAATGCAGATGACCTCATAGGGGTCTCATTTTTTACCAATGAAAGAGCGACTTACAGAATCTTGTAAGCGATCAAACTGCAAAGAGATGTAAACATTTTTTACATTATAAACAATACTGAGCACACAAATACGATTGTACAGAATTATATTCATAACCCTGGATGAGCTTGAATTACAAGACATATGCTGATGGGATTTTGCAGACTGACAGTTTCCTTTTTTATAAAATAAATTACATTAGTATTTGAAAGTCACATTTTTATTGGTTGAACATTACACATCTACAAGAGGTCACCCGCACGTGACCCCATAGCGGATTGCGTTAGATCCTCTATGTGACACATCAGAAAAGGGTGAGAGATTGGTTTTTAATTAGATTGTTTCTAAACAGTCTTTGTTTTGACAAATAAATGAGATTTGAGATTTGTGGGAAATATGACAAAGATAAATAGATAGAAAGACAGAGAGATAGACAGACACAGAAAGTAAGAGAGACACATGGACAGATAGACAGAAAAATAGATACAGTGCAACTTGTATATAATGAGGTCCTTAGGGACACAACAAAACCCATCTTTACAGGATGATGGTCTTTATATAGAGTTTGATTTGTACATAAATAGTACTATAGGGGACAGCACAAAATCAGTCTTTGTGACCAGATGGTCGTTAAAGCACAGAGAGAGAGAGAGAGAGAGAGAGAGAGAGAGAGAGAGAGAGAGAGAGAGAGAGAGAGAGAGAGAGAGAGAGAGAGAGAGAGAGTGGAGAGACGGAGAGAGAGAGAGAGAGAGAGAGAGAGAGAGAGAGAGAGAGAGAGAGAGAGAGAGAGAGAGAGAGAGAGAGAGAGAGAGAGAGAGAGAGAGAGAGAGAGAGAGAGAGAGAGAGATGAGAGGAGAGAGAGAGAGAGAGAGAGAGAGAGAGAGAGAGAGAGAGAGAGAGAGAGAGAGAGAGAGAGAGAGAGAGAGAGAGAGAGAGAGAGAGAGAGAGAGAGAGAGAGAGAGAGAGAGAGAGAGAGAGAGAGAGAGAGAGAGAGAGAGAGAGAGAGAGAGAGAGAGAGAGAGAAAAAAAACTTATACCTTGTTTCCCTGGGAGCTGAAAAGGACCTTTGTAACTTTTGGAAAGGCCCCTGGCTGTCGCAACATAGCTAATGGCTGGATGTGGCCCCATTCATACAGCCTAACACTTCCATCAGCACTGCCTGTCAAGTCTACAGAATGAAACAGAAAAGATTGCTATTAAGACAAAGTCATCATCCATCTCTGATTAATGGAGGACAGAAATGCAACTTATTCATTTCAGCATATTTTACTACTGATTTACATTTCCATTAAGACATTAAATTCCACAAGTCAAACCCCTCATCAATCTTTTGCACTCAATAAATGCCAAGTGAAGTAAGAGGAAAGTGACCATCAATGTCACCAATGAATGAAGCAAAACTGTTAATAACAATCCGCGCAACAAAAATCATACTGGTCAATTAATATGTTTTATCACATGGGAAATAGAGGTCAGCCTTTTTTAAATGTTGAATGTCAAGATGGCACAATGCAATACACGTATTAAAATAAGTTAAAGGTGAAATAGATTGAAAGATTTTAAAATGAGCATGATGTTGTTGGATAATCATGTTTCATTTCAGCTTGTTCAATATGCTTTATTTCAAGTTTCATTATTCTTGTCAGCCTCAGTCCTTCAGGGTTCAAAAGGTAACGATTATAGATCAAAATAGCCAAACACATGGAAAAAAACAAATATAGTGGGAGGAAAACTGCCATGAGCAAATGCATTTGTATCTAACAATTTTTACCATTTTCATGATATTCCCTTTTTCATAGAAAGTACTTACAATGCGGTAGTGTTGGGTGAGACCCAATTCTTCTAACACCAGCTACAGGCCGACGCAAAATCTGAAATGAATGAAATAGTACTAAAGAAAATTCAAAACAACTTGAAAAGGATGAAATTTAATATGTTCCCTGCATAATATCAGCATTTTCAAAATTACAGAGCAAATCATGTCCAGGTGATGGTCGATATCAGAGCAAGCAAAGAAATGATTCCTGAAGTTTGTTTTTGCTGAAGAGGAGACCCATCAAATCTCTACCCTTTTTACTCAAACTAACTTCAATAACAATGAAACCATTGGAGCATTACTGATCCTCAAACCAAGTCCCTGTCATACAAAACAATAAATTTATCTTAAAACAACATAACTCACTTTTTGTTGTCTCAAAACAACATAGTCCACCTTTTGTTGTCTTTAGAACAACTTAGTCCACCTATTGTTGTCTCAGAACATTACATAGTTCACCTTTTATTGTCTTAGAACAACATAGCCCGCCTTTTCTTTTGTCTCATAAGAACATAGTCCACCTGTTGTTGTCTTAGAACAACAGTCCATACCCAACTTATTGTTGTCTCAAAACAATATACCCAACCTATTGTTGTCCCAAAACAATATAGCTCACCTATTGCTGTCTCAAGTTTGAATATTTAACTTGCAGATTTGTTTTAAAAAAATTCACAAAAAAGAAAACAAATGAACAAACAAAAGGAAAAAGTGTGAAAAATTCTAAACTAAATTTCACAATTTAAATATACAACATCAACTCGCCAAAAACCAAAATGGGAGGCTGATGCCGAGGATACTATCATAACAAGTTAAAAATATTAAAAAAAACAACAACTAAAAAAAATCACTTTTCAGATACCTTTCTTTTTATCTTATTACTTTGGATTTCATCTTTTTGGTATTTTGAGGGGAGGGGGAGTGCTGCTTGATTATAGTACAGTGAAATCTATTTTGAGAGACCACCAAATCTGCCACTGAAATGTGGTCTCTCAAGACTGGTGGTCTCTGAAAAGAGGTTTTACCTTGAGGATTATTTAACTCAGCTGTGGTCTTAAAAGACAGGTGGTCATATACATGTTTGAGAGTGGTCTCTCAAGACAGGTTTCACTGTATCAGTGTTCGAAGATATACATTCTGAAAAAACTGATTAAATTCCTACACAATGAACATACAGATCTATACATGCGTGCAGCAATCATGTTTAACTATCAAAAACCATCCAATTACCAACTTTGACTTATTGTTTACAACCAGGGATAATTCTTACAAAATATTTCAATATGTGGATTCTTTTTAATTACATAGCCAAAATGTTTTAGAAATTTATACAAACAACAGAAATATGCAACTAACAGGAATAGTGCATTTAAGTGAACAATGATGGTTCAACTTCATCTAGTCCTTTCATTTGCATGTCTAAAAAGTGTGATAAACATCCTGGGTACACGTAATAAGTAATTTATTTTTATTAAGCATTAGGGTAAGAAGTAAGGTCATGCAAGCAAAATTTTCATTAAACACAGTTTGGTATGTTCGTATTTCTATTAAATGAGTATTTCCACATTTAACTTTTTACCGTAATAAGTACACTTTCCCCCATTTTGGGAATATTTTATGCAATGAACAGGAATTCATGATTTAACCTATGCCGTTAAAAGGAATATTTTACATATTAGAGATTTGTTTTCTGAGTTCTTATGCTATAAACAGGAACTTGCAATTATCAGTTATGCAATTAAGTGGAATCAACTGTAGTACAGTAGTTTTTGCATACAAATGAAAAACACTAACCATTTCCCATCTCTTACATGTAAAATATTTCTTTTGATGGAATAAGCTAAACCCAGACTTTCTTTTTATTACATAAACTTAGATAGTCCCCAAACTGGAGAAAATATACTGAGTCTGATAAAAAGTTATAAGTGGAATTACTAGGCTAATAGAAATGAGAATATACCCAACTGTTTTGTATAAACAAAATTGCTTTTCTGACATTCTTCTATCCTTATGTTTAATGAGAATCAATTACTAGTGATCCTACGTATGCTAGGGTATTTGTAATAGTACTACATTATACAAAGGACTTGATCAACAGGAATCATCAATGTTCACTATAATACATCACGGAAACCTGAAATTCTGTCTGTAAATTGATAAACAAGTCATATATATATCTTGTCCTCGTTAATGGACAGACACCACCAAATATTTTCCCATAGGCCTCAATGCTAATTTACAAAACTTCAGGTCACTGTCACTCCCATGTTTATTATATCTGGGTCAAATAAGTACCCTGTGGTGAAAGATCAATGTTTTTGATAACAAAATTTGCAATCAAAAGTATAGGTTGCCGTTGCATTTTTACTTCAAATTTTCACTTGTTTACAACTCGTAGTATTCCGCACCAAAGGAAAAATATCTATTCTCATCTGACCCCTCCCTTTCAATTTTCAACCGTCAACCCTATAATTTCCAAAGTACTACCAATATTCATGTATCTTTTTTATCACCTTTATTTCACTTATTAATGGCAAAACTAATTTTTTCATTTAATGACCAATCAGATCACTGGGCTCATTTTACCCTCCGCATAACTTTGGGTGTCCAAAATGTCTGCGCCCATGTTGTAAACAAAGCTGGTGTTTTTCCTATAGATTTATCCAAAAGATTGCCAAAAATGGTCATTTTGCATTTTTTGGAAATCTCACTAACTGTACACCAATCCCCCTTAATAATGAGGATGGGAACCCAACCTGAAGAGAAACACAGTCTATAATGTGTCACACCCCTACCTCTCAATCCCATTCATTGATATTAACAAATAAATGCATTATATGAAGAAGTTGTCTGTTTTTCTTTCATGATTTTCATTCAGAATTGTTTGTAACACATATACTTCATTATTTTGAATGATTTCATATCATTATTTACCAATATTGATCATGATATCAAATAAGGGTAGAAGGTACCCCTTAATAATGGAAAAAGTGACAAATATACAATTTTCTTCACAAAAACTTAAAATTTGGATCATTGCTTAATGAGCATGGAACCAATTAGGCACCAGAAGTAAAGAAGAATTTCTGAAGCTCACTTAAAAGTAAACCATGTCATTTTTTATATCATCAAAGTGCTTTTATTGACAAGGAATGAAGTGCACCCTTAATAAAAGTGTAAAACTTCTGGGAGGGGATACCCTTACATACAACACATTTCAATAGACTTATTGTGTTCATTTATATAAAATATGTTATGTAATTTTCAGACATGTCCATGTTTTGTTTCATCCCTTAATTACAGTCTCATGATGTAAGTAATTAAATACAGAGGGCAGATAACTGAGTCTGACTTTAAAATGACTGACACTTAAATGGTGCAAAATGATAGTCAAATTGCTTTTAAAAGGATATGACATATGTATAGTTCTGTTTCAGATGAAAAAACTAAGTCAAATTTTAATTATACTAAGTTTTGAAACCAGTAAAAATCAATATCAGGTGTTAATTTTTGTCTGGTATGACCCCAAGAGAGTGTTAAGTGACATTTGCTGGAAGGGAGGCTGAAAAAAGGTGATTCAAACAATAATGCATGACTGAAAATTTAGAAAACTTATGAAAACATGCAACTTGAATGAATATTAGATGAGTTAATACAGAAAAAAATATAATTGATACTTTATAATTATCTTTACAGGTACTTGAGTATGATAATTAGATAAAAATCTCTTATTGGACAATATTTCCTGGATTTAAGAAATTGAAATATTCCTTCTACAGGTTAAAATGTTGATAGATTATGAAAAAAATGTTAAAACGCCCTATTTCTAAAGAAATTTTTTATTTACAAATAATCTATTACCTAAATTTAACACAATATGACCTAACCACAATATGGAAATTCTTGTGTACAGATCAGCATAAGGGGGGGGGGGGGTTATTTAAATTAATTTTTATACTGTTTACAGTGTATATGATGAAATATTTTACTGATGAGACTTAAATGCTGAAATGCAGTTTAATGCAATTTTCTTAAAAATGAGATGGTTTTTACCCTTCAGATACAGTACATATATACAACTAAAGGTACAAAATACACTGCATGAGTAAAATGACATGGTCCAATATGTAGATTTTGCCCTCAAAAGAAGAAAATCAACCAGTCTTTACCTCAAAAAGGTCTGATTTTAATTCAAATGAGTTAAAATTTACAATAGAAACATCATTTCCAAAATATTTTGCTAAAATTAGTCACTATGCATAACCATAACTATATGTTTTTATAAAAGAACATGTGCATGTTTGTAGGAGAGGGTGGGGGTATACTTGAATTTTCCATGTACAGATGGAATTTTGACCAATAAATGATAGAATATTAGTTCTAGGTGTAATATAAAAAATATACAGATAAAACTAAGAGATCTCAATATGCAACAAATGCATAATAATGTGTGTAGAGGCAGCACACCTATTAAATTTGCACCTTGTGGACCCCCAACAGGTGCCCCATTTCATAGAGACCCTCAAATCTGTTTAAAAGTATGAGTAAAGGTGAATGAATTCCAATTTAGGTGATAAAAATTAGAGAAATTACTTATTTTAAGGCTTCATCCAGCCTACATGTGTCAAATGTGAATTTCTCTATAGGACAGACACCACCAAATATTTTCCCATAGGCCTCAATGCTAATTACAAAACTTCAGGTCACTGTCACTCCCATGTTTATTATATCTGGGTCAAATAAGTACCCTGTGGTGAAAGATCAATGTTTTTGATAACAAAATTTGCAATCAAAAGTATAGGTTGCCGTTGCATTTTTACTTCAAATTTTCACTTGTTTACAACTCGTAGTATTCCGCACCAAAGGAAAATATCTCTATTCTCATCTGACCCTCCCTTTCAATTTTCAACCGTCAACCCTATAATTTCCAAAGTACTACCAATATTCATGTATCTTTTTTATCACCTTTATTTCACTTATTAATGGCAAAACTAATTTTTTCATTTAATGACCAATCAGATCACTGGGCTCATTTTACCCTCCGCACAACTTTGGGTGTCCAAAATCTGAAAATGTCTGCGCCCATGTTGTAAACAAAGCTGGTGTTTTTCCTAATAAGAGGAGCAAAAATAGGGAATTGATGCAACATATTTTTGGGGCCACGGCTGACTCAGGCTATATAGTATGTGGTTGATCTACATATTTTCACCACATAAACAGTTGGTACTGCTCGTAAAATGATTATTCTACGTATACACGGTCTTTTTGCAATTATTAAACAAGAACCAACCTAAATGTTTTCACTTTTCTCTGAGCTTGATTTACTTCCAGTCTAGTGGTGCGTCGATTCGCCCAAATGGACAAAGAGGAACACCAAAAGGTTACCAAAAATTCCCAAAAGTATACTTATTGAAAAAAATAAGTAAATAAACCATATATTTAAATTTTTCTGATCTACATCATATATAAGGATAGCCATAAAAATGGTGTTATGTCACTCTTTGTGACTCCTATATCACTCTAACACAAAACAACTGACACAACAATCCTTAAAGGTGACGAATGAATGATTATACTGAGAAATTTCTGATCATGAAGATCATACCTAGGTTTTGCCCCTTTCTGAAATCCTAGCCCTTTTTTTGGTTAGCAAACTTTATGCAGCTTTCCATAGGGATAGTTCCTGCCAAGGTTGGTAAAGATTGGACCATTGATTTTTGAAAAAGTTGAAAATGTCTAAAAGTTTAGGGGAAAATGTTTACTTAAGTGCCTATGACCTAAACCTTTGATCTCATTATCGGATCATTATGGCCTTCGGCATGTCACCTCACAGAATCAGCTTACATGTAAGTTCCAGCCGAGTTGAACTGTGCTAATAAGAGGTAAAACCTCATGGTTTAAAGCGCAATAGACCACTCTTATGGATGCAGATACAAAATGTCAACCAGTTTTGAGTTAAATCAGTAATATTTGCACCCTATGTCATTTGAAGTGGCCATAGTGGGTAGTTTATAAACATTTCATTTCAATTCCAAAAGTCTGTAGATACTGACTTCAACATCATGCACACTAAACATGAAAAAAACTTTGATCATGTGAAGATGAGAAGATTTTTAAAGATGTACCAAGTTTTGACCCCTTTTGGGGGCTCCTATGTGTCCTAGCCCCTTTTCATTTGCAAACTTTATGTAGCTTGACACTGGTGTTCTTTCTACCAAGTTTGGTTAAAATTGCTAAACTGGGTCTTGAAAAAAGAGGTTAAAAATGTATAGTTAACAAGAGGTCGGACAATGACAAACAAAAGACGACATCAATTAGTTATAATGAGACTCAGAATTAATAAAGATTAAAGAAATATGAGCTGTCAGCCATGGCCAATTTTTTTTAATTTTCTAATATACACTAAACCACTTTAATATATTTCAAAATATCTTTGAAAATTAAATTACATAAATTTCCTGTGATTTTAAACTTGTAAAGATAGTTTTTCAGATACAAAATAATTATTGTCTTGCAAAACAGCATTTCTCTGATGTAATCAGCCAATATGCAAGTGAACTCTAGGTCAAACATTTGGAGAACCTTTATCGCACATGTTCCACCACTGGAGATCTCTGTCCATTACAAATTCATCCCACGTGGTCTCGGAAATATCATTCTCAGGAATATATTATGTATATCACTAATAATTTCTAATAACAATCCTGTGTTGTATATTTAAATATACAACAAGAGACATATCTCTGATACAACATATAAAATAAATGTTGATTTTAACAATTACCGAGTGTGTTATGGGCCTAATGTGTGACACAGAGAGTGCCCGAGATTTCCCCGAACATGCATGCTGAAAATATTTGTTGACACTGAAACTATGTCAGGAACACATGGTCAGAATCTTAAATTGACTAATCTGCCATGGAAACGAAACAGACAAATATTGAGCTTCAGGCTTGATGGAAACAAAATGAAATTGGATTCAAATAAGACCATTTGATTGCATTAAGTGAAAAATTAATGTGAGTACTCAATAAAAAAAAATGTCTATTTAGCTTGAATGTTGCCTGTCAGGTTTGTTTACACTTACAGCTCATGTTTTCACACTGTAGAGCTGTATGCCTAGTTTAAATCAACTCGTAAAATTAGAACAATTATCGTACCTTAACTTTAATTATGTGGGGTGTTTTGATATTCATTTGATACTGACAAATTATTATGCATGGAATGGTAGATGCAGATGCTTCACCATTTGCTTCACATATGTCTTGCCATGGGGTTCTTTGACAATCGATAATCTTCATAAAACTTTTCCAAAAGTGATTAGCAATGGCCAAACTGAGGACTGTTCAAAGGAATTGATACAACGGACTACATTTGACAAGTTTATTGTAATTATATGCATCCATTTGTTCTTTAAACCACCAGGAGATCTTTTTGGATTGTCTAGGAGATAAAATATTCCTTAAAATATGTTTAATTTTGCAGTGAAGACAGCTCTTATCGCTTTAATTATAGGTGTAAAATTTAATATTAATATCACAATTGATGATTTAGTCCTAATCAAGCACCTGTTGAATCTACAACCTACATGTATATAGAGATGTCAATAAAAATGCTGTGAAGCTAATCCTTATTGTTACTTGTTTAAAGGGACATTAGCTGTATTTACCACAAACAAGAATTACGCTTTAATTATATGTCTCGCCGGTCCCTGCTTTGATATTAAATGTAGCAAAGTATACATATAACATGTAGTAATAATAAGTGTAGGATCAGGGATGTGAATGTATTTCAGGTTATAAGTAAAAACATATACTGGTATTCCAGGGGTGGGACAATACTCTTATATGCACCACTGAATGTGTTCCCCATAATAATCAATAATATAAATGGTTTAAGGATGGGGCTATGAACAATTTGTAAGTTAAATGTCAAATATATATTTCAGGGGGATGGAACAGGCCCCCAAAGACCCTATCATACACCAATAAATTTGTCTACCCAAAACAAACAAGAATATATATGGTTTAGTGGTAGGCATGCCAATGGTTTACAAGAAATACATAATAGATTAAATTGAAGCCGATGGGGGCATATACCCCCAAAGACCCCAATGCACATCAATTAGCACTGATGTTCTACCCTAATGGAACCTCCATCAAATTTATCAGCAACCTAACACCATCATTTAACGAGAATCAAGACCCTAATGAAAACTTAACATTGATCTGATCAAAGCAAATTTTTGCAAAAAACAGTCAGTCCAAAAACATTATTTTTCAAAAAAAAGAAAAAAAAAGAAAAGAAATTCCCAATCAAACTTCACAACATCAATGATAGACCCCCAGGAACATCCAGACCAAATATCACCAACCTAGCACCAATATCAAATAAACAGAAAGCATGTAACAAAAATTTAACATTGAAGCTAAACACAGCAAATTTTTGCAGAAAAACACTATGTCAAAAAACATTTATAATATGACCATTCTGATATCATACTCCTAAACCTTCAGGATGATATTGGAAATCTTGGGCTAAGAAGATGAATGTAAACTGCTACGTCAGAATATCATAATGTCATTTTCCTCCATTATGACTTTATTGCCCAAAAGTCTGGATCTCAAATGGATTTTCCGAGGTATGTGTATGTACAATTTTCACCTGATTTGTATATCGTCTCATGAACCTTCTTACAATCAATACTTTGTTATCTCTGTGATATTTATGTACAGTGGAACCTCACCTAAGGACCACCTTGTTTAGGAGACCACCTCACATTTAAGACCACAGATATTCAGTCTCTTGCAAATTTCTTATTGAACATTAAAATGGGTCCAGACCCTCACTCAATAGACCACCTCGCTAACTGGACCACTTTTAGTCAGTCAGTTATGTGAAGGTGGTCCTAATAGTGAGGTTTTACTGTATATGTCTGTATATATATACAGTACGGGCCACGCGGATTCCGCAAAAGTCACGTCATCGCGGCGGGGTTAGTTATGAGCAGTCGTCCGCGATGAAATCGCGGCTATTTAACGCGGTCGCCGTCATCGCGGTGGTTGAAATTCCTCGCAAATCGCGGGGATGAATCAAATCATCGCAAATCGCGGCTGTTGAAAATCATCGCAAATCGCGGCTGTTGAAAACCATCGCAAATAGCGGCTGCTGATCTCCGTATACTACTGGAATTGTCGAAGGGAATTCTGTTTTGTTTTGTTTTTTTTTATGCGAGGTCAATCTATTGATTAAATATAAAAAAATACATTACTATTCGCTTAAATGCGACAATTATCTTCTATAGTACCCGAAATATGTACCTTCAAATTGATCCCAAACCAAACAAAAACCCCCCGACTTTCACTTTGTTCAACAGTTCTGTTATAATTGCATCAAACTCCAAAGTTCTTCTACGTCATGTAATGAAATTGATTACCCAAGCCGTCAAGTCAAAGTTATCCGTGCGTGAAGTGTAATCACATTTCTGCACAGAGTTCGTGGGACCTTCTACCTTACAAGTATATCGCTTTTCAACTATCCGTAACCGTGATATTAGACATCGTATGTCAATTTACACAAATTTTGTGACATCAATTAAAATATCGACAAAAAGAAATAACGGAACTTCGACTAATCCTATCGAGGTTTATTTTCTTTCGATCCTACCTACTTCGTATTACGTTTAGTTATCTACGTATCTGGTTTATAAAACAGATTTTCAAACAACAACTGTAAGCCAAATTTGTGACGGCCCTTAAAAACTCGAAGTTCTGAAATCTCTCTCTCTTTCTGTCTGTCTGTCTGTCTCTCTCTCTCTCTCTCTCTCTCTCTCTCTCTCTCTCTCTCTCTCTCTCTCTCTCTCTCCACACATGTATTTTTTCTCGGTCAAAAGATGTATTTCTCATTCCCAATATTTTAACGGTACTATGTTTTGTTTCATTGGTTTAATGGTTTAAAACAGTTCTTCGCCTGCTGCATATAATATCAAGGTTCATCATGACTTTAAAATCACAAAAAAGTTTACATCAATAGAATTATCATGTATGCGATACTAGTATAAAGGTATAAAATTTCCTGGTCTCCTGACCATTCCACTTAAACTACCGGACGTTTATGATATACTAAAGCTAATGTAATTGAATTTTGGGTTGCCGATACCTTTATCTACCCGACTTTAATATGAACTTCAGTTAAAGTATTGTGCAACTGTGTACACTTTTTTCTAAATTAAGATTAAAATCGAATAATATACATGTATTAGCAAAATTTCAAGGAAATCTGTACCCGATTTCGTTATACGAAACATACAATTCATTCACGCGGGTAAAACGTAAAAACAAAGTCTTTTTAAAAAGTTTTTACCATTCGATGCTTTATAAAAGTAAAATTCCCAGGTTTCAAAAACTTATTTTAACATCAACAAATGAACTTATACAGGTTTGGAGGAATAGCAATCGTTGGGATATTCTATTCATTCAAAACAAAAATGCATATGTAAAAAACTCTATTATGATATATCTTCAAAATGTACCCGGGGAGAGACCACAGGCCTCCCGCAAGTAAACCTTCGTTTGAAAATCGATTTCAACATCGATCAAACATGTACTGTAACAAGCTATAGCTGATCAAAATTGAACAAGTCGTGTCTGATTTTTCATATGCAAATTAATCTGGAATTATGATTCTGGTCATCGTCAACTACCGCACAGGGGTAAATAGTCTGACTGGTGTTTCTTTTAAATAAAATATACAACACGATTTAAACTTGTATATTACAATTAATAATAAAAATCAGATTGACATTAATTAAATGTATTACAGTCCACAGACTGCTCAACCCCTCTTTGAAAATCTTCAATCACAAGTGAGTCATGATTGCTGCAAATCACGCCCAATACATACATATTCAAGATCAAAACTGATGAATTCCGTCAATCATATATCAGGTGACACGAAATACAATACTGTCTGCATAATCAAATGATTGGATGGAAGATGGCTGAAAGTATTGACAACGTCCCATAAGAAAGGACACAGAATGATACCTGCTTTTTAACGGACTTTCTATTTACCAATTTTGCGTGTTTTCCTTTCAGTATATCTATCTAGAATCAATTACGGACTGGAAGAAACCGTTGACTAAGTAACCGTCCGCTAAAGTACTAAATGGATATATATATATATATATATATATATATATATATATATATATATATATATATATATATATATATATATATATATATATATATGGCTAAATGGATATATTGAATCTGTGCAAACATATTATCATTCATTAATTATTTTATTGTACTAAATTGTAATTGTAAACAGTAAATGACGTTTTATGTCCCTTGTTTGTGACTAAGTTTAAATGTCGGGGCGTCTAATAATCCAAAAATACAATTTAATAATTGATTTCGAATCTGAAAATAAACCATTTGAAATTAATGCAAGCTATATTTTAACAGTTTAGAATGAAATTTTGTTCCATAATCTGTGTATATCTACATCCATCCTAACTCAGTATCGCATTCTTCCAGAACGACAACTATATACATGTATTTTGTCATAAAATTGGTAAAATATATATGTAGCATTAATATCCCCGATGTTTTAATAAATAGATTCGATATCAATTTTTTTATTTAGCCGTATATATAACCACCATTGAACTAGATACAGTTCATGACTTGCGCGTATATCTGTGTACATAAGAAGCTGAGTTTTATCTCTTGACAGCGATTTATGACCCCGTCGCTATGGATACCCCATTCACCCAGACTTGATGTTTTGTCCCTGTTATGTAACTGCTTCGATCTGTGGTCGTCAACGAGGAGCCATTATAACTGTAAGTTGTTCAAATAATGTGGACTCTGATTAAAGAAGATGGATCTTCGGGGGGGGGGGTGGGGGTAGATTTTCTTTTTTTTACAAACACACCAGATTTGGATCAGCCGTACTTTAAGATTTAAGATTTAGTCTTAATATTGGGGAAAATATAGGGGCATCTAGCGTGACATCATATTTCGAATATAAAATTTGTGAATACTGAGTTGCCTTTATTGTTGACCTACATGATCATATCATATCATGGCAAAGACCGTTGTTCATTTCCTAATAAAGATGATTCTGAATAATGGTTTAGATAAAATAAAAAATACCCACTTGATCTTTTATTGTTCAACATACTATGTATCTACGTCTGTTCGCACATAGTTGCTAAAATAAACTCGACAAAAATAACCTACCGACTTTATGAAAAGGAAAAGTCTATCAGCGATATTTACAGTCTAACAGGCATTTTTTTGGGGGGTGGGTGACTATTTCTTACCGGTATTGATGATGACATAAACATGATAATCCAAACTCACGAGGGAGTCATGATTGTTGCAAATCACGCCAATACATACATATTCAAGATCATATCAGGTGACACGAAATATAATACTGCTTACACAATCAAATGATTGGGTGGAAGATGGTTGAAAGTATCGACTGCGTATATATATATCACTGACGTCGGAAGCAAAATGAATGTGGAGTGGTTTAACCAACTTAAAAAAAAAACCACACACACACACACAAACCAGACTATACCCCAATTTTCAACACCTATGTCTATCTTTGCAAAAAAGAGGGGGGGGGCTAAGCCCCCTATCCCCCGGTTTCGACGCCTATGTATATGGCTAAATGATATATTGAATTTATGCAAATATATTATACTTTATTTATTATTTTATTGTACTTAAATATATTTTACGCTCTTTAAAATAATTTAAAACCGTAAATGACGTTTAATGACCAAAAGATAGATAGAAACAATTACAAATGCACAGTTTCCCTTGATTGTGACCGAGTTCAATGTCGGCCGCGTCTAATGATCCAAAAATACAATTTAAACAATTGATTTCGAATCTGAAATAAGCGTTTTGAAATTAATTCATAGGCGTTGCAAGCAAATTGAAAGTGGGGGGGGGGGCTAAACCAACTTAACACACACACACGCCAGAAGTGCGGGGGGGCTAAACCAAATTAAAACACACACACGCGAGAAAAGTTTTTTGTCACCTATGCCGATCTTGCCAAAAAAAGGGAGGGGCTTAGCCGCCCCTAGCCTCCGGCTCCGACGCCTATGTAATGCATGCTATATTTTAACAGTTCAAAATAAAATTTTGTTCGATAATCTGTGTATATCTACATCCACCCTAACTCAGTAGCGCATTTCTCCAAACGACAACTGTATACATGTTTTTTTGTTATAAAATTGGTAAAAATATACATGTAGCATTGATATCCCCGATGTTTTTATAATAGATTCCATATTAATTTTTTAATTAGCAATATATATATAACTAGATACAGTTCTTGACTTACGCGTATATCTGTGTACATAGGAATGTGAGTTTTATCTCTTGAGGCGATTTATGACCCCGTCACTATGGATACCCTGTTCACCCAGACTTGATGTTTTGTCCCTGTTATGTAATTGCTTTGATCTGCGGTCTTCAACGAGGAGCCATTATAACTGTAAGTTGGTCAAGTAATGTTGACTCTGATTAACTGGGGGGGGGGGGGGGGGGGCAATAGATTTTTTAAAAACACACCAGATTTGGATTAACCGTACTTTAAAATTTAGTCTTAAACGCTAAGATGCTCACAGACCTAGCCTTGTTTATTGCAATAGCCCTTTTTATAGCTCTGAAAATTACATAGAGATATATTTAGTTTAATAATTTTTGTTTTGATATTTTGTTTTATCTAAAGGTCTACATGGTAGTTCTTGCACTTTAAATAAGTGGGGCAAATGTCTTGAGTGAAAAACCACGTAGATCAACCGTAACAGTTACCATAATTACTCTACGCTTAAACTTTATTTTCATTTTTTTTCCAATTTGTCAATATATGTTGAAATACAAATCATGAAAAAGCCAAACTAAAAAGTCAAACTGATGGAGACGTCACAAAAAGGCTAAACTAAAATGTTGGCCTATGCTCGACACTTGAGGGTCTTCATTGTGCCGACACCTATTGTGACACGGGGCCAATAGTCTCCGGCGAAGTTTAAATCCATGATCCTCCACATGCATTGCGGTATCTTATCCCCACAATAAACTCCACGCCTCTCCTTGAAAATTCCTTGATTTGTACCTTATAAGTGTGTCTTTGGCCGGAATAAAGACGAGTCGCAATGTGATAAGCAACTCTGTGAAGTGGGCTTTTATATCTTACCATTTCTGCGAAGCAAAGACAGTTGGATCATGGAGAAACGGATACCTCATCGGGCTCTCAACGAAATATTTTTAACGATTAAGAGGTCAAAATTCAATCAATGTCTGGAGGTTTATAGTTTCAAAAATAAAACTGATGAATTCCGTCAATCACACATCAGGTGACACGAAATATGCTACGGCATCATTATACTGCCTGCACTATCAAAATGATTGGTTGAAAGATGACTGAAAGAATTGACTATTATGGCGTAAAGGATGTACGCCCCTACCTCATTTGAACTACCGGTCGAATATGAAAGGAGTTTTTCATGCATTTTAACGCGTATTCATCTTACCAATATATTGCTATGCCATCAGTATATCTATTCTGAATCAGTCTGGAGAAATTCTTTTCTGCAACTTGTAAATAGTTTTTTAAAACTTGGAAAATAAATTTAAAAAATTCTTAACAGAGAATCACGGAGAATTTTAGATTTTTATTATTAATATTTCATTTGTACTTAAAATTTTTACGTGTGAAATATATTTCACACAGATGCTACGTTTGTTTATCGTTGTTTAACGTCCCACTAAAGAATATTTCAGTCATATCGAGACGTCACCAAAAATTTGCATATGCTCGGCACTTACGACCATTGAGCAGTAAAGGTTCTTTAACATGCCGACACCTACTGTCACTGACATGATGGACATTAAGAAAATATATTATCAAATGCATAACATGGAATCTATTTTCTGTCATACAAGATATTAAATGCATATATCCTTTTTAATTTTTAGTATTTTTTATGATTACCAAAATGTTTTTTTTTTTCGATATGCCCTCTGATAATGAAGGCATACAGTCCTTATATACACTCACATCATCCGAGTTATCTTTTGACAGTGATTTATGACGCTGTCGATAAGGTTCAAGTTCAAGTAAGGATACCCCGTTCACTCAGAATCGATATTTTGTCCCTGTTATGTAATAGCTTTGGTCTGCGGTCTTGATCGAGGAGCCATATTTGTAACTTGGTCAAATAATGTGGATTCTGTTTAACGATAGTGGATCTTCGGGGGAGGCAGCAATAGAATTTTTTTTTCGAAAAGAAATATGTAGAGCTTGGATCAGTCGTTCTTTAAGATTTAAATATCAGAAAAAAATATTCTTGACTTACTCATGTTTTGGAATCTATATTGAAGTTAAGAATCTTTTTAACAATATTGCCAGAGTTTTCAGACTGAGTAGGAAGTATAAAATAATTAATTTAACAAAACGGCTTTTTTTAAAATTAACTGTCAGCAATCGTTTTCCTGATTAATATACTGCGAATATGACTCGTCAGAAATACTTTAAAAGTTATAATTTTATCAAATATAAATCACAGAACTGCCATTTTGTATTTACCTCCTCCCAGTAAAGTAAAATTTTACAACATGACAGAACAATCTCAGCCGTTTACGGTTTGGATTGTGGGTATAGTTCCAATCCTTTGAATTTTAATACCCGAGATCATTTTTTGTCCATTTGGGTGAATAATCTACAGTTCGTTTATCATAGTTTTAGTTTTGTTTACGGTGACATATCTTTATTTTTACTCCGAGAATTAATCAAGGTCATTTTGGTTTTTATAATTAGATTACATGGGGATAAAGCAAAATTAATTTTTAAAACGGAAAATTCCATCAAAGGCAAACAATCTCACTCTCCCAGAGTAGCAAAATATAAAAACATCAATTAAATGAGGTTGGTCTGGAAATATATCATTTAGTTTCAATAGTTTCTCTCTCAACTAACGATATATATATATATATATGACCCACAGAGCTTCATGAATTGATACGATGATTGACAGACAAACCGCCAAACTAAATTACGTATACAGGTAGGGGCGGGGTAAAATAATCACCTGAGGGTAATACGTGGACGAAAAGGCGGGACTTCATGACTTCAGGTAATGAAAGCCATATCAAATATCATGTGTTAGAAGATTATTTTTTATAATCAAAAATAAGAACATGTCTGCACGAGGGACCAACAGGTCAAGTATGACAATGACCATCGTATTCCGATATCGGTATTTCTCATTGCTCTATTTTTCTCAGCTTCGAAGCGGGTCGATGTTTGTATCTGTAAGCGTTTTTTTTAAAGAATGAGACTCGCGTCACTTGTGCGATAAAGCATTATTCTCAAAACGAACAGTTTTTTGATAAATATTTAGAAAAACTAGGTTTGCGTAACTAAAATAATTCTTTCTGTTGCTAGTTGGCGAACTCCTTGTTTTTAAATCAGGTTGAAACTGGCGCGAGACTTTAAGTCGCGTAAGAAAAAAGTCAAATTATGATGAATATGCTAATGATTCGAGATACAGTGCTTCAGCTTATGGTAGGTTACAAAAATAAACGTACTTTTGCTCCGTGATAACACGTTCACATTGATTATGAGTTGGCAGTTTCAGCGGAATAAATTGTTTTTAAGTCCAGTATAAAACACATTTGATGTTTGCTATCCACATTATACTAATTCAGAATGTTAACTTATGCTGACAAAACATCGATAATACTCTAACAGACCACGCTGGACTACAATTTTCCAAGTAATGTTAACAAATGTAAAGTAATGATAACCTAATTAATCATCGATATAATTTAAGTTGCTCACAGCCGCGAATTGCGGCGATAAATTTTTCCATCGCAAACTGCCGCGATGATTTTTTTTCCATCGCAAACTGCCGCGATGATTTTTTCCATCGCAAACTGCGGCGACCCGCGTTGAGCTCAATAGCCTGATCGCGTATTCGCGGCGAATTTATTGAGCAAGATTTATTTGACCACCGCGATGACGTGACTTTTGCGGAATCCGCGTGGCCCGTACTGTATATATATATATATATATATATATATATATATATATATATATTTATATATATAGAATCTCGTCTCGAAGTCCATGGGACCACCCTGAGATATCCAGAATTCGAGATAACCGAAATTTAATTAACGTTCATCTACATGTATCTATCGATCAAAATCAGGACAGGTTGTTCAATTTCGATATAACCGGAATTTTAGACTCATCTGATTTCGACATAACAATATTCCACTGTATATATGTGTGTGTGTGTGTGTGTAATTTACAGCCATTTAAAGACAAACATAGTAATTAATCCGAAAAGAAAACATGTGTCAATAATAAACTTTGTAAAAACAGCATGAACAGTGATATCTAGCACTAACACAGCTAATATCTAAGTACAACAGATAATGCTATATAACTCACAGCACAACAGAACATACTTGCAGCACATCTATAGAGTCTTACCATATGTAAAAGCCTTCTGCTTCTGTCGTGTATGTGCTGTGAGAAGGATGGGTTGGTTATCCCTGGGAAATGAATCCCTTTTCCCTGATTTTAGTCCAAATGAGTAAGCATGAGTGACGAGACAAAGGAAAAAGCAATGCATTGATATTTCTATATTTAGAAAATAGTTAAGTCAAATTGTCCAGGTATACAACAAGCAGAAAGGGCATGGTTTTGGTAGGAGATACTTGATTACATCATGGTGTATATATGTATAATGTGGTGTGGTGTATAGATGAACAATGTGTGTGGTGAGCCTAGGCTAAGGAGTGGCAGATTTGTGGTGTCCCAAAAAATCTTCTCAATATATAAAAATCTAAAAATTCTCAGAGGAAAATCAAGGCCATAAACCTGAAATAACCTCAGCTCAAAAACAAAGAGGTATAAGGAAAGACAATCACTTGAAAATATGATCATATTCTAAGAATACGTGAACTGAAACAATAAACACATCTAGATTTTCTTCCCTTTGTGTTGAATGGGGAATGCAAAAGTGGATGGCTGGAAATATTACTTACAGTAAAAAAGCAATGCGAAGGACCTTTTGAAGCAGATTTTGTGATAGATAGATTTGTTTTTTTTTTCTCGAGCAAAGTGTCTGAAACAGGCAGCACAGATTAGCAGCTAAGGAAGTCTGAATCCAGAAAATCCATATAAGCAAAATGTTCCGTGAATGACATCAGACGCAGTCAAAAGTTCAACAAGTTGAGGCACTAACACCAAGAAAAGTGGGGTTATACAATGTATCCCAATAGACTAAAAGGATGAAGCTTTCACGCATAAATCTGATGGCAATTCAAATCAAAAGAATGCTGCATAAACTGATCCAAAAAAAAAAAAAAAATTGCACATACTGAGGTGCTTAACCATGAATGATACTCCAGAAGGGACCCCCAATAGACCCTACTGCCACAATTCTAGTCCCTTTCAGAATGTATATAGAACCTGAATACAAGCTTCATCTTCATTTGGCTTCAGTCAGTATACAAGGGACCTGGCTGTATATAAAGGTATGTGTACAAAACAGTATACGAAAAGAAAGAAAACTATACTGTCATAAACTCTTTCACTGCCACAGACCATAAATAGACTGGTTGTATAAAATAGAAAAGAAGACACAATTAAGTTAGTTGGTGTTGAACAAGTTAAAGCTATATTAAGTAGTCCAACACACACACACACACACATTTGTCGAAGGATAAATAAACATGTGCACAAGATTCAACAATATTAAGCTAATATATCAGTTCATTAGTTTGTTAGATTTAGTTCATTCACCCCTAAAGACACATCTGAACTAGTCCAAGTCATCGATTTACTGAAGAATCCATTGTTTTTGAGGGTTTGGTGAGTTAATATGATATGAGCAATGGTGATAGACAATTCTGATAAAATCCCAAGCAAGATCTCAAGTTAATATTTGTATGATATATGTTATGTACATAATGAGGGCCCAAAGTCGCCAGATGTACTATACTCAATCCCAAATAATTTATTAGAATTTTAAGATAAAAAAACACAAAATATATGCAATATAACAATGATTATTACTCATTTGAAGAATAATTTCAGAAATATCAAAGAACAGTTTGAGTACATATACTGCTACTCAAATTTGAATTATCATACTTAGGTATTTTTCATAAATTTGACCTGTCAATTTTTTAGGTGATTGAGAAAAATATGTGTCCTATTGAGTCAGATCCAGAAGTTTTGAACCAAACCATTAAAAAAGAGGTTGAGTATTGAGTAAATATGATGACTTAAATTGGGGCCATGTTTGTGACTAAGTTCCACATGCTGGTGAAACACATAGTCCTATAAATAGTTATCACTGAGCAAAAATTGGCAAGAGTGATTTCCCCTTGTCGGCCATATTGTAGAAAAACAGGTTAACTATTCTGTTTTCTTCTTTAAGCGACAACATTGGTGTACCTATCGTTAATGAAAGGGGCATCAAAATTTTTATCAGAATCAGTTTTTAGATTAATTAACCCTTTCAACCATACAGACCACAATAGACTGGTCTTGAACAATAGAAAAGAGCATACCACTCAGATATTCAGGGGTTAAAGGGTGAACCCCCCCCCCCGAAAAAAAAAATATGACTTTAAATGTTTCCAAACTATTTTTTACACTAGAACATTTCACTGAATTTACATGATAAAAAATGTATATACATTGCCTTACAATATGGCTTTCAAAAGGATATAACTCTTGCAAAAGCATTGCTCATTGAAATCTATATACATGTATATAATGACCAAGAATATATATCATACACTTTCTGGTAAGCATATTTACATACCTCAAATTCTTTCTGTTAAACAAAAAAATAAGCATTAGTTACCAAATACATGCATATAGTAACTTTTGTCATTCTGTAATTAAATGTCTGCAGCTACATTCATTCAATTAGGAACTTGTTAATAACAAATGTATCTTCTTGACTGAAGAGTTCCCTTGGTGGGTGATGTGGTGTTTACCCCATCTCTGACAAATTTGGAAGGGAAACTGCATATTCTGATCAGATAAAGACAAGAATCTGCTTGAGATACGTCTTTTGTGTGTACCGAACAATAAACAAAAATGGCAGCCAGTGCTAAAGCCTTTTTGAAAACAGAATCAGATGAGATAGAAGTGAGAAAGAACTGTTTAAACTCAAATTTAAGGCCTAATATAGCCTTTTGGTCAATGTACAATGGTGTTAAGTTCTACATTTACCAAAGTTTACCACTGATTTGCTGACAAACAAAAGTACCTCATCACCCCGTCCCTGTCGCTCCCTCCAGGATTGTCTTACAACTAGAAATGCTTTTACTAGCTTTTACATATAGCATTCATATAATAGGTATAATAGTTTTTAAAATCACTAAAATTATTAAAAAATGGAAAAACGAAAAACTACTCATGCCAATATAAGACAAAGGAATGATCTTGTAAAAATAAAATGGAGGCACAGTAATACTAACCACATTTGTGCCACGTCCTGTCTGGTAAGGGGAGTGAGTTGGAGTAGACATTCCAGTCATGGGGCTGGACGCACTGGAGCTCATTCCTGAATGAGTATTTTCCACTGGAGTCTGTACAACAATGAAATCTGACGTATCACTGGATGATGATGGGTTCGGGCTATAAAAAAATATGAATGTTATCAATTAAGATCAATAAGGCTGAATGGAACTCTCAAAGTTGGGAGGTTAATTTAGTTATCAGGGGTCAACAAGAATGAAAATGTCCACTTGTCCTAGACTCCTACAGGAAAAGTAGAATCCAAGTCTACTTGTCAGAATGCAAAAATGAATTGTCCAAAAATCAAGTGTAACATTCAAAGATATTATTTTGTGTTCAAACAAGAACACTCTTTATTGAATTAATTTTTGTCTTCAACAAAATTACTTATCCTTTTGGATAAGTCGGAAGTAACATCTACATGTCCGAATGCAAAATGGACTTGTCCCAGACAACCGGACAAACCTTAATGATGAACCCTAGTTACCACTTACTTTGTGTCACTATACATGTACTTGTTTAAAATTTAAGATTTTATACAAAATCTTACATTTTAGAAATTTCATCTACAGAAATATTATCTTTTTTTAACATACGAAAAAGAACTGTTAATCTTACTTCTTTATATACTCAATGTCCATTTCATTCTCATCCTCGAGCCAAGTGGGAGGGTTCAGTAGTGGGCCAATATCTAACTCCACGATTTCTTTCTGTGTCGAGAGTGACAAGCAGTTTGTGTTTGCCTGTAACAGATATATATATATGCCATTATCACGTGTGTAGTACAATATAATAAAACTGAGTCCCACAGAAATCTATGTCTCAATGAAACCGACACTGTTCAGTATATAGTCTACTGTGACCTGGAAATTTTCGCCCTTTCACTACAAAAAACATATTCGCCCTGTCTTGAATTGGCCCTTAATTGCCAGTCTCATGTATGGCATGTATATCTGTGCTTCAGTTATTTAGCTTAAGAATTTCACTTCCATTTCAATTTTGCCCTGTCATCATAGGGTGAAAATAGCAAAAATTAAACGAGAACAAACATTCCCAGGCATATCGTATATCGAATCTCAGTCTATGCTCATACAGACCCAGAGGAATCTACATCTTAGTGAAACTGACAGCTTTCAGTACACAGTGGAATCTCGTTATCTGGAAATTCATGGGACCGCAGGATTTCTGCATATTAAAAGTAAACCTTCAATTGCAGAAGGTAATTTCGAGATAACAAGTAAGAATTCTATAATACTTTGATACTTACAACCAGGCATATACTTTAAGATAAGCGAAAATTCCGAATAAAATCTTCCAGATATCCGGAATAAAAGTTGTATAAATATCTAGTTAAAAAATCAGGACCGGTCATTCGACTTTGACATTACTGGAGTTTCAACTCATCCAATCGACATAACAAGATTTTACTGTATGTGAAATGTGTGTATGAATAGCAACAATATTTATGATAATGAAAATGATGAAATGAGAAAATAGATAAAAATATAATTTTATAATATGTGCAAATATATGAATGAAAACAAAGAACAAAATATGTCTTATTTCATGAATCAGCAATTAAGTAAAACAATCAAGACCAAGAGACTAATGATAACCTCAAGAGTCTATTTAACTCATTAGCCTCTGAAAAACAATGGACTCTTATGTAAATCAATGACTTAGATCAGTCCAAATGTGCCTTAAGGGGTGAATCAGTTAAACAAGAGGCTCATAAGAGCCTGAATCGCTCACCTGACTCCAAGAGGCACCATTTTTTAAGTGAATTACCCAAGGACTATTGTGACAAGGTTTGGTTCCAATTAGCCCAGTGGTTTCAGAGGAGATCTTTGAAAGTGTTCCAATATGGTCCAATATTAAACTAAGTTCCCCACTGGCAGGCATCTTGGATAAGGTGTGGGCTTGCAGGACACCATTTTCAAAATGGACCATCCAAGGAATAGTGACTAAGGTTGGTTCCAATTGGCCCATTGATTTCAGAGGAGAAGATCTTTGAATGTGTTCCCATTCTGCCCTATGTTAAAGCAAGTTTCTTGCTGGTGGCCATCTTGGATAGGATCTGGACACTTTAAAATGGGTCCAAGAAGCATTGTCACCAAGATTGGTTCCAATTAGCCAAGTAGTTTCAAAGGGGATTTCTAAATGTACTTTCCCATAGGATCCAATGTTAAAATTTGTTCCCTGCTGGTGACCATCTTGGATGGAAAGTGGACCACCTGCCAGATACCTTTTGTATACAGGTCCATTTAAGGACCCTTGTGACCAAGTTTGGTTCAAATTGGCCATGTAGTAGTTTCAGAGATCTCTTTAATGTATTTTCTAATAGGGCCATTGTAATCAAGTTTGGCTCAAATTGGCCAGGTAGTTTCAGAGATCTTTGAAAGTGTTCCCATAGGGTTCAATGTTAAACTAAGTTTCCTGCTGATGGCCATCTTGAATAGGACAAGGACCTACCAGACAATTTTCATTTGTGTCCATCTAAGGACCATTGTTACCAAGTTTGGTTCCAATTGGCAAGGTAGTTTTGGAGGAAAAGATCCCTAAATCATTGTTCTAGCTAGGATTTGAAAGGGGCACGGTGTAAATTCTGAAAAAGGCACATTGGCATGCTGATTGATCATTAAACATTTTCTTCTATTATATCAACATTAATAAACACATACATGTAGATACATAGGTGATAATGTTAATGACGTAAACAAGTGACAATTAATGTAGAATTGATTTTTGTGTCTTTCTCAATGAAAATTTTTATCTATAAACAATGCTGGTATGGGGACAATCTGTCAAGCAATTTCAGAGATTTTGTGCTCCCAAGATGAAATTTATGCAGATCAGCTAGAAAACCTGATATAGGTCAGTATAAGAAAAGAAATACGGTAGATAAGTATAAGAAAAGATATAGGTCAGTATTAAAAAAGATATAGATCAGTGTAAGAAAAGATATAGATCAGTATAAGAAAAGATATAGAAGAAAAGATATAGATCAGTATTAAAAAAGATATAGATCAATATAAGAAAAGATATAGATCAGTATAAAAAAAGGTATACATATAGATCAATATTAAAAAAGATAGAGATCAGTGTAAGAAAAGATATAGATCAGTATAAGAAAAGATATAGAAGAAAAGATATAGATCAGTATTAAAAAAGATAGAGATCAGTGTAAGAAAAGATATAGATCAGTATAAGAAAAAGATATAGAAGAAAAGATATAGATCAGTATTAAAAAAGATAGAGATCAGTGTAAGAAAAGATATAGATCAGTATAAGAAAAGATATAGAAGAAAAGATATAGATCAGTATTAAAAAAGATAGAGATCAGTGTAAGAAAAGATATAGATCAGTATAAGAAAAGATATAGAAGAAAAGATATAGATCAGTATTAAAAAAGATAGAGATCAGTGTAAGAAAAGATATAGATCACTATAAGAAAAGATATAGAAGAAAAGATATAGATCAGTATTAAAAAAGATATAGATCACTATAGCAAAAGATATAGAAGAAAAGATATAGATCTGTATTAAAAAAAGATATAGGCCAGTATTAAAAAAATATATAGATCAGTATAAGAAAAGATATAGGTCAGTATAAGAAAAGATATAGGTCAGTATAAGAAAAGATATAGGTCAGTATAAGAAAAGATATAGGTCAGTATTAAAAAAGATATAGATCAGTATTAAAAAAGATATAGATCAATATAAGAAAAGATATAGATCAGTATTAAAAAAGATATAGATCACTATAAGAAAAGATATAGATCAGTATTACAAAAGATATACAAATGTAGATCACTATAAGAAAAGATATAAAAGAAAAAAGATATAGATCAGTATAAAAAAATATAGATCAGATATAGGTCAGTATTTAAAAAGATATAGATCAGTATAAGAAAGATATAGATCAGTATAAGAAAAGATATAGGTTAGTATAAGAAAAGATATAGGTTAATACAAAAAAAGATATAGATTATTATGAGAAAAGATATAGGTTAGTATAAAAAAAGATATAGATCAGTATTAAAAAAGATATAGGTCAGTATAAGAAAATATATAGATCCGTATAACAAAGAATAAACAAGGGCAAAAGCTTAATACCTAGATGACTTAGATAACATACAAATCAAACATAAAATAATCCAATGAAATACTTTGACATTTTGGGTGAATTTCTTCTCCACATGCAAATTGCTGTTAGTGATGCCATCACCAGCAAAATGTAACTAATGTAACTAAGGGCAGATAACTCCATCTGTGACATAAATATGTACTGGTGTTAAATGAGTTATCGTAGCTAAGGTATCATGCAACATGTACTGTGTAACTTGTCACTAGAGACCACTTCATCTGCCCTGAAAATGTCGAATTTCAAAATAAACCTTCTTCCAGATGGCGCTTACAAACCTTTTTATCCTTAAGTATCCTTTATTATTTTGGACTAGTCTATTATGGCTCTGACTTATGTTTTTGACAATATGTAGGATTCAAATATTTCATTACGTCTCCAATAACATCGAATCATTCAGAAGAATCCTTAGATCATCGAAAACCCATGTCACCAAGGTATAGTTTGTAGGGTTGAAATGGTTTTATAACGTGAAGGATTTTGATTAGAGTGGATTCTCAAATCTGGTCCTTCCAAACAGTTAAATCTCTCCAGATAGGTTTCAGTGTGATATTAAATTATGATCAAATGTTTTTGTTGTTCTATGAATGAAAGTATGTTTGTTTGTTTACTGTTGCTTAACGTCCAACTCAAGAATCTTTCACTCATATGGAGACGCCACCAAATGCAGGTGAAGGGCTTCAAATTTTGGCCTGTGCTCAGCACTTACGGCCATTGTGCAGTGAGGATTCTTTAACATGCCGACACCTACTGCGACATGGGACCTTGATTATTACTGTCTCATCCGAAGGACAGGAAACCAACCTGCCGTTGGCTGGACTCACTCTCACAATCAAGAGTCATTTATAGCCATGTTTACCTGCTGACCTCTACATGAAGTGATTTTTAATAAACCCTTTCACCCATAACTATCTAAATGGAATGCTCTTTTTTACAGTATTAGGCAAGTCTATTATTATGGCTTGCAGGGTTAGAAGGGTTCAGAACTTGTATCCAACTTCATAGTAGATTTCACATATTACATAACCCTTTCTGCATTGGAGTAAGCCGTCCAGTGTTGTTATATTTTAAAGCTCTGCAGTACACCTGTAGCTGGTGATACGGGTGAGTACAAAATTCATGGCAGGAAGTAAAAGAAAATTAGTATGTACCCGATGTGAGAACTATGTGCCTCATGCTGACTTTACATTTATTCATCAAAAATTGTTAAAAGAATAATTTTGTTCTCAAATCATTCCAATCGTATCTGCTTCATTAGTGCAGTTACTAAAATTATTTATCCTCTGCGTGAAAATTAAACAAACTCAAAATGCAATAAATGAAGATAGAAAGAATAAACGAGTACAAATAAGTAAAACATCATCTAAGTCATGCGAAATACAAACGATATAATGACATAACAACAGGCGATGTTAATGAAACAATGATACACATGATACAGGGATACAATGATACAATGATTTGACATGTGCATATATACATGACCAGTGACAAATTAAATTTGATGTATCAAACATGAAACACAGTGATAAGAAAATGTGAAAATGACATATAGATCTGTTTGATGTTTTTTGCTCTACACTGTAGCTGTTCTGCCGACAGAATGTTTCATTCAAACCCTATATTATCACACAAAAATTATTTATAACTGAGTGGACTGGACTCTTGTACATTTCAAGGAAAGCTCCATGTAAAATAGATGAACATATTACTTTGTCAAACTTTGTATTATTACAAGAAAATAATTTGTAACTGAATTGACAGAACTTAATTTATATATTTCATGGAAAGTTTCATGTTGAACATATTCTTTTGTCAAAACCTGTATTATCACAAGAAAATAATTCATGGCTGTTTGGCATGTGTTGAAGTAAAAACAAGAAAACAAAATGAGGATCAATCAAGCGTTTCATTTTATTTTGACACTTATAAAGTCCCAAAACTCTTGCAGATATAACCAAAGTTGGCCATTACAGACTGATCTGAGATTGTAGTGATACAGACCAACATAAAATTCTAATTGAAAGTTGCAGAGATTAGGTATATAACATATACACCAAAATGGCTATTTTAACACTTTCAAAGTTCCATTATTCAAACAAATATTGACTGATGTTGATAATTATCAACTCGTGTGAGATTTCATTAATATATACGAGTAGCAATGTACAGATTTCTGTCGAGATTCTCTGGAAGTCTCATTTTTTTTTTAATGAAAATGCTAAAATGTGTTATTTTGACTCTTTCTAAGCTCCATAATTCAAGTAAATATTGGCCATCATCAACCTTGTTTCAATATGTTATGGATATAAAGAAATAAATGAAATTTTGTTCGAATAAATCTGCTGGAAAAAACATTGGTCATTTAAAAGAAGTCCAACATGTCATAGACAACAGAGACAACACTGAAACTAGATGATAGACGAAGTCATCATTCAGTGTCGTTCACCTATGCAGACAACAAAGTCATATATAAACCAAAATTTAACTCATTTACCCCTAAAGACACATTTGGACTGGCGTAAGTCATTGGTTTACAGAATAGTCCATTGTTTTTCAGGGGTTGATCGAGTTAAATGTATTAAGTATTTTATGATACCAAATTATTACACCAAAAACTTAATGAAAAGAAATGAAAATTGAAATAAATTTAAAAATCAACAAAAACTGAAATAAAAGTCCCATACACCAAACAAAATTTATACCAAGAAGTTCAAGACAAAATAAAAATGTAAACCCAAACTTTCTAGATCAACTCCTTTAAAGGTCCTTAGAATTACAAATGATTGGATTTTAAGAATAGTTATATAGATGAAAGATGTAATTAAAATCCTGAAACACCTGTTAGATCGGAACTTACATGGATGACAGGATAAAACGTCTGTAAAACATAATATCATGTGATTAGCTGAGCCAATCGCATACATCCAATGTGAAATGTGTGCTCAAGATGCGACAGACTGAATTTTGAACACTGCAAAGACTTACATTCAAGTAGACATAAGGGTATTGGTAATGTGGCCACAACTGCCAGGGAGTGGTCATTAAATAAAGGCTCACAATTTAAAATAACTTTATTAAATAACTTTAAAATACTTTAAAATGAATAACTGCAATAGGACAATAAGAAACACTACTTGTTCCAATAATTCCATGCTAAGCACAATTTTGAAAGAGAAAAAATTTGAAAACATTTCTTAAGATGTTCTTTTCAAGATTGTCTTGCGTAGAGGCAAGATTTTATTTCTGTGTAAGGTTTCATGTTAAGTGACTTGATTAATGATTTGAATATAATTATATTGAATGAAAAGAGAAAGTCTTTAATCTGACAATTTTCAGGATTTTAGGATTTTAGTAGAATTCCCAAAACATTATAGACAGTATTGATCATTTTTGACCCTGTGCATACTGTTTTTTTTTTTTTAATAATTTTCATTTTTTTTTTAGTAAATTGTGTTTCATGCCACATTCTACAATTTTTCAGTTATACATTGGTGGCCAGGTTTGAATGGTGAAGGAGAGAGCCTGATTATAATGTACCCGGGGTGAGACCACAAGCCTTCCGCAAGTAAACAGGAAATCAGCTTAGGTTCCAGTAGTCAATATGATAACTGACTGTAACAGATGATAATAGCTTACTTATAGTCACTGTCTCACCAACCTTAGTTACATCTTCTCGCCCAAACACACATGAAAACATCCAGCTGCACCCCCCCCCCCAATATATATAAGTGTTTATCCAGGACAAGAAATGTTCTCGGGCATGACTAAAGTGCTCAGGTATTCAGTTTTAGAGAAGCAGCATATGGAAATACAGGTAAGTAGTAAACTTGTCAAGCATTCAGGCAGGTGCAAATGATTAAGAAGTTGGCATGTTATATGTATTGCTTAGTTTAGCAAGCTGAATAAATGGAATTATATAAAAATGAAATCTACTATGTTTTAGTTTGGTCTAAATTTCATCTAACCAATAAGAATGACATAAACCATGTTGTAACAATTTGATTGGTTTACAATCATTATAACATGTTAAAATTACAGAATGTTCATAGAAACAATTTTCCAAATATTGAAAAACTGAGAGCATATTGTAAACTAGCTTGAAGTTTTTTAGGTGATAATGTAGTTATATATAACACACACTTTTGTTGTTCTTAAATATTTTAATTGGAATTACCTGCAAGGTATGTCATTCTTATTTTGGGGATGATTGCAATTTTTTCCACAAAAACATTGCCATCAGTAAAACTTACCTCAAGGAAACTAGTCTTTGTTTGCCAAAATGTAACAGAATCAAACGCACCCATCAATAATCTAATTTTGTGTCCCATACATTGGTATCATAACATTATGTGACTGAGTCAAACACACCCAATAATGATTTAACCGAGTCCAATACATTGGTATCTTAACATATAAGCTTATCAAACAGACCCCAAAATATTCTAATTTTGTGTCTAATACATTGGCCTCATAATATAATGTGATCTAATCAAACACACCCATCAATAACCTTTTTTTTCTGTGCCATACAATACTATTTTCAATCTCTTACACAGAATTATTGGTCCTTGCACTCCTAAACAATCTCTGTCAACCTCTAAAAAGAAGTCCCAGAACACATGGTCATGTAATCCACAGAATGTATATATAAAAATCAAATTACAACATGTAAAAAGAGTAAGAAAACTTTTGCAAAAATATAGTCCCTATATCTATATCCATTTTGAAAAAGTATTTTCACTTCAAATAGTTTTTTTCTAAGTCAGCACTAAAATATAAGCAAAAAAGACTGATACTTTATAAAGAGCAAAATCTATAGTAGATTTAAATATTATTCAAGAAACTGACAAAAGTCGAGACGTTGACAGAGATTATTTAGGATTGCAAGGACCGACAACTCTGTGTAAGAGATTGTACTATTATAACACGTGGGCTAATCAAACACACCCATTAATAATCTAATTTAAATTTGAGATAAATTATGATCATATTATTGTCAATGTAGTGTGGTTGGTGTCAAGTGTTTTCAAATTTGAATTATCCCTATCTTTCCAGACATTATCATTTAAATTTCTGTATTTAGGCAATTATACACACATATACATATATTTACTTGTGCTATATAGTATAGTTGTGTGATGCTGTGGTTCAAATATACCATCTGAAAGTTATGTCAACATATAAGAATTCACATGGTTTAACAATACCTGGTGATCCCAAAGTGAAACAATAATTGAAATATGAAATGAGTTCTGGCAAGGTGAGCAAAGAATAAGATCCCTTGAATAACTTGTGATCCCATGGTGCCAGGATCTAGAAGTACATGTGATCCCATAGTGTTAATTTGGGAAGTATGCATGATCCCAATGTGCTAGGATTAGGATGTATATGTGATCCCAAAGTGTTTGATTTGGTGCTAATTTTTTAAATGTATACATGATCCCAAAGATTAGGCTGGACATATAATCCCAAAGTGTTCAATTTTGGAAATACATGATCCCAAAGTGCTAGGATTAGGGTGTTATCCCAAATTTTCTATCTAGGAAGGACTTATAATCCCAAAGTTGTAGGATTTGGGTGTGATCCTAAAGTGTTCAATTTGAGAACTACTCATGTTCCCAAAGTGCTAGGGTTAGGATGTGATCCCAAAGTGTTCAATTTGGGAAGTACACATGATATCAAAGTCTTAGGATTAGGATGTACATGTGATCCCAAAGTGTTTGATTTTGGGAGTTCATGTGATCCTGAAGTGTTTAATTTGTAAAGAACTCATGATCCCAAAGAGCTAGGATTAGGATATACACATGATCCCAAAGTGTTCACTTTCAGGAGTAAATGTGATCCCAAAAAGCTAAGATTACGATGTACATGTGAGCCTAAAGTGTTCGATTTTGTGAGTACATGTGATCCAAAAGTGTTCAATTTAGGGAGTACATGTGAACCCAAAGTGTTCGATTTTGAGAAAGACTCATGATCCCAAAGTGCTAAGATTTGAAATGGATAGGCTAAATTCTTGAGTAACAGCAAATAATAGTTCACACAAAGTTATAACCATGTATATGTCAAATACATGTGAGCGAGATCCCACACTATTTATGGAGAATTAGAGTCACTATCTTGTAGCAAAAGCTGGTATGTTACGATGATATTACTATTAGAAAATATGAACAAATCTAAAATAAATCTAATTGAAAATAAAGATTAAAAGAAACTAACATGACAGATAATATTGACAAAAAAACAGTTAACTGTGTTTTTAATCTAGATAAATCTTGATACATTTTAATAATAAAAATTAATCTAAAATATTGCTAGAAATAATCAGAAATAAAGTACTGTTTACAAAACACTAACATGACTTCTTTATATTATAATTTGACGGAAAAGCTCAAATGATAGGCAGTATCCTAACAAGCTTTAACTTCTATAGTTCACAGCCAGTACAGAAAAAGTAGATGAAACAATAAACCTGACCTACCTGGTTGAGAGCAAAGGCTGTAATTATATCCTGTTCTTTGTGAACGACTTTCATTGGTTCTTTGTATCTCGTGTTGTTGTCTAGACTATCAAAGTTGGCACTGGACTCCTATAGATTGTGTAAAAAGTAAATAGAGAGGTTGAAAGAAAAGTTAAACAGATTAAATTCTTGTTCTAAGTCTTGATAACTCAGAACATCCTTGTTAAGTACAAATGTCACACAAGATGGTAAAAATTCTCGTCAATTATGCCAAATTAAAGAAAAATAAAAGCAACAAACTCTGTCCTAACCGTATCATGAATTAAATGAAATTATTACAGTTGTAAATAAACAGGAATACCAAGAACAATCCATCAATAATTGATCTTGAGGTGGAAAAAAATGAAAACAAATCTATAGGCGAGATGTTATTTTGGCAAATGTACATGATTAAGATAGGTTGGAGCAGAGCAAGCCCTATATCAATCATATATAGAAATGTCAAAATACATCTAACCGACTTACCCTGCTACTGTCTGTCTGCAGTCTTTTCTTTCTAAATATATATCGTATAAACACCTCCTTGAGGGGCTCTTGTTTGATCAGGTGGAACCATAGCCTTTTAATTGGCAACGTGGAATGAGCATCACTGCAAAAAAACGTGTATATAAAATAATGACCAGCTCATGATATCTCAGCATGCTAAGTGAATTTGAATTTCGAATAGTGTTTTATGCCACTCTCAGCAATTTTTCGGTTATATGATGGCAGCCAGCAGGGGAGAGAACCAGGTTACCACTGGGAAGAGACCACTGGCCTTGTGCAAGTAAACGGGCAAACTTTTTTACAAGAAACAGTTTAGGTTCCAGGGGGCTCTAATCTACGCTGACTAGAAGTGAGAGACTTCATGATTCAAAGCATGATGCTCTACCTACTCGGCCACGGGAAATGTGTGAAAGATTACTTACCCTATGTATGTAACAGATTACAACAGAGACTAGAGTCAACTTTTAGCTGAATAATTTTCTGCTAAAAAATTCAGTAACAAAATTTTGTCACTGTAACGTGAGGAGTAATTCATACAGTCAAACTTGCATTAAAAGACACCTCTGTATAAAAGGCACCTGCCTATAAAGGACAATCAAACATAACCTTTGTTAAATGTTAACAACAAATAAACCTCTTTATAAAGGACACCTGTCTATAATGGCATAAAGGACACCTGTCTACATTTTCCTGTTCCCTTGAATGGCCTTAATAGACAAGTTAGACTGTATTAACATTTTTACAGTCACCTCACCAACATGTTTACCCATAATTCCAAATAATCACACAACAATCAAGACTACATTTGACATAGTAAGTGTAAAAACTTAAACGAAACAAGTACAGTAAAACCTGCTATAGCGGCCACCTCTATATAAGGATCACCTGTCTATAAAGGTCAGTTTTGAAAAGTCCCTTGACTGCATACTTCAACTAAATTGAACCTGTGTATAAGGGTCACCTGCACATAAAGGTCAATATTCTCTGGTCCCTTGGGTGGCCCCTATATACAGGTTTGACTGTAGTTTGAATCTTAACTCATGCCAAATGTGGATAAAATACTAGTCAATTTCAACAAATGATGCGTTCTATGCACATATTGTCATCATTCAATTCCATTTACTTTTAAAACCCTATTTTGTTTAATGAGCTGATTAACAGGTTATACAGTGGAACCTGTCTTGAGACACCACCCTATCTGCCACCGAAATGTGGTCTCTCAAGACAGGTGGTCCCTCAAAAGAGGTTTTATTTCAAGGATTATTTAACCAAGTGGTTTTCAGAATGTGGTCTCTCAAGACAGGTGGTCTTTCATGGGAGTGGCCTCTCAAGGTTCCACTGTATCGATTGTCTGATAATCAAGGGCTCTGTCCTGGTGGACAATAACACCCTAGTAATTGGGTCATTAGAAAATCCTGGGCCCAATACTCAACTTTTATTTCATTATTTTGACTATATAACCGTTTGTATAACTTTTGGAATGAGTGATCACGAAACATCATTTTTCACCATTCACATATAAATTTTTGCACCACACTTTATAATAAATGACAGGAAAGGAATTAATATGTCGAGTATGGTACTCAAACAATTTTTTAACATTTCTGAAGTTTTCTTCAAATGAGTAATATTTAGAATCATTATTTACAATTGTTTGCCATCGATATACAAACATGTCCAATTACGTAATAAATATTATGTTTTTTTTACCTTAAAATCATGAAAAGTTAGTTGAACTTGAAAACTAAGTATATTTGGTGACTTTTAGCCCTGGGTAACTTAATAATCTAACACCTGCATAAACTATGAGATACAGAAGTTAAGTCAGTAAAATACACTTACATGAACGGAGAATTACTGGGACTAAGTAAAGCGTGAAACTTTGAGGTGGGCATGCCATTTACTACATCCAGCTGTAAACCCGCAATAAATTCTTCTGGTGGTCCAGAAAAAAGTTCTAGCTTCCCCTGAAGTACCTCTTTCCACTGTTCTAACGTCTTCAACACGGCGTGCATCAGTGGAGAACAGACTGGCAATTCTGTAAAGCAAAGCACTGATTATATAATGGGTCTCTAGGGTTCATGTTATCCTATATATATGCTAAATCGTAAATCTTAAATTAATTGACTCGAGACAAAAATTAGGACCATTTTACCAACACTGCTCTAACTCAGGTTTTAAGCCTTTCACCCCTGAAAATCAAGATGGTATGCTCTTTTCTATTGTTAAGACCAGTGTATTGTGGCCTGAAGGGTTGAAAGGGTTAAGGCATATTCACACATTTTCAGATTAGATCCTGATAGTTTATGAATATTTTTACCTGCTTCATTTACAAAAATACATACTTACACATAAATCAACAACTTGGGTCGACACATTGCCCCTTGCTATTCATTAACCCTTTCACCCCTGACTATCTAATTGGTATGCTCTTTTCTATTGTTTAAGACCAGTCTATTATGGTCTGAAAGGGTTAAGACAGGGCCTAACTTGGTCATAAGTCCTCATGCTTTGTAAAACGGTCATAAGTGTGTCCCTGAGACCAAGTCCAAGACTTAGTTCCTTACATATAACAGACCCCTGATCATTCCAAAAGTTGAATTATCATCATCATAACTGTGGCCTTTCATACACACCCACATCCATCCACCAACACACACTCGCAAACACACTTTCTCTCTTGCTCACTTACACGCTTTTTCGCTCCCTCCCTCCCTGCCTCTCGCTCATTAGTTGTAATGTTCCAAATACTTACCAGGTAACTCAATACCAACCAGAGGAAGGAATGTATTAAGATTGTGAAGCACCAATTTGACAACAGCAAATCTGATCAAACACCATGCATAAGAGGTAGGATCTGTGTGTTGCTGAACAGCCGACAATGGTCTGCAATAAAAAAAGTTAGCATGAATGTATGGACTGTAAATAAATATGGCTGAAAACTGATAATTTCCAGATTCCGATCAAGTCAACAAAGTCCGGATTTTTTCCTTCTTTGTACTTACAGTGAGCTCGGCCTTTTATCTTCGGAGTCAGAATCGATTTCTTCCTCATCTTCCGAAGATAGGGATTCCTCTGAATCATACGAGAAACCTCCATCAAGGGACGCAAAGGGCTGTGAAAGGAAATAAAAATGTTGAAAATATTACAAGCATAGAGTGAGTTTACAAAGTTTACCTCTCAGCAACATACAGTAATCAGAGGTCACAAAGCTCACCAGACAACAACATACAGTAATCAAAGATTACAAAGCTCACCTCTCAGTAACACAGAGTAATCAAATATTATAAAGCTCAACTTTCAGCAACACAGATTAATCAAATATTACAAGGTACACCTCTCAAGCAACACAGAGTAATCAAAGATTACAAAGCTCATCTCAAAATTGACTTCAAACTTGACGCACAGCCACATGAGTAAAAGATAAATGTACATCACTTCAACAATGCAGGTACCTTAACTCATCAACCTGAGGGCACATTTAGACTCTTCCATTTCACAGAATGGTAAGGTCAACTGTCAGAATTCAGGGATGTATAATTTAGAATAAAAATTTTATTATAATTTTACATGCAATTGTAACTTGTTCACACCTGAATTCAGATAATAGACTCTACAGTTACTGATTTGGACGAGTCTACATATGACCGCAAGGGCTGATGAGTTAGTGAAGATAAATACATTCAACAGCAGTTGGCAGTGGGGCTGAGGGGAGGGGAAGGGGGAGTGGAAAGAGATAAAAATCTGTCATGCAGTTTGCATATCCATGTACATGTGCTTATCATGGGTACAGTTGTAAGAATGCATGAAGAACAGAAAATCTTTTTACACTGGAACCTGTCTCAAAGAAAAACACTCATAAAAGACAAATTGGTTAAATAACTCTTTAAATAAAAACCTCTCAGTGGTTGATGGGATGATCTATCAAGACATGTTCCACTGTAGTCTCAATATTTATGAATTGAATAAAAGAACCTGATAGGGCAAATCCTCTTAAAGATTTGACACGGAACAGTAGTACCATTATTACTTACTTTGGTCATAAAGAATGTAATCATGCTAAGTTCCGGTGGCACAAACGTTTCTTTGTAGGTCTTTTTCTCCTTGGAGGTGGCTCCACCTGAGCCCATGACTCTCATATTTAGCTTCATCCGCTGTTTGGCCATATCATCACCCCCTGTAACAATGGTAGAAGTTAGTGCACATGTCTAGTCAGAATATAAGATGAGGTTAACTCATAAATAAAAGTCCTCCAGGGATCAGTGACATCAGAGTTTTGGCAAAATTCATGTTTTATAGCTTAAGGATGAAGACATATGATATCTATGCTTCAAATTGACATTTTTGTTATATTTATTGTGTACAATTATAATGAAGATTATTGTTAAATTGCATCTGGAATATCCAAAAACAGTTTGAGTACGATACTTATGCAAATTTTGAACACCATAGTAACAAGGTGTTTTTCACTTCTGACCAGATTGGTAAACAAATACCAGTTTATGAATTTGATAAGCCTGTCTGTTCATCTGTCTGTGTATATGTGTATTTATACGTGTCTTATCTGTAGCACTGCTCATGTTAGTGCAGGTGTGACCCCCGTTGAATCCTAAGCTGATTTTGTGAGAAAGTTTGCCAGTGTACTTGCGGAGGGTCAGTGGTTTCTTAACGAGTACCTTGTTACTTGGTTCTCTTCTCCACCATTTAAACTTGGCCGCCACCATATAACTGAAAAATTGATGACTGTGTCATAAAACATGATGTAAAACACCATTCAAAATCAAAACAAAAAATATCTAATTATATGTATTTATTCTGCCATAACGTAACACATCTTATCATATGTACTTACTCTGCCATAACGTAACACATTTTATCATATGTACTTACTCTGTGGAAGACTAGAGTTGGCCACTTTCAGCACCGTCTTGACACCACCTCCAAAGAGAGCTGCCCACATCTGCTGTTCAAATTTATGTGAGACCAAACGGTACAACATGTGGCAATCGTACATGGACATAGCGTTAACGAGAAGACTAACATATACAGCCACCAGAGTCTCGCACAACAGAATATGTAGCTTTGGAGCATCTTCATCCTTCTCTCTTGCTAGTAACACCCTTAGTGATGTGACACCTATAAAGAAAATCGAAAGACATCTTAGTCTAAGTGTGAAATAATTCTTAAAGAAATCTATTTTATTTGGTTATATGTAGACCTGGTTTAGGCAGTAAAAAGCAGAACAAAAGAAACAAAAAAAATAAACAACAAATCAATACACCTACCTTACCTGTGAATCATTCTGAGACTATTTTAAATGAATCAATAAATATCACCTATCTGTAAATCATTCTAAGATTACTGATGAATCACAATGTCCCCTACCTGTGAATCATTCAGATAATATTGGTGAATCAGTACATGCCCCTACTTGTGAATCATTCTGAGAGTATTCATGAATCAACACATGTCCCCTACCTGTGAATCATTCTGAGAGTATTGATGAATCAACACGTCCCCTACCTATGAATCATTCTGCGAGTATTGATGAATCAACACATGTCCTCTACCTGCGAAGTATTCTAAGAGTATTGATGAATCAATATGTCCCCTACTTGTGAATCATTCTGAGAGTATTCATGAATCAACACATGTCCCCTACCTGTGAATCATTCTGAGAGTATTGATGAATTAACACGTCCCCTACCTATGAATCATTCTGCGAGTATTGATGAATCAACACATGTCCTCTACCTGCGAAGCATTCTAAGAGTATTGATGAATCAATATGTCCCCTACTTGTGAATCATTCTGAGAATATTGTATTTATTGATAAATCAATGCATTTTCCTCACCTGTGAAACCATTATAAGTGAATGGGCAGCATTTTCTATAACAAAACCTCAACTGGGTGGACTGACAAATAGATAGACTAACAAACACATACAGAACCTAGAGTTTCCTATTTCACTAAAACGAGACAAGAAATCCTAAGGAATATATCCAAATTACATTCATTGATTGACAAAGTTGAAAATTCTTGAGAAAACTACAAAGTTGAGTAAAGTGAACTTCTCATGTTGGTTTGAAGGTTTGCATTGTATGAAGGCTTGAGGTTTAAATCTGGATCAGATAAAGATCATTCTAAGACAGACTGACAGAATAACAGACTAACAAACTGATGGACACACAGACTGATAGATAAACAGACAAACAAACTGATAGATACACAGACTGATAGATAGACAGAAAAACTAACAAACTGATAGACCTACAAACTGACAGACAGACTACAGATAGACAGACACAAACAAACACACTGACAGATAGACAGACAGACTACAGATAGACAGATACAAACAGACATAAACTGATAGACATACAAACTGACAGACAGACGACAGATAGACAGATACAAACAGACACACTGACGGATAGACAGACAGACTACAGATAGACAGATACAAACAGACACACTGACAGATAGACAGACAGACTACAGATAGACAGATACAAACAGACACAAACTGATAGACATACAAACTGACAGACAGACGACAGATAGACAGATACAAACAGACACACTGATGGATAGACAGACAGACTACAGATAGACAGATACAAACAGACACACTGACAGATAGACAGACAGACTACAGATAGACCATAGATAGACAGACACAAACAGAAACAAACTGATAGACAGACAGGCTACAGATAGACAGACACACTGACAGATAGACATACAGACTACAGATAGACAGACACAAACAGAAATAAACTGATAGACATACAAACTGACAAACAGACTACAGATAGACAGACACAGACACACTGACAGATAGACAGACAGACTACAGATAGACAGACACAAACAGACACAAAATGATAGACATACAAACTGACAGACAGACTACAGATAGACAGACACAAACAGAAACAAACTGATAGACATCCAAACTGACTACAGATAGACAGACACAAACAGAAACAAACTGATAGACAGACAGACTACAGATAGACAGATACAAACAGAAACAAATTGATAGACATACAAACTGACAGACAGACTACAGATAGACAGACACAAACAGACACACTGACAGATAGACAGACAGACTACAGGTAGATAGATACAAACAGACACACTGACAGATAGACAGACAGACTACAGATAGACAGACACAAACAGAAACAAACTGATAGACATACAAACTGACAGACAGACTACAGATAGACAGATACAAACAGACACACTGACAGATAGACAAACAGACTACAGCTAGACAGATACAAACAGACACACTGACAGATAGACAGACTACAAATGGATAGACACAAACAGACAGACAAAAACAGACAAACAGATAGACAGACATACTGACAGATAGACAAACAAACTGATGGACAGACAGACTGACAGATAAACAGACAGAAAAAACTAACAAACAGATAGACATACAAACTGACAGACAGACAGAAAAACAGACAGACACAAAGAAAAACAGACAGACAGATTGGCAGACTGAAAAAACAGAGAGATAGACCGACAGACAAACAGACAGACAGACTAACAGACAAACAAACTGACTGATAAACAAACAGACAAACTGTCAGATAGACCAAACGTTGACCAAAGATGACAACACTCACTTTGCACCAACACATTTTACATCCAAATCAACCGGCCATCCACATTATTCTGATCTCAAACAATCTAATTAACAAATTTTTGCAAAAATTCACAGGATCCATTTACATCTGAAGCAAATCATGTGCTAAGAATCACAAGATTTATATACCTTGCAAGTTTAGCTGATGTAGAAGATATATGAGAAGTAGGAGAAGGTCAACTTAATCACAATCAATCTATCTAACCCTGTCAATCCCATAGACCATAATAGACTGTTCTAATGCAATATAAAAGAGCATACCATAAAGTTACTTAGTGGTGGAAGAGTTAAGCAGATGCTGACCCACTAAACATCACATTGGTCTGCTAAAAACAAAATAACCCGCATCTTCAATTTTGGAGGGCATTAAAGAAGTACAGAAAAATTGACCAGTCCTCCTTTTCTGTTATATGGTCTAATGTATGACTATAAAAATCAATAACCTTGTATAAAACTATATATATACTGTAGAATAAGAAAATTTTGTTGGTTTAAATTTTGTTTTTCACAAATAAACTAAGATTTTGTTGTTTTGCAAATAAAACAAATGTGCTGATATTAAACTTTGTTGAAATTAAAAACCTGTTTGTAAAGGAACCTGTTACTACTACTAGGTATAATTTATCTAAAATTCCATCATGGTTCAAATTTCGTTGATAAATAACAACAACGAAATAAACAAAATTAAAACCACAAAGAAATTTTCTGAATCTACAGTATTCTTAGTATTGTTATGCATATACCTGGCCATTTTACTGGTGGCGTGTTAATGATGTCCTCACCCGCACTGGATTTCCTCCGATACCTCTGAACACCGGCCATCAGATGACCAGCCTGAGCACTTGTAAAATTATGGCTGAAAACAAAAAATTGATAAAAATTTTAAATCCATGTACATGAACTTTTCACAATGTACATGCATGCTTCAAATAAAGTGTGTATTTAAATGTTATCTAATGCCACACTCAAAAATTTTTCATTTTAATGGTGGTAGCCAGTTCTTAATGGCGGAGGGCAAAACCAATTTAAAATGTGCCTGGGAATAGATCAACAGAATCCTCAATGGGGTTTTTTTTTTACGCCACACTAAACAATTTTCCAGTTAAATAGTGGCGGGCAGATTTTAACTGAAGAGGACAGAACCTGGTTACAATGCACCCAGGAAGAAACCACTGACACACACACACAAACCCCCACAACCACACACCCACACACACAGCTGTGCACAAACATACATGATACATCTTTACCTAGTAAATCCCTCCAACATGACATCACTGCCTTCATTTAAGGAGACAACGAAACTATCACAGTCACATAGACACTGGTACACACAGGCCGATAGAGCCAGACTCAGGTTCCGCATCACCAGCACAGTATTGACGGAGCTAGTGACATCTGGTGGTGATGTTACTTCTATGATGGAATGAAGAAGATCTTGAGCCATGCAGGAGATGTGCTGTATAGGATCTGCAACCACAGTCTTAGAGCTGGCTATGCTGGCTGATAGCAGCGGTAGAGTGGTGGGGAATGGAAGTGGTGACAAAAGTTGTTGTTGTGGCTTCTCTTGCTGATGTTCCTATACAAGAGAAAATGACATCAATATTTTGTTTAGGATTTTCTTAACTTGATACTACAGTGGAACCTGTCTTGAAAACATCCCATCTACAACTGAAATGTGGTCTTACAACACAGCTGGCTCAGGCCTTCAAGTGGGTTTTGGTAAGAAAATAGGGCTTTCAATAGGGCTAAAATTCTTGAAAAATAGGGCTTTATAGGGCAGTTTTGACAAATTATAGGGGGATTATAGGGTCATTTTCCTTAAATCTAATTAATATCTATTGAAAATATACATACCTTGATTAAGATTAATATACAAACTCTTACCAAATTACATTTTTGAGGCATGTACACTTAACTGAAGTCTTCTGATGACTGTACTGCACCAACTGGGACACCAAGGCAGCTCTGATAGACCTTAGCTAACCAAGACTTGGGAACCTTGGTTTTTAACTGTAAAGGCACACATAAGATCTTCAAAGCTGTTTTGGTATCTTGTTGTTGAAGTCAATCATCATAAAGACTTGAATGTTGTGTGTCACATGAAAAGTCTCAAAAGATAGGTGGTCTTTTATGAGAGTGGTCTCTCAAGACAGGTTCCACTGTACTGTAAGATGTAAGCTATACATGGCATGCTCCAAGCTACAGTATGTATATATATATATATATATATATATATATATATATATATATATATATATATATATATATATATATATATATATATATACATGTATATTCAGAATAACACATGCCTCTCCTTTCCCTTAACATCATTTATATAAATAAAAATTAAATATTGAACAAGATGCGTTTCTGAAACACAAATGTCCCCGGTCTCAACTGTATCACAATTTAAACCTTGAATATTACAATGTCCTACATTTTAACCCTACCCCCAGGGGCATATAATGTCAGTTAAGTGTGGGCAACCCTTAAATGAACTTACAGTCTAAGTTTGGTTACTGTATCACAATGAAAACTTGAAATATTGCACTTTATATGTAAGTGGGACGGAATTACGGACAGACAGACAAACAAACAGATAGACAGACAAACAGATGGACGATCCCCCCCCCCCATTGGATCTTTCAGGCCAGGGGCATAAAAATAAAAGCATATAGCCTAGTTCTGTGAATTACACAGCACACAGGTGTTTGTATTCTGTTAGATGTACACACGTCCAAATCTGGACTGTAACAAGCTATGACATGGCCAAGATGACCCATATTACACTGGATCATCCTTTAAAATCCTTTATAATATATTTGTTTGACTCAACTTATGATCCAGCCTATGCCACATATACAGAGTTTTTGAAATCCGCCAGTGAAATTCGTCAAATGATCGGTCCAAATGACCAGTCAATGTCTGCATCAGCAAATCTGGATTTTGTTACTTCTGTGCATGTGCGGGTTTTTTTAATTTTTTTTATTTAGTTCCAGATCAGTAAAAGGCTTGAACTTACATATCATTCATTCTGTTCAAACACGTCATTGACTAAGATAATTGTAAAACATGGCAGCCTCGTGGCCTATCAAGTTTTCTGCTAATTTCTGTGGAAATGCTGGGCAAAACCAGATGATTTTAAGTAATCAGCGCCTGAAATAAAGCAGTCGCCAGCTCGCCAGATGCGACCACTTTTGTGTCTGAGCAACCACAAGTTGATCAAAGTCTGACAAAGACAAGTAGTTACTGGCCAAAAATAAACCGTTTGGGCGAGTGCCCTACCATCCTGCTAAATTCATGTCACGGTCTTCATTTATGTACAAGACAAGACATAATCCTCTTTTTGTGTAAATATTAAAGTTATATCTTATCCACACGCAGAAATTATTACGACTGATCATGTGAGAATCATGCGATTAAACATCAACCTGTCATGACTGATGGCGAGTATCACATACTCCTTGTGAGGTTTAAAAATAAAAGTTGTTCATTCTCCAAAAAATTAAAGATGCGTTTACTCAAAAGAGCTTGTAAATGGATAGAATAGAGTTCAATGCAGGTAGCAGTGGCAGATTACTGCTAATTTAAATGCATTTCATTCAAGCGAAGTAGATCTAATTTATATTTATTTACCTTCAACATTTTTAAACTGTAATCGTTAACAGCTTAAACAGGGGACGTTCAACCCAATGTTTTTATTTTCAACCGAATTCACATTTCGCCCATAGACATACATTCGTTACATCCATTTAATGTGCATTAAAATAGTCATTTATAACTGACTTAGTGTTTGTTTTTCACCGGTGTTGGAATAATATATTGCTGGTCCTCCTTTGTGTTTTTCTTTACTTTTTACAATGAATTTTGTCCAAAATTTTGGGGCCACCACTTAATCATTAGGGCCAGTAGTTCTGAAATTTTACTCACCCTTGTTTTTATTTTTCAGTAATATTTACATAAGGACCTGTAAAATTTTGCTACGACCAGTGAAATTTAGTAATTCACTGGTCAGGTTGACCAGTAAATTATTTTTCATTTCAAAACCTCTGCAGAGACATGTAAATAATATTTTCACTACGATTTTTGAATAATGAATTTAACAAATTCCAGATTTATCACAAAAAAAGGAAACTGAAAGAAAGGCCACATTGCTAAAAATGAATCCAAGTAAGGATCCTTATACAATTCAAAGAAATAACCAGTATACAGTTTGACTCAATCAAATCACAGTCTTCATGATCAAAAGCTTAACTGAAAGCAGAGGCCATGGATAGTCAGCAGTGGAAGATATACCAGTTATTGATCCGAGTTATATATAATGTTTATAATATTCTTGTTGGATTCATCAACCCCCTGTGGTCACATTTAGACTCACCCAAAGTCAATATATATCATGGTCCACTGTCACAATTCAGGAGTAAATAAGTTAAACCATTCACCCCGAAAGAAACATTTGGACTGGCCTAAACCATTGATTTACAGACGAGTCCTTTGTTTTTCAGGGGTTTATGAGTTAATATTGCATATCTAATTACTGTCAAATTTGGGCTCTAAATCAGGCACGCCCGAGTTATAATAGTGGACTTTGCCATTCTTTGAAATGGGTGAGGCCTAATGTGGCTACAGGGTTTGGTGAGTTAAATGACCAGACAAGGTATGAGTTAATATATGATAGATAAACATGGGACATTAAAGTCAGATGTATGAATACAGTCAAACTTATATTAAAGGTCACCTCTGTATAAAGGATACCTATAGAACCTTTGTTAACTTTTTAATATTGAGTAAACCTCTTTGTAAAGACAACCTGTCTATAATGGCTACTTTTGCATGTTCCTTTGTGTGACCTTTAAATACAAGTCTGACTGTTTAGCAAGGACGCAGATGGTTGGTCAAAGCAAATCTGCTCTTCTGATAAAGCAGGTCACACAAGCTGTTGAATGCTAACTTACTCGGCATGGCAACTGAGATACTAAACCAGTCTGAAACATGAACAAGAGCACGATAGACGTAGAATGCCTTCTTGCAAATGACAAAAAAAAAGAGATACATTAGTAACCATACTCATTTTTGTTTTGATACATGTACATTTTGTTTCTTGTTTTTTTAATACTTTCAACCTTAAATTCCTTAATGGTATAATCAATCCTGTTGTATTAGACCAGTTTATTTTTGGTCCACAGGGTTGAATGGGTTTAAGGACAGTGGCATTATGTTACATCTACTTTCATAACTGTAGTTTGAAAAAAGGGTCAAATGGCATTATAAGTTACCTGAGTACATTCCATATCTACAAAACTTGAAATCCGAGGTCATTGAACTTTTTTTTGTTTTTTGGTTTTGTTAACTTAACTCGAAAGATGCCTCATACCAAAGTCTAAGATAACTGACTTATCATTAAATGCCCGACATAGCATCTTTTGGCAAACTTTTCCTTTATGACTTCACAATTAAATGGCCCATCAAACACTTGTGTGATTACGACATCCCAATCGAATCCCCACCCTACATTTTTAAGCTACAGGTGCAACATTCCAATTAGGCCAATTCTTGAGAAAAATTTGAAAATGTTCAAAAGTATGACATACCTGAAAAAGAAATGATGGCAATATATCTCAATTGGTCACCTATAATGTGATGCATGTGACCTAATTGCATCATCCCCATGGCAACACAGACAGTATTGATCAGATCAAAGAACAGTATCTTACCTGTAATAAGAGAAGAAGCTCCATCAAAACCGAAGCTAATCCTCCACCACCAGACCCTTGCAGGACGCAGTAACTCGCTAGGGTACGCAACAGTTGATTGTGAGTTTTGAGCCACTGTTTTCTTTTTGACATCCTCTCCATCTTGGCTTCAAAGTCCATTTTCTCAGCCAAAATGACCTCATGAAGTGTAGGTTTATATGACCCAACAGATGTGTCAGAACGGACCGAAAGTGAACGCTGTACACGTGACTGTGGTGTGACATCAAGATAACTACTGCTCTCATCAACATTCGATTCTAGGTCACCTTCGAAAAAAAGAAATTTTAATTTTTTTCATTAAAGTCTTGATTTTTTTAATATTTTCTATTTTTTTTATTCTTGTCTTAAGTTAGCGATACACTATATGATTAAACATGAGCCCTCAAGTAAAATTTGAAATTAAAATTTCAAAAAACAAAGTAAAAACAAAGCATCATTATTCATGGTACTGACGATTTTGAAAACAAGTTACTCATTACATCATTTTTCCTCCCTTGATTGTTTGAATGGTGTTATACGCCACACTAAATATTTTATCATTTATAAGGTGGCGATTATTTTTCAATGGTTGAGGAGAGAATTTTATTATAATGTACTACTCAAGAAACCACTGCCTTCCGCAAGTAAATAGGCAAAACCTGCCTTCACTTACTTAGCTAAGATTGTATTTTTTTTCTATTCAAAATACAGAGACAATCTTCAATAGTCAGAGGTTCCTCTGTCTCTCTCCCCCTCCCTATCTGACAATTACCTTCACTTGTCAGAGGTTTTTCCATTTCATCTCTACAGACATCATCCTCATTACTGAAAGGTATCTCAGCACCTCTACCTCTCTCTCCCCCTCTCTTTCTCCAACACTTTCTCTTCTACTCTCTCTAAGATAATTACCTCCACTTGTCAGAGGTTGTTCCCTTTCATCTCTACAGACCACAGGAATCTCAGCAACTCTACCTCTCTCTCCCCTCACTCTTTCTAAGATGATTACCTTCACTTGTCAGAAGTTGTTCCATGTCATCTCTTCACACCTCATCTTTACTGTAGTGACAGGTATCTCAGCACCTCTACTTATCTCTCCCCCCCCCCTCTCTCTATCTCCCACACTTTCTCTTCCACTCTCTCTAAGCTAATTACCTTCACTTGTCAGAGGTTGTTCCATGTCATCTCTACAGACCTCATCCTCACTGTAGTGACACAGGTATCGCAGCACCTCTACCTCTCTCTCCAACCAGATGTATAGCTGAAATCTGAAATGGAATTAGAATTTCAGATGTGGCATGAATGCTATGAAACCATGAGTGACACATCATCTGTAAACATTTTTATAATTTGTTTTGAGTGGTAGCTAGTGTCAACAAAATGGTTTCTCAAAGAGGTGTTTGAGTAACCAGAAACAAATATTTTCTTTTAATTTAGCCTTATTGTGAACTTTAAATTTGTAATTGTTGAACATATCAAATACTTGTAACATTATACCATACCTGAGTTGACCCCCGTCCACTTCAAATCCGGTGGCCAGTGTTCGCATTTCTTCCATTAAAACCTTTAAGCAGGAAATGAACATGTACTGCTGGGCAAATATATCGACTTGCACTCTGCTGTCAGCGTTTCTTGTGTGATTGTGTTTGCCAATACCACTGGTATCAGCTGTCACCTCTGAACTATCAGTGTCATCTATAACAATTGGTGGCACTTTCTCTAATATTCCCTTTTTATCTTTCTGTGAACTAAAGGAAACAGTCTTTTCCTCTTCTTCCCCGTCCTCAGATTCACTTGCGCTTAACTCAAATCTTGGTTCTTCATCCTCTAACCTAGAAATCGGAGCACCCCAATCAAATGAATCAACAGCATTTGTCTGCGTAATTCCATTTGTCATTGGTTGGCCCCAGTCAAATCCAAGCTCACTAGAATTATTGCTTAATGTGGAATTTCCTGCATTTTTATCAAAATCATTCAATCGTCCAGTACTAATGCAACCTTCATTGGATTTCAGACCATCTATCTCCGTATCTTCATCGTCGGCATCCTCCTCACATATTATGGATGGCAGCTTTGACAGGACTTCTAGAGCAAGTAACGGGCACCCATTCTTGTAGTGGGTGTGAGCTGTCTTGAAAAACAGTCTCCGTTCCATAGGCGTTACCTTGTCAATGAAAACGGTATTTTCATTGGATTCAACAACAGTGTTCTGCCTGGTAAAACCAGGTATCACTTTTCTCCTATTTGCGACACTTGGGGCTGCTTTAATAATTCTTTGTCGGACTAGCAACGGATGTGTTCTTAAATAATTGAAGAAATTGAAAACACTTGGGGTTGTGCCATTACTGTCAATGCCATTAGAATTATTATGCATGTTACCTGTGGTGCCTGACTGTAACAGAGTTTTGAGTGATTTTTTATAGTCCTTGAAAAGCCATAACGCCATACTGCGTAAGAATGGATCGGGGTGAGGCTTAGAATTTGTAGAATTATTTCCATTTTCTCCTTGTCCTAGAATGACCTTACGAAGAATCTTTTTTGCACTTTCTGACATTATATCCTCTCCATCGTACAGCCGACATATAACGAGGGCCAATTGCATGTCATCCAGTTTATCCAAACACACCTGCAGATGTTAAGTATTTTTGGTATATTTAACATAACAGACAACGACACATTTCTAAATCTCCAATTTGAGGTCTATATATTTTGGACAGTTTAATTTTGGTCATGTTAATATGAGGTCAAATTGTCCAAAATTAAACAATAACCAAAATATCTGCATATATGGTAGTGAGTTGTAAACAGGATATGATATACAGCTGGGTTTAAAGACATGAAAACTACCACACCTCGAAAATAGTAAACCTCAATAATTGCAAAACCTGATATACTGCCAAAATTAAGGAGAACATAAGGTGGCGGTATATCGGGGGGTGTAATGTAATCATGTGTATATCTATGATATTAAGAACAGTTACTCTATTTTCCCCGAGATGTGAAAGTTCAATTCATTACCAAATTCGCTATACTACCATAATTTCTAAAATAACAAATGAAGGCGGTTTATTGAGAATTGACAGTATAAAACTATTCCATGTTATTAAGATGAAAAGAATGTTTACCTCCACTGCATCATTTAGAGATCCTGCTAACAGGAAGAAGGCCGCAGCATGAGCAAATCTTTGTTTCCCTAGTAAATCAAAGGCATTCTTCAGGGCCGCTTTTCTCCACCTCTCCTCCTTGAAGTCATGCTTAAAGAAATCCATCATTTTCTTGTTGCCTATAGACCTGAGATAACAAACCAGTTAGTTAGTGAAAATTTCATTTGTATACATATAAGAAAATTCAAATTAGCAAAGTTAGATGAAATAAAAATTAACAGACGATGCACGACGAGACAAAAGGCGATAGGACACCTCTAGACTTTCCCTCAAGTGACCTAAAAACAATGATCTGTACTTGAGGAAAGGGCTGATTTAAACAATTTTGCAGATCATTATTGAGCATGTTTCATTGATATTAAGCGTCATACCAAATTTGGTAAAATTTTCAGGAAAAACTAGAGTTTTTGGTTCAAATGTTACAAGCAGACAAACAGACAGTACAAAAATGCTCGAAACCTTATCTCTAACCTACAAGCCTGGCTTAAAAATATCGCTGTATTGTATAAACTACTCTAGGTAGAAGGCCCTGAGGCCATTACCAGTCCTCTGAGTCCATTCTTTTGGGCCCACAGGAAATTGACTGTGTAAATGTTTAACATTTACAACTGAAAATGACATTTGTATTACAGTCAATGTCAAGATCTACTTCTTGTGAGTCAGAATCCATACACCCTCAAGTCAGATTCCATACACCCCCAACACCACAAGACGTGACCATAAGAAGGAAGGAATAAGATGAATCTTACCTGTATAAACCCCACAAAACATTTTTCTTCCTCATTGCCAGGTAAAATATAGCAGCATCCATTGGGTCTTTTTTAGCTTGGAATGCAACCTTGGCAAGCTATAATGTATACGAGTAAGTTAAATAAGCACTCATATATACTTATGTACAGTAAAATCTTATTATACTGCCTTCATTTATTCAGTCCAAATTTGGCATTATAAAGGGGTTTGGGGCTAGGTTGAAATTATAGGGGAAAAGTGGAATATAACAAACTGTGGCATTAAGCGAAGTGGAAGGGGGTCAGGGGGTCAGGGGGCAGGACATTACAAAGAGGTTTTACTATATACATTATCTGTCTCAAATGAAAAGACCTTTATCAAATATACACATATATCATAATTAATGTCAATTTATGAAATTTTCCCCCTAGTTTTCTATGCAAAATAATTTTTATTGACATTTTCAAAGGTATTCTTAAATTTTTTAATAACTGTTGTCCCTCTTATTCTGGTGAATCATATTTGTAAAATTTTGCACGTTATTGTCCCAGTAAGCTTAAAATGATAAAACAAAAAATTTATGAAATTTTGTGAAAGTGCACCTGTTATGTCAATTACCGATGAATTTATCCTCAGTGATTTGATTGGAATTACTCCAAGGTGACCTTCTATAAATCAATTATACATACTTAAAAAAATATTACTCCTTTAATTAATGAACTCACATTTTCAGAAATATCTGTAAATACATCATGTACATGAAGTTGCAAATTTGAAAGATGCAAAAGATTATAATTTTGTAGGTAACAAGCATTTATTCTGAGGCATGTATATCTCCTGATATAGATATGATTGCCATACTTCAAAAAGTGTATACATGTATTTGTTGCTATTTTCAGATATTAACAACTAATCTTTTTCGACAGTCACAAAAGTTTATAAAACAAAGTTTTATATAAATTTCTGCCAGATATCTGAATTGATATACTGGAGTCCATTTTACAAAAGGTCCTTTTAAAGTCTCAGACTTCGTCTTAGGACCACACTTAAGATTTGCAACCATTTAACAAAGAATTACGACTTCTGATTTACCACCAAATGAGGTCATGTAATTATGCATGTTATGACTAGTCAGGGTCAGTGAGTAGACCTGATTATTGCTATATGTGTCATAATATATCCTTGTAAATGTAGCGGCTAACAATATTTATTAATTATAACAATCATCAAGAGCTAATTTGAAAACTTGTGAATATGCCTTAAGACTTGAGGCAGGGCAGCGTTGATAAAACGGTTCTAAGTTTTGTCTTAACATGCTTTAAGCTGTCATCTCAACTTTTCAACAAATTTAATTAAATAAAAAAATAATAATGTACTTTTTGAAACATCCTTAGAGTTTTACTTCCATGGATAGCCATATTTGTTCAGTGTTCAGAAACAAGCCGCCAAAACTGATATAAAAGGCGAGTTTACAAAATCAGTCGTCACTGTCTAACTACAGTCACATAGAACAAAAGTGTGAAGTAATTAAGTTTGAGTATAACTCACCTGCATGTCGAAAATAAATACTGATGTCAACAAAGTTCATTTACTCTATCTGGACATTTTGCCGGCTAATATACAGTTCATAAGCTTGTAATTAATCTGTTTAAACATGAGAATATCAAACATAATTCTAAATTCCCCATGACAAAATTGTAAAATTATGAACAAACAGGAGCTCAGACCACCTGTTATGATATGAATGTCCTCACTTGTGAAATAACGAATCAAGGACAAGTCAGACCAAGGACAACTCAGAAATATATATATATCGAACACTAAGCTCGTTTTACAAGACTACTCAAATCCATTTCAGATAGCAATATTTCACAGTTATGTCTCTTATAATGTTTATTTGACGTCATCTTTGTAAAAATATGACTTTGTCTTTGGTCAAGTTTTGCGCAAATTGACTGCTCACATTATTGAGTTCACCAGAATGTGTGACGATAAGTAAACAACAAAACGAAAGGTGCAGATTACTGGTAGCATTTTACTTATCTTTATTTTCATTTTTACGTTCAAAGTGAATATTATTTTACAGATACTAAAATAATGAATTTAAAACTAATTATAAAATCTATTTATTATGTATCTTTAATGAAGTCTTTGAATAAAAAATTAATGTGGAATGTTTATGATTTGAGTACAGAGTATGCTTTGATTACATCTGTTCATTGTTTCTCGTTGGAAGTACAGGTGTGAAATAACAGTCATTCTGCGGACTCGCCATTTATAGTGGAATTGTGAGCCGATTTCTACTGATAACATTAAACAAAAATGTCTGCCTATGGAATAATAAATCAGCGGCGTTTCAAAAGCATTAGAATTTTTTTATTTCGAATTAAAAACTTGTTTAAAAGTTACAACGACAGCTTTAAGGTAAATTTTTTAAGACTTTCGACTTAGGACTCAGGACTCAGGACTTCTTGATCAAATTGTCAATTGGCAAATATAAGCCAGAGAAATAGATTCACCGAAGTATTATTCTCCCATGATACAAACACTTGTTGATGCAAGTAAATAAAACCTGACGCAACTTAAATACAGTGTATTCTCACCATATACAAATCCTTTCTTCCTGATAAAATTATATTGTGATGTCATAGCATGTATAGCTAGTCTACACCCTTGGGTATGGACAGAGAAATTCTCGCTTTACAAAATGGTAGATATGGCTGTTTAAGGTGGAAGCACACCCTATCTGCCACTCAAATGTGGTCTCTCAAAACAGGTGGTCCCTAGAAAGAGGTTTCAATTAAAGGATTATTTAACTTGAGTGGTTCTCAGAATGTGGTTTCAAAAGACAGGTGGTCTCTCATGAGAGTGGTCTGTAAAGACAAGTTTCACTGTACTTTTCTACCTTTTCAATGGTTTTCTTAAGCAAACTGATGCTTCTTATCCACCAACCAGCTCCAAACTGATGAAGTTCCTCCCAGGTGGGTTCACCTTTCTGCATATTTGGAAGGTATGATAGTAGTTCCTGAAAAAAAATCATGTAAGCTTGCTTAAATTGCTGCTTTTAGATAGATATTCATCTCTAACAAAGAATTGTTCATATGTTTCAAAATTTAAATCAGTTACAGCTGAAAAGCTAGAAATATACTCCTATGCTATGCACCTGTGCAATTGCAGTATGGTTTCATATAACATGTGGTATTTCCATCATGATGACACATTTTGATTTTGGTCTCATCTTATCAATATAAAGTCACATCCAAGTTTAGTTAACCCTTTCACCCCTTAATATCAGAGAAGTATGCATATAAATGTATATGGTTTATTTAATTCCCTATTTAAATCTATCATTAAATTGGTGTGGCAGAATATTAAAAGTGTGATTATGAGTCTGTATTGTTAAATATTTTTTATCTAGAGTATGTTTTTAGTTCTTTTTCCTATGAAAACAGAAAAAACAGAATTCACCAAAACTGAAAACAGAATTGAAGCAAATCTGAAATGGAAAATCACTGGCCCTACAGATTGACTAAAAACAATATGCGCCCATCCCTATCAACTTTGATCTTAGGGGCAAAAACGGATAGCCCAATACCATAAACAGATTTTTTTCTTCAATTTTTTTTTACCTCAGTAGCCTCAGAATGAAAAGCCCATACAAGATTGAAGGATTTCAAGCCTTGTTTCTTCAGAACTGCCCTTTGCCTCGGTGGTAACGTACGCAGAAGATAAATATGATGTCGTATTGCTAACAGAAACCGAAGTCCACAGTCGTCAATGGTTTCAGATACTTGATTGATGGCTGTAGAGCCATCACTAACATGAATATCTACAACAAATGAAAAAAATCAAAATCCTGTGGACATACACACATCCAATATATGAGCCATAGTTTCCAAACTGTAGGAGAAAATAGTTGGACAACCATGTATCTATATCCGGATGAAAGGATGAACACACTGATGGACAGGGAGAAATTAATTTGCACCTTGACTCTTTCTCTTGCAGACATAAAAATATTTAAATTACCACGATATTTCTTTTTTTCTAAAAACGTTTTTAGGAACACTCAACAATATCTTATTTATAAAATGGTAAAAGCCTGTTTTTCTGAGAGAAAGAGATCACCCATTCATTTTTTACCCAGTATGTTTCAGTTGTTAGGTATACAAATGTGTAGTGATTTTTCTTGCCCATGGTCAGAAATGTTCCTACCTACTTAGCTTGAAAAATTACAATACATAGAAAAATACACATTTTCAGCCCACGTTTGGCTATAAGGGAAAATAAATCAATTTATTCCAAACATACTAATTTAGCAAATTATCAATAGAAACAAAAATAACCCAACTTTTTGTTATTAATGTTTCGCAAGGTTAAGGATTAATTTGATAAACATCTACCTGATTTTTCTCCTTCAAAGCGATCAGCAAAGTCCATCTTAATGTTAGCGACTGTATCACCAATGGCCAGCAGATACATCTGGTCAAGGCTGGACAAGCCAGGTAGCCTAGTGTGTGTTAGATGTTTGGTTAAAATCTGACTATATCCTGGACCAAAGTAGTTTGGATTCTTGACTTGAGCAGAGGAAGACGGAAGTCTTTGACGAGGTCCTGACCTATTGCTATCCGCTGAGGTTCCCAGAACATCAATATTCAGTTCCTCATCCTGACCCATGCTTGTTGAAAACAGATCACTGTAGTCCTGATTTGCAGCTGCACTGGTTTGCGATGGCGCACTTATATGGTCATTTTTTGCCACTGTTGTGTCTTCGTCTGCAGCCAGCAGAGCGTACATCGGCAGGAGAGGTATGGAAGTCAGTTCTTTGTAGTCAGGTTGTGGTTCCTCTTGCAACAAAGGAATGTCACTGGGACTTGCGCCACTAATGGACATAGTTCTGGGTCGAAACCCCCATCGCGTTTCATCACTGTCCACTTCATCCCCACAAGCCGATGGATGTATGTCACCTCCAGATATGCACCTGACTAAGTGACAAAGAATTGCTTTCACTCGTCTGATTTTTCCAAAGTTCAATAACTCCATTAATTTCTTGGGGTGATATTGCGGAAGAACTGGATTGGCTTCATGAGCTGCCTCGAACAGTCCATATTCATGTATTGCACTTAAACTAGACATACTTTCACTCTTCGCCCTGTTTAGTCCAAAATTGAAATCTTGCGATTTCTTCATCAGTGTATTCAAATGCTTAAAACTTGGCATCGAGTAGGATGGTTTCATTGTTGAAGCGGATTTCAAGTTCGGGAGAGCCGATGATAAACTTGTGTCATCAAAATCACGATCGTCTGACCCACAGTGCTCACAGGATGTCGAGCTATTTCTCCATTGAGAATATACATGCATTTCATTATCCATACCAACTACCAAAATTCCAGCCCTCACCCACGATATGTGCATGGGCAGGGGAGGTAATCCATCAGCAGTGGTTAACTCGACTGATCGCAATTTCATCCACTGAATCTGTTCTGGTGTATCATCCAGCACCATGGACTTGGATCGATGCTGAAGCATGGCTTTGTTTTTAGCTGCAGTTTGACTTCTTTCCCCTCCAAGGTGTAAGTTCAGGGCTCCTTTACTCAAGGTTTTGTTGATAGAAAACCTATGGTCTTGTTCCTCGTTATCAGCGGCAGCCTGTTTGGAGGCTGAGACTATATCGTTGGACACCTGAGCATACATGAGAACCTTTGAACCAACTCCTACTGTTAATACGTGAGACCCGTCTTCAGTCGATACCCAGTCCAACTCCACTAAATGTTTCTGCTGTAAAATTCCCGATTTGTTACCGATCTCGGATATACACTTCCTGACACTGCAGATAGTACTCAAGCTTGGAACTGACTTTGTACGATTTATGTTGACAAGAGACGCAGATGGTGAGATAGGTTTAGCTGTTCCAATTTCGTCACTAGGAGGCCTGGATGAGATGCCATCGGGACTAAATATACAGTTGAGATCAATTTCCGCCTTGGGATCTGGTATGTTGACATTTTTTAGTTCTATTGTATCTTCTAGTAGCCACTCTGATCCACCTACAAAGGTCAAAAAGTAAGCATTAACCCATTCACTTTTGAAGACACATTTGGACTGACCCCATTTTCAGATTTATTTTAATAACGAGGATTTTAAACAAATCAGAAGAGGTGTGCTATTGAATGATTAATGTAAGTCCAGTCACCAATTAAATTTTTAATAAGATAGAAAAAAAACCATAGAGAAATCAAGGATTACAAACGCTCATCTTACACTTGAATATTTTATATCCCCTATTAACACTCACAAACCCCTGTGATTACATTTAGACTCACCCAACTCAATAAATAGTATGGTCCAATGTCATAATTCAGGAGTCAACAAGTTCATATTTCATGCAAAATTATTATAAAATTTTGATTCTAGATCATACACCCCTGAATGCCGACAGTGAATTTAACCATTCTTTGAAATGGGCAGGTCCAAATGTGACTACAGGGGTTGACGATTTAATCTGACCTCAATCAATCTTCTTAACTTAATGCCAAGTTTAAATCACAAGGTTGACAGCATAAGCCCCCCCCCCCCCACCCTCTCTACCTTACAGAGTTACCTAACAAAATTTACACCAAATGTTTTTGACATTTTACAAAGAGCATTCAAAAGTGGCATGACCCAATTTTAAATTTCTGATATGACCAGAATATTTGGGATTCCGCTTCCAACAATTACGGTAATTAAAAAATTCACACTTTGTATAAATATAATATTGTACCTGTAGATTCACATTCATAAATTGCCACCCACAAATTGACAAGCTTGCTTGTTGGATTATCTGGCATGGGTCGCGCACCAAACAACCTGTAGGCTACAGCAACACGCCCACTGTAAGCACAGCTGACGGTTATTGGGTGACCTGAAACAAGAAAAAGAAAACATTCAAATCCCATATAAGTAGAGTTTTTATGTTATCTATTTATGGATTATTGTCATATAAAACTCTGTTATGGCTGTTTAGCATACATTAGTTTTTAGTTTGCATAACTGTCATCAATTGTCATGTTTGTATACCATTGGAATCGGATGAAAAGATGTCTCCTGACTTTTGCATGTTTCGATAATGCAGTGTGTTGATATGTGTCAAAAATGCAGTAAAACACTTTGATTTCTCTATGTCAAAAATGTTGTATAATCTGCACCAAATATTACTATACCATAACAACATTTTATTTGCTTAAAAAACAGTTGAAATATACCATAAACTTTTAATCATGTTCTACGAAGTATTTAGAATGCTCCCTGTTACCATTTTAAGATCACCACTGCTTTTGATTGGTTAATCCAATCTTGCCCCACAACCCAATGAGAACATCAACATGAAAGAGAGAGGAAATACCGTCCATGTTTAACTGTCTCCATAATAAAAACTAGCAGCCTATAAAGAATATTGTTTAAAGAAAAGTAAGGCTGAATGATTTGTTTATTAACTGTAATACTTGTAAGATTTAAAAATAATTTTGTTTGCTATTTAATTAATTGTGAAATATATTTTGCACCACGACTTGATAAGAAATTTATTACAGTAAAACCTGCATTAGTGACCACCTGTGTATAAAGACCACCTGGTCACAAATATTGTTTTTTCGCTGTCCCCAATAGTACCATTTGTGTACAAATCAACCTCTTTATAAAGACCATCTCCCAATAAAGACTGGTATTGTTTTGTCCCTAAGGGGGTCGTTATATATAAGTTTCACTGTATTTTTCTTTCTAAAATATGTGTAGGACTAAGTTTTTATCATGCAGTAATAAAACCATCCCATTGGACAAAATTTCAGAGAAAATTATTGTCTAGGAACCCGATACAGTGGAACCAGTCTTGAAACGCCACACCCAAGTATCACTGAAATGTGGTCTCTCAAGACAGGTGGTCTCTCAAAAGAGGTTTTATTCAAAGGATTATTTACCCAAGAGGTTTTCAGTCTAGTCTCAGAAAACAGGTTTCACTGTACACATATTTATTTGGCCATAGTCAATTCATCCAGACATAGGTCACGTGCATGATGTATAAATCTGACATTTGTTTACAAAATTAAATGAATTGATTCTCACTGTCATGACAAATATGTACTTTTATTCATGAAGTCATAAGAAATGTTAGATCATAAATGTAAACAGGCCATATTCAAAATAAAATCAATTCTCGATTTATCGCCATTCAACTCATCGCAATTCTCACAATAACGCAACTTTTCCCCCAGGAACGTTTTTCTTGGGTATATACATGTTATAAATTCTCTTAATAATGCCAAATTCACTATCGCCATCCCCCACTTTATTTTTAGAACAAACATCTATTTAAAAAAAAAAAACAGGTGATCGTGGTCAATGCAGCATCTAATTGGTCTCTAGATATCACCGGTGTAAAGCCAGGGAGCTGTAGTAAGACCGGATAATTGAAAAATCAAATAAACAAAATAATTTCTTAATATAAACTGCTGTCCTGTTCATTCAAAATATATATCTATCATGATACCAAAGAATGGTAACTCTATTTTTACCCTGATTAGGGAATTCAGTTCATCACCAAACTCAATATACTGCCATAATTTTTAAATAACAAATGGTGGCCGTTTATCCAGAATTGACTGTAGATACGCCTCATATTTGATCTGAGGAACATATTGACATTTGAACTTTTTAAAAGAAGTACCTGGAACATTTATTGCACTTGAGTTATCTGTTTCATTCAGCATCTTCCATTCCTCCCAGTCATAATTAGTATTCACAGTTTCTGACTTTGTAAATACGACAGTCGACTGTCGACGAATTCCATCTTCTTCCTCCACCGCCATTTCAAAACTTGTGGTACACAGGGATAAATCACAGTGAAGGCCGCTTTGATCCACCTCCTCGACTGATAACATATCACATCTCCAAAATCGTACATCTCCATCAGAACACGCTGTAACCAACACATAAGGAGCCAGGCATGCTGGGTATATGGAGGCCGAACTCAGATGACCTGCTGAAACGGTGGCACATAGCACATCAACGCCCTCCGGAAGGGAGAGTTTCTGGGTGCACACCTGTAAAAATTGCATTATTGTTATTTATAACATGTTATATGTACATTTCAACTATCAAATTCACTAATGCAATTTTATCTACATTTGCTATTGCATATCTATTCTAAAACATTGGCTGAGTGCCAAAACCATTATGACACTAAAATGCCAATTGCCTCATCACACAGTTGTTTATTTTCTACTTGAGCACAGTCTATCATTTATATAAAGCATAAATAACTTACGAGATAAAACAAGACAAGATGCTATAAGGATCTAATTGGTCACAGATTCTACAATCTAGGGGTGGGGTCATGAAAATCACAATAAAATCAATGTTCTGATAAGTCAATACATATTCCCTAACTGTGAAACAATTATTAAGTGAATGATGGACAATTGTAAAACTTTTAACTAAACCTAACCTGAACATACTAACGTATGAAGACAAAACCTACAGTCACTCATCAAACTTCCCCCCCACCCACCTTGTTTCAAAAGGGGATTAATTACCATAAAAGCCTGTATTATGACATTTATTATGGTGATGCTCTAACCACACAGCAAAAGGTCCTTAAAGGAATTTGATTTGATTTGAAAAGTGTTTCACATCACACTCAACAATTTTTCAGTTATATGGTGGAAGAGAGAACCCGGGTTCAAATGTACCCGGGAAGAGATCACCGGCCTACCACAAGTAAACTAGCAAACATTCTCACAAAAAACCAACTTAGGTTCCAGCAGGGCTCATACCTGTACTGACCAAAAGTGAGAGACTTCATGGTTCAAAGTGCAACAATGTGCAATGCTCTAACCACTCAGCCACAAAGGACCCCAAAATCATGCAATGAAACAACTGTGAACCGTGAAGACGTGTTAATTACTTTGTTCTGCTATGTACAAAACATTGAAATAGTAATATCCATATAACCTGGCTGGAAAGAGTCTCATTAACTCTTTCCTGACCTGGTTGAGCTAAAATTTAATGTAATAAAGCATAACGATATTGAAAGTACAATATCAAAAGTAATTGTTCCTTGTTGGAATCCAGTGAGGAATAAAATACTTTTTCCTGTGAAGCCTGCAAAAGGAAATAGAATCATTTGTCTGATAATAAAAAGATTACTCAGAACCACCAAGTCATGTTATTAATTGGGAGAATATTTTACCTTAGTTGTTGAGAAAGATAATTTAACAACCGCCGTTGGCTTGTGACATAAGTGATCGGGTGTGCCGCTCCGAGACGGAGGATTAGACCCATCGTCCTCAATTACGTGAACATCAGGTGCGTATGATTTACTTGTATCAGTGAGACCTGCAAGTGATAACAAAAGATTTTACTCTGACATACCACGTAACCCTTTGATGACTCTAACCTGTTCATCCCCCAAGTATCACAATGGTATCCTCTTTTCTCTTGCATTAGACAAGTCCATTATGGTCTGTGGGGTTGAAAGATTTTAGTACATAATAATATCACTAAAAAAATTAATATTAGTTCAGGTTACGTGGAGGTTAGGAACGTAGCCTCCTTATTCTACTGGATGAATTTCATTTCTAAATCTGTAAATGGGTTACAACGATTTTTGTTATTTTATAGCCTGCGCGATGGAGCCAACATAAACATGTTAAAGTGGCACTTCTGGTTTGTGCTAAATTGAAACGATACAGTCTGGTTTAAAGAAAATTAGGAGTGTACAGGTAAAAAGTGCTCTTGTACCATGCACTACTGTAGCTCCAATATTTTTATTCCAGAAACTACCCTCTCAACCCTTTTATGATTTGGTTTGGACATGTGCCAATTTATTTGGAGCAAACTACTAGTCAAGGACCAATAGCCGACTATGGTGTGATTTTATTTTTAGTATGTACCCTGATAATTTTTTTTCCCTTCTGTTTCAGAAAAATGTCCTGCAGCTGATGATTTATCTGAAAAAATCTCACACAATCATGTTCTATAAAGCCAAAATCATGCAATAGCCAACTACTGATGCATGACCAGTATCGCATTCTAATGAAAAATTTTTTTTTTTAAAAATATTCTTTTTTTTCCTCCAAAATATAATAGCATATACAGACAACACAGAGGTATGTCTTCCAATTCTTTATTGGACACGGATTAAGAATACTAGCAGTAAGTTTTCATTAATTTCTCAGAACATGGAATAATCCAATAAATTCCCCCTCATATACATCAGGGATGTGATTCCATAATGGTGAAAAGGGAGAAATATGGCTCATTTGTGGGATTTTAAGGGGCAAAATAAAGATTTATCATTGCCGCAAACGTTTGAAAAAGGAGGATTTCCTCCAACTGGATGATATAGGAATACCCAGTCCAATTTATTAACTGTCTCAATACCTTCATTATGTTCAACAAGTGTGCCCGGCTGTGACGATATCGTTATTTTCCACATGTGTAGCATTGACCCATGATCCTTTGCTTTCTCCAAGACAACCAAATAGAAATGCTCTGAGAATGAACATGAATTTCGGAGGTCTACGATGGCTTCCATACTTTCGGGTCCACTACCTGGTTTACCAGTTATAAGCTGTTCTTGAAAGACATGAAGTAGCTGTGTCTGTTGCCAGTTCTGTGAATGAAAAATTGTCTTAAATAGTACCATAATTACTGCAAGTCTCAATACAACTGAAATTTGGGGTTTACGTGGTACCAATGTCATAGATCAGAGGTTGCTCACACACACACACACACACACACAAACACACACACACACAAACACACACACAAACACATACACACACAGGTGTGATATTCATGGTTTGCAAGACTTTTTTTTTTAAAAATTAATATCATTATAGATGCCACGTTAAAATTCAAACCTTACTTACATGGTGTTGTGACAAAGATTAAATGCTAAAAATTTACCCACAATGCAATATTAACCATGGCAGATTTACAGATTGAAAAAAGTCACCTATGTGACAGAGGTGGACAGATAATTAACATATTTAGTTCATTAACCTGCTGAGCATCTGCTATGGCTTCCAGTTCTATTATACACCCAGGTCTCGCCGATGACTGCAAACTAACAATGTTAAACAGCTCACTGGCCGGTTTCTGTGTCTCCATGCTGTATCCTGAACTTGTAGTACTGCAAAAACTGGCACCCTGCTGCATTAAAAGAAAAAAAAATTTTTTTTTAATTTTCTTTCTTTCGTTTGTTTTTTTTATCATTTCAGAATTCAGAATAAGGTTTACAGCTGAACATTTTCATTAAGAAACTAAAACAAGAACTGTTTGTCAAGTGCAAATGCCTCCAAATATGGCTAAACCCAATAGGAATTCTGAGTCAGTGTGTGTGATAACTTACAAATCCTAATGCGTCTATTTTTTTGTCAAATGTCAAATGTTTAACTATTTGTTTTTAATTTATCTAGATATGCCAATAGACCTGTAACTTTGGATGGCAAAAAAAAAAAATACAGATAACCAGAAAAATACATCAAGCAATAATCGGTGCCAAGTCAAGTCAGAGGTGATTTAACATGTGGCGTGACTACTCAATGTCTTTGCCACACACCGGAGCGGTAGCTCTGGAATGGCTCCTTGTGTTTAACGTGCAACCATGATGGAATTTGTTATACATGCTTGCCCCTACGGAGTATTGGCATTGGCCAGTTTGGGGTCTTCACAACCGGTGCCTTTGATGCTGTTATCATTTTAGCTGGCTATCTCTATCGTTTTTCTGTTTAATATTACAAGACCATAGTTATTGTGGAAACCATCTAATTGACATTTTGTCCAAAAATATATTTACATAGTTTCAGACAAATGATGTTTGGATTTTGGTCAACCAGATTTGCAGATCACTTGTCCTACAGGCAAATACAAACTCATACAGCAATAAATCTCAAATGAAAACCCCTCACTATACCTCTTTTTTCTGTGATCCCATCTCTAGAAGTATAGTGCGAGCATCTATCACAGCCTGGTACATGCGTAAACTGGAACCATCAGAGGCCACAAACAGGGCACTGGGTGAGTTACTGTATGACCCTAGGGTTGAACTGTAATAAGAAAAATGCAAAGTCAAATTCACTTAAAAATTATTTGGGGGGAAAAGATCAAAATTGTATTTTTGAAAAGATTTCATTTCAAAATCCCTCACTTGTTTAATGTACAACGGAACCTGTCTTGATAACATCTGCCACTGAAATGTACTCTCTCAAGATAGGTGGTCTCTCAAAAGAAGTTTTACTTAAAGGATGATTTATCCAACCAAGTGGTTTTCAGAATGTTGTCTCAGAAGACAGGTGGTCTCTCATGAGAGTGGTCTTTCAAGTCAGGTTCCACTGTAACAATCAGTCATGACAGTTGCTTGAAAAGTGAGGTTCACCAAATATATGTAGACTTTAGACTGCTAAACATAATGTAGAACAAGATGTGTTTGTGAAACACAAATGCCCTCAGTCCCAACGAATCTGAAATATTTCACTTTATATGCAAGCGGATGTAATTATGAACAAACAGACAGACAGGCCGGGGGCATAAAAACAAGACTTCTTCATTCAGTTTATACAAATTCATCAGTTATACTAACTTGGCGTCAGTTCAAATAAGGAACAGAATTCCTGTAAACTGAGGAACAGAATTCCAGTAAACGGAGGAACAGAATTCCAGTACTGTACTTTCCACAGATTTCATATCCAACTTGATATTCCAAAATTGCACTTTTAACTTTACTGGAAATCTTAACTTAATACTTTATGTGTCACCAAGTCATTCATCTAACCCATTCACCCTTAAAGACACATTTGGACTGGTCTCAGTCATTGATTTACAGCAGAGTCCATCATTTTTCAGGGGTTAACAAGTTAAATATGTTTCAAAGTGTTGGCAGCCATTACTCTCTATGTTTGCAATATATGTATTATCCATAATTTGATAGAAATGGAAATTAAAAAATCAATAAAAAATAGCAAATTTTCACTACCTTGGTAACAATGTTGGTACCCAAGCAACATTGGCAAAAGCTGAGAGATGAGGAGAATTAATTCTAGCCAATTCCACTATTCCTCCTGATTTTGACAACGGTCCAACAGGGTCAACCCTCCACAAAATTAACTCACTGCAAAACTCCACACCTCCGACGAGATTTTCATGATCAATTCCATTATTTTCTGATTTCTCATCATTACAGTCGCCATTCAATTGTCCTGGCTCCCCGATTAAGTTATCACAGTAATCCTGGTTAGTATTGCTTAAGTTTTGTGTAGATTGAGATATGGGAGAATTTCTTGAAGAATCTTTTGGGACATTGTGATGGGAAGTTGTTAAAAGTAACGGTAACTTAGGGTGGCATGTAGCTGAATTTGTTCTAAATCTATGTCCACATGCTCTTGATGCGTGTGCCACACTGACCACAGTTGAAAACTTGGACATGTCTGCAAATGTGACCTGCCATTGATTCAGAGATCCGTTTAAATGTTTCGTAATAAGTAACACATTGGGTATTAACATATTGTCGTTCTGACCCGGTGAACTTTTGCCTGTGGCTGGTGCAGGTTGGTTTTGTACTTTGAGTCCTTCATTTGCTCGATTCTCGCTCATTTTCATGGCGGACTTTATATCCATTTTGCTGTAGTTACAGTACATCAACAGATTACTGGCCATCGTTCTGGCATCTGGCACCGGAAAAGCGTGAGGGAGGCGAGAAGAGAAGCTGACTTGGGCCTGACGGAAACAATATGGATTGTATTCATCTAGCCAGTCTACCAACCTGTCAAAAAGAAGTGTGATACTATATGCCTGGACATTTTGCCCCTGGTTATTTTTGCCCTTTTATGAAAGAAATCATATAGACTCCATCTTAAATTCACCCTAAACACATTAGTCTCATAGACAGTATGTATGTCCATGCTTCAATCATTAAGCTTTTAAATTTCTTTCTCTCATCTGAGGACAAAAAAAGGCAAAAAGTAATTGGTAGTGAAAATTTCCAGGTACACAGTATTTATTCATAATAATTTGAGAAATACAAAAGCATTGTAAGAGTTCATCAAGAATTTAAGAAGAGTCACTTTTAAAGCTATAGCAAAAATTACAGTACATACATGTAGGAGAAATAAATTTTGAGAATAAAATGAAGAAAGAAGTATCAGGGCTCAACACTAAGGCACATCCAACCGACCCTGACTAGTAAACGATTGGTCCGGTGTAGTTAATTTGTGTCAAAGTAGCCCGACTGGTCGGGTTAAAAATATCACTTCAAATAGACTGAAGATCTGTTATTAAAAAAATTGTTGTGAAAAACAATTTTGTTCTTTTTGTAATTTATTTACCGATAGTGGGACATTTATTTACATTACCGGTGATTGTGATAATAGATATGTCGCTGATATTACGTGCCGTATAGACTTACTTTCATTTCGTCAATTTTGTTGCAATATAATGTAATACGCCCTCTGGTGAGAGATTGGTACATAAAATAACAGGAATAATAACGTTTAAAAGTAAATTATTCCACAAAATTATCATTACGATGGAAAGGAGCTTCAATCCAGTTAATGTCCCGTCATTCCAGTAATTGGCGTCATTTCGGTAATTCTATGGACCCGCAAAAATTCAGATTGAAAGTGAAACTGAAAGCATCAGTCATAAAATCACAAGTGCATGCAGCTTCATTAGCCTAGCCTAGACATTTTTAATTTAACCGGGCATATAGAATGGTACGTTTCTTTTTTGATAGTTTTGTTTGAATTGAGTCACGATATCTCTAATTAAACAAATCAACTTACAATAACTATCGATATCTGTTTACATTGAGTGACTGACAATGGCTTCTTTATAGTAGTGGAGGCATAACTAGAGATGAGGGTGTATCAAAGATATCAAAGGGCAGGATAGAAACCAGAATTTATTTTACAATAATTAGGCCTTAAAGAAAATTTCAAACTTATATACATCCTTGTTTCTTGACTTGTATAAATAAATTGTCAAAACATTTAACTAACTGTCTATTCAGAGTTAGTAGGCTTGAGTACTCTAGAGATTATATGGAATTATTTCAATCATGAATTCATTTATTTTTTTCTGTACTTATTTGTTTTTTATGTTATTTACAAAATCAGTTAAAGCAGTAAATAGCATTTAATGGTGCAGCAATAGCTAAAAATGAGACATGGATATGCACAAGTCCTCTGCCCGTCATCGTGTTCGTCGGGCAACTAATGAAATTAATATGTGAGCTATATTTTACCACTTATTAAAAATTAAAATATAGTGTTTTCATTTTACTCTTAAAATATCTAGATGTAGCGTACCTTAATTAAATAGGATATGAAACTCTGGAAGAGAGATATCGATAGATATGATATAACCGAGGTCAGGTCTAGTGATGTTGAGGTCAGGTCTAGTAAAATTTTCTGGTACTGGTACGACCTGGTCTAGTTCTTTTTAAAGTTAATGTTGAGCCCTGAGTATAGTTTCAAAAATATGCGTATATTTGATATAATACTGTATAACTGGAAAGTTTCACTCCCGTTCAATTTTCGCCCTTACATGAAGGCAAAATTTTCAAGCAATATAATTAAAACACAGACATACATGGCACCCATGAGACTGCAGTTATTTTGGGTGAATTAAAGAAGGGATGGATACGTATTCTGTCATAAAAGGGCGAAGATAACCAGGAGCGAATAGTTCCTGGAATACAGTAATCATGACAGTAAAAGAGATATAAGGTCTATCAAAGACCTATAATCACAAAAAAAATGCCCAGAAGACGTACATATGATATATAAGCATTTTTCTCCATTTTTCAGACAGTTGCACTGCTCAATTGGTGTAGGGTGAGGGAGTAAAAATATGTGCTTAAAATGTATCAACACTGCATAATTAGTAGAAATAGAACACTGTAAAAGATATGTTAAACTCTCTCCCTCATCAATGTATCAACACTGCATAACTAGTAGAAATAGAACACTGTAAAAGATATGTTAAACTCTCTCTCTCTCAACATGTATCAACACTGCATATATTAGTAGAAAATAGAACACTGTAAAAGATATGTTAAACTCTCTCCCTCATCAATGTATCAACACTGCATAATTAGTAGAAATAGAACACTGTAAAAGGTATGTTAAACTCTCTCCCTCATCAATGTATCAACACTGCATAACTAGTAGAAATAGAACACTGTAAAAGATATGTTAAACTCTCTCCCTCATCTATGTATCAACACTGTGTAACTAGTAGAAATAGATAAACACTGTAATTCTGGTGCCAGAAAATGTTAAACTCTCTCCCTCATCTATGTATCAACACTGCATAACTAGTAGAAATAGAACACTGTAAAAGATAAGATTAAACTCTCTCCCTCATCTATGTATCAACACTGCATAACTAGTAGAAATAGAACACTGTAAAAGATATGTTAAACTCTCTCCCTCATCTATGTATCAACACTGTGTAACTAGTAGAAATAGAACACTGTAAAAGATATGTTAAACTCTCTCCCTCATCTATGTATCAACACTGCATAACTAGTAGAAATAGAACACTGTAAAAGATATGTTAAACTCTCTCCCTCATCTATGTATCAACACTGCATAACTAGTAGAAATAGAGAACACTGTAAAAGTGGGAGGGGGATATGTTAAACTCTCTCCCTCATCTATGTATCAACACTGTGAAAAGAAACTAGTAGAAATAGAACAGGACTGTAAAAGATATGTTAAACTCTCTCCCTCATCTATGTATCAACACTGCATAACTAGTAGAAATAGAACACTGTAAAAGATATGTTAGAAAGGAAAACCTCTCTCCCTCATCTATGTATCAACACTGTATAACTAGTAGAAATAGAACACTGTAAAAGATATGTTAAACTCTCTCTCCCCTCATCAATGTATCAACACTGTGTAACTAGTAGAAATAGAACACTGTAAAAGATATGTTAAACTCTCTCCCTCATCAATGTATCAACACTGTGTAACTAGTAGAAATAGAACACTGTAAAAGATATGTTAAACTCTCTCCCTCGTCAATGTATCAACACTGTGAAACTAGTAGAAATAGAACACTGTAAAAGATATGTTAAACTCTCTCCCTCGTCAATGTATCAACACTGTGAAACTAGTAGAAATAGAACACTGTAAAAGATATGTTAAACTCTCTAGGGAAAAAAAAAGATCATCAATGTATCAACACTGTGTAACTAGTAGAGAAATAGAACACTGTAAAAAGATATGTTAAACTCTCTCCCTCATCAATGTATCAACACTGTGTAACTAGTAGAAATAAAACACTGTAAAAAGATATGTTAAACTCTCTCCCTCGTCAATGTATCAACACTGTGAAAAACTAGTAGAAATAGAAAACACTGTAAAAAAGATATGTTAAACTCTCTCCCTCGTCAATGTTATCAACACTGTGAAACTAGTGAAATTAGAACACTGTAAAAGATATGTTAAAATAATCTCTCTCCCTCGTCAATGTATCAACACTGTGAAACTAGTAGGAAATAGAACACTGGGGAAAGAAAAAAAAAGATATGTTAAACTCTCTCCCTCATCAATGTATCAACACTGCATAAACTAGTAGAAATAGAACACTGTAAAAGATATGTTAAACTCTCTCCCTAAGAGAGGATCTATGTATCAACACTGTGTAACTAGTAGAAAAAATAGAACACTGTAAAAGAAATGTTTAAACTCTCTCCCTCGTCAATGTATCAACATCTGTGAAACTAGTAGAAATATAAAACACTGTAAAAAGATATGTTAAACTCTCTCCGAGGAGGAAAGGGAAAGAAGGGAAAAGTCAATGTATCAACACTGCATAACTAGTTAGAAAAGTAGAACACTGTAAAAGATATGTTAAACTCTCTCCCTCGTCAATGTATCAACACTGCATAACTAGTAGAAATAGAGCACTGTAAAAGATATGTTAAACTAAGAAGAGGAAAAAAAAGAGAAAAGAAGGAAGTTAATAAGAAGCTCATAAATGTATCAACACTGCGTAACTAGTAGGAAAGGGGGAAAAAGAATAAGAGAAAAGAAAAAAATAGAGCACTGTAAAAGAAATGTTAAACTCTCTCCATCATCAATGTATCAACACTGCGTAACTAGTAGAAATAGAAACACTGTAAAAGATATGTTAAAACTCTCCTCATCAATGTATCAACACTGCATAACTAGTAGAAATAGAGCACTGTAAAAGATATGTTAAACTCTCTCCCTCATAAATGTATCAACACTGCGTAACTAGTAGAAATAGAGCACTGTAAAAGAAATGTTAAACTCTCTCCATCATCAATGTATCAACATACTGCGTAACTAGTAGAAAATAGAAACACTGTAAAAAGAAATGTTAAACTCTCTCTCCTCATCAATGTATCAACACTGTGTAACTAGTAGAAATATAAAAAACACTGTAAAAGATATGTTAAACTCTCTCCCTCATCTATGTATCAACACTGCATAACTAGTAGAAATAGAACACTGTAAAAGATATGTTAAACTCTCTCCCTCATCAATGTATCAACACTGCATAACTAGTAGAAATAGAACACTGTAAAAGATATGTTAAACTCTCTCCCTCATCTATATGTATCAACACTGTGTAACTAGTAGAAATAGAACACTTAAGGGAAAAAAAAGATATGTTTAAACTCTCTCCCTCATCTATGTATCAACACTGTGTAACTAGTAGAAATAGAACACTGTAAAAGATATGTTAAACTCTCTCCCTCATCTATGTATCAACACTGCATAACTAGTAGAAATAGAACACTGTAAAAGATAATGTTAAACTCTCCCTCCCTCATCTATGTATCAACACTGAAAGATAACTAGTAGAATAGAACACTGTAAAAGATATGTTTAAACTCTCTCCCTCATCTAGAAGTTTATCAACACTGTATAAAATAGAAATAGAACACTGAAAAGGTATGTTAAACTCTCTCAAGAAAAAAACTCTCCTCATCAATGTATCAACACTGCATAACTAGTAGAAATAGAACACTGTAAAAGATATAAAAAGAAAAAAAGGAAGAATAGAGATGAGAAGAGGGGAAAGTTAAACTCTCTCCCTCATCAATGTATCTAACACTGTGTAACTGAAAATAGTAGAAATAGAACACTGTAAAAGATATGTTAAACTCTCTCCCTCATCAATGTATCAACACTGTGTAACTAGTAGAAATAGAACACTGTAAAAAGATATGTTTAAACTCTCTCCCTCATCAATGTATCAACACACTGTATAACTAGTAGAAATAGAACACTGTAAAAGATATGTTAAACTCTCTCCCTCATCTATGTATCAACACTGTATAACTAGTAGAAATAGAACACTGTAAAAGGTATGTTAAACTCTCTCCCTCATCAATGTATCAACACTGCATAACTAGTAGAAATAGAACACTGTAAAAGGTATGTTAAACTCTCTCCCTCATCAATGTATCAACACTGTGTAACTAGTAGAAAATAGAACACTGTAAAAGATATGTTAAACTCTCTCCCTCATCAATGTATCAATACTGCATAACTAGTAGAAATAGAACACTGTAAAAGATATGTTAAACTCTCTCCCTCGTCAATGTATCAACAATGTTGTAACTAGGGTGGGAAAATAGAACACTGTAAAAGATATGTTAAACTCTCTCCCTCATCAATGTATCAATACTGCATAACTAGTAGAAATAGAACACTGTAAAAGATATGTTAAACTCTCTCCCTCATCAATGTATCAACACTGTGTAACTAGTAGAAATAGAACACTGTAAAAGATATGTTAAACTCTCTCCCTCATCAATGTATCAACACTGCATAACTAGTAGAAATAGAACACTGTAAAAGATATGTTAAACTCTCTCCCTCATCAATGTATCAACACTGCATAACTAGTAGAAATAGAACACTGTAAAAGATATGTTAAACTCTCTCCCTCATCAATGTATCAACACTGTGTAACTAGTAGAAATAGAACACTGTAAAAGATATGTTAAACTCTCTCCCTCATCAATGTATCAACACTGCATAACTAGTAGAAATAGAACACTGTAAGAAAGAATATGTTAAAACTCTCTCCCTCATCTATGTATCAACACTGCATAACTAGTAGAAATAGAACACTGTAAAAGATATGTTAAACTCTCTCCCTCATCTATGTATCAACACTGCATAACTAGTAGAAATAGAACACTGTAAAAGATATGTTAAACTCTCTCCCTCGGAGGATCAATGTATCAACACTGTGTAACTAGTAGAAAATAGAGAACACTGTAAAAGATATGTTAAACTCTCTCTCCCTCATCAATGTATCAACACTGTGTAACTAGTAGAATATAGAACACTGTAAAAGATATGTTAAACTCTCCTCTCTCCCTCATCAATGTATCAACACTGTGTAACTAGTAGAAATAGAACACTGTAAAAGATATGTTAAACTCTCTCCCTCATCAATGTATCAACTCTGTGTAACTAGTAGAAATAGAACACTGTAAAAGATATGTTAAACTCTCTCCCTCATCAATTAACTCCCATCAGATTTCTGCCCCTTTCCCTTCCACTCTCTCTGTGTCTGTCTGTTTCTCTGTCTGTCTGTCTGTCTGTTTCTCTGTTTCTGTCTGTCTGTCTGTCTGTCTGTTTCTCTGTTTCTGTCTGTCTGTCTGTCTGTCTGTCTGTTTCTCTGTCTGTCTGTCTGTCTGTCTGTCTGTCTGTCTGTCTGTCTGTCTGTCTGTCTGTCTGTCTGTCTGTCTCTCTCTCTCTCTCTCTCTCTCTCTCTCTCTCTCTCTCTCTCTCTCTCTCTCTCTCTCTCTCTCTCTCTCTCTCTCATATCGTTGCACATACCACACTAGGTAGCTCCCATCTACAGGGTGTATACTGTCTCTCTGTCTCTCTCTCTCTGTCTCTCTTCTCTCTCTCTCCCTCTGTCTCTTTCTCTCTCTCATATCGTTATACATACCACACTAGGTAGCTCCCATCTACAGGGTGTATACTAAACATCATGTCAGCATTCTGGTGCCAGTCTCTCAACAATATCTCTATTTTTCTATCTAAAGCATCTATCACTGAGCCCTAAAAGTAAATATAAAATGAAAATAAAAAAATATTAAAATTAACTTGCAAATATTACATTTTATACGTCTATGTTTATATGTCTATATGTGAGTAACCATAAAATACTGAGGCTTAAGGATACACCAAATTGAAATTGAGATTGTGACAGATCGTTATCACAAATAATCCCACAATGTACTGCCGATATTTATTTCTGACCATCTTTTCGGAAATTGAAATGAAACATACGTGTACCAAATAAACTCTGAGATGATTTGTTCCTGGGCTTTTCTATGAGAACAAGCAACAGAAAGGGCCTATAACAGTAACCTGGATCATCACCCTATCATACAAAACCCCTGACCCAAAAGTCAAGAAAATCATATATAGCCAAACCTGTCTATAAAGGCCACTCAAGGGAACAGGAAAAAGCAGCTGTTATAAACAGGTGGCCTTTATAAAGAGGTTTAATCATTATACGAAAATTAACAAAGGTTATGTTTTAATGGCCTTTATGGGCAGGTGCCCTTTATACAGAGCTGACCTTTAATGCAAGTTTGATGGTTACTTTGTCATGTTTGTTACTCTCGAGAATGTACATTGTATAACGTACATACATGTACCAAATTTAAAATTTCTGGCACAGAAATATTCAAAGAGAAGTTGAAAACTCACACAAAATTGAAGAGGAATGGACAAAAAAGAATCATATAAATTCAAAGTCATTCGCAAAATGTTAGTTATATAACTGTTTATAGAGAAAGAAACCAATTAGTTATTCTATTCTACCTCAGATGATTTTGTGGGGAAGTTTGCCATCATACTTACAGAAGACTGGTGATCTCTTCCCCGGCATATTTATAACTAGGTTCTGTCTTCCACCATTTTTTTATTTTTTTTTGAATTTTGATATTTGTTTTATGCCACACTCAACAATTTTTCAGTTATATGATGGTGACCAGTTTATAATGGTGGAAGTGAACCTGGTTACAACGGAATTGGAAAAGACCACCGGCCTTCCAAAAGTAAACTGGCAAACTTTCTCTCACTGTTCCCCCTTCCCCCCAAAAATCAGCTTAGTCTCCATTGGTACCCCCGGTCCACCGCTCTACCCCACCTCTTACCTTCTTTGTTCACCTCGTGTGCTCCTCGCCCCCCAAAAATCTAACCCACCTGTTAAAACGTCGCCCTCACCCCCAACGAACTACAATAACCAAAAGAATGAACCTCGCTGACCATGATCAAGTAAAAGACACTTCATAGGCGGAGATGCACCTTGTGGTATACCAAGTCGGTATCGCACCAAAAGCGTGAATGCTCTAATCACTCGAAATCAAAACTAATAATATATTCAGGACTAAGCCTCTTACTCCACCATTTAAAACTATCTGGCACTATATAACTGAAGAATAATTGAACCTCACAGGAGATAAAAAGCTGTGCATGTTTGAATAACTTGATATAAATATTTGTAACAATAAACATACCCTTTCAAATAAACAATTTAATATTCTTTCCTAATTCCCCCCCCCCCCCCATTCCCCCCCCCACCCCCCCCAAACCCCCCACCCCCCCCTCCCCCCCCCCCCCCCCCCCCCCCCCCAGCCCCCCAGCATAATCAGGTTACACTAATATCCAGTGAGGGTAAAACCAAGGAGACAATACTGTAAACATGGAAATTTATGTGTGGGGGTAATTTACACTAAATACACAATGGAGAGTTTTTCATGTAAATTACTCCCTGTGTACAAGTCCCACATTTTTTTTACAGGACTGCTTGTAGTTAGTTGTGACATCGTGTTAAATACCCCCATGTGAATGGTTTGTATAAGAAAATGGCATAGTTAACAACGCGCAGAAAAATCCACGGTTACGGTAATCGAAGAATTCAAAGCTCAACTCGCACCAAAATAATTTACATCCCCCAACTTAAGTCATTAACCCCTAAAGACACATTTGGACTGGTCAAAGTCATTGATTTACAGAACAGTCCATTGTTTTTCAGGAGTTGATCAACTTGATGAGTTAATCTGACCTCAACCTATTTTTTTTACCACAGCATTGAAAAAAGACCAAGTCCAAAACAGGTTCATTTTAGCAAACACAATATAGAACTCATTCAATATCTGAAGCATAGCATGTCCTAAGAATAATATGATGCATAGGCAAAGCAACCAGGTAAACCTGACCTCAAACCTATCTTCCTAACCAGAAACCTCAGGCAATGCCAGAAAAATAGCATAGCCCCTTAACTACATAGAGGTAAGCTGAAAACAATATCACAACATACATTGTACAAAACTTCAACAAATTATTTCTGATGTTAGTCAAGAAAACTGAAAGCCAGATATAAAAAAAAAATCTTACGTGTACCTCTAAGACAGTATACCGCATGTCAGCCCCATGCTTAATACAAAAACTTACTGGTACCTCCGGAGATGTGTAACTACTCCCTCCAGTTCCTTCCGAGGTATGATCTGAATGCTCTGAACCTATGCTATTTGAACTGTCCTTATGGTGGCCTAACACATCCTTGGTCAGTTGTTTGGAATGGTGATGATGTTTGTGCCGTTTTTTAAACAATTTGTTCTTCTTTTTCCTATGCTGACCTGCAATAACAATATAAAGGATGCCTGTTTACTTCACACTCTGTCAAACTTTGAATTTGAATTTTGAATACTATTTTACGCCAAATAAAACAATTTTTCAGTTACGTGGTGGCAGCCAGTTTTTAATAGTGGAACAAACAACCCGGGTACCTGGGAAGAGATCATCGGCCTTTTGCAAGTAAACTGCCAAACTTTCTCACAATATCAGATTAGGCTCCAGCAGGGCTCAAACCTGTGGTTCAAAGAAAACTTAAATGACACATTAAGCATCCAAGTGATCCTGATCTGTGAAACTAAAATTAGTGAAAGTAGACTCTAGAATGAGTTAAACCAATATACATGTACATGTTGATAATTAAAACACCCATAATTTTTTTAGGTGGGTTTATCCTTAGTTTATATAAAAGATGCACAATGCCTCTTGAGTGTTCTAACTCTTTGTCAACATCACACATCTTAATTGGAGATGCAAACCACCACCCCCAAAAAAGATGTGTACCTGAACCAAATATGTGGGTCCTATGTGAAATAACTTGGATATGGCCCAGACAAATAAAATCAACTAAGGGGAGTAACTCTAAATATAACTCTGGAAGGTGTACAATTTTTGCGTGCAACAATCAGTCTCCTTAAGATATATATACCTGTACCAAAAATTGGGAACCTAGGTGAAGAATTCAGTTAGGTATGGCCCTGGACAAATAAATTTAACAAAAGGGGAATAACTCTAAATATAACGGTGGTAGGGGTGCAATCCTTAAGATGCATACCTGTATCAATTACTGTATATACTCAGTTATAACTTAATGTCGCATATATGTCAATCCCCATTTTGAATTCCATAATTTGATGCACTTGAATTGACTTTGACTGGCTTATAAGTCGAATCTTGATTATTACTGATAGGTACAGAGGTTTAATGATATTCTTGTGTAAAATACACAATGTACATCATCTAGTGACAACAAACTGTTTTATAGTGATGCTGAGCTATTACAATGTTTAAATATTGTCTCCAATATTGTTTAAAAAGAAATTTTGAAACAGTCCCTAAATACATGGGACACAGTATGAAAAATAATTTTTTAAAGCTGCCCTCATAAGTTAAGAAAGATCTAACTTTCAAGCTTGTATTCAGTCAAAAAAAATAATTGAATGTGGGTTTATGGCATTGTTTCTTAAGTTTGAAATAAGGGTAGCAGGGGTGTAAAATTCCATTCATTAAATTGCTCAAGCAGATAGTGCAAAACACATGTTGTACTTGATGATAAATGGATTTTTTTCTGTATATTCTTTCTTGAAGATCTGAACATACTTACTTTTTTAAAGCGACTGTTCTGAACATTTGTTCCCGGCCATTTTCCACGTGTTTACAAGAATACCTCATACTTTATCATTTTCGAATATACATAAAACAAGAGAACATATCACAACCTGTGTTTCGGATAGGTCTTCAACGGTATATGCAGTTCTAACCAATGAAAGTATGACTCAGATTTTAATTGGTTAAAAACTGAGAACTGAATATGAAATTGGAGGAGTTGATTTTAACACAAAAACAGAGAAACTCTGTCCAAAATGGAGAGGTTGGCATTCCTGCTTCTGTCTTTTTAATTGTTTTTTAAATTGTCACATTTATATAGGTTTGACGGTTTTTATTGCATAAATTTTTCACACACCTGAGCCAGGTGTGATTAATTTCATAAACTTTGTAAAGAACAGCTGGCTTATTCATTACAACAATTTGTAATAAGTTTCTTTCTTTACGCACCTGTCAACATTATTAAATTTATCTGCGGTAGAAAGTGTGTGCAATGGTCAAATTTACGGATGCGTTGTTGTTCTCACATATACACCAGAAGCGTCGGAGGCATTTAAATAACTGAAAGGGGGGGGGTATGGGAGGGAGTGTACCCTTCTGGAAAACGAGAAAAAAATTGTAATCTTAAACTTACATTTGACTGACAATATCTGTCATTTTATGCATCTAAAAGTGAATGAATGAAATAATATCGATGATATAAATATCATATTCTTTTAATTTTCTAGTCAACTTTGCAATTTATAAGGAATAGACAAAGGCTATATTTTGAATTTTTAATACATGTACAATAAAATATGGTATATACACGTACACATTATGGTTAGTTATCTAATTTTGTGTAATTCAAGGAAATCTGTGAGGTCAAATAGAAAGAAATAATAATTTGCTAAAAATATTCAACTTCCTAAAGCAGCGTTATATGAAGATTTATGTTATCTTTATATATTGCTGAGTATAGTAATTTAAAGAGACAATCCTCAAATTGAGATAACTTTGAATACAATGAAAAAGAGAGAGAGAGAGAGAGAGAGAGAGAGAGAGAGAGAGAGAGAGAGAGAGAGAGAGAGAGAGAGAGAGAGAGAGAGAGAGAGAGAGAGAGAGAGAGAGAGAGAGAGACAAAGAGAGACAAAGAGAGACAAAGAGACAAAGAGAGAGAGAGACAAAGAGAGAGAGAGATTGAGATTGATTCTCGGAAAACATTTAGATTGCTGAATTAATGTGAATTTTAATCTCATGGGAAATGATAAGGTTATTTCTAAATAGGTTTTGCAGTATTTATAAAACAGATCTAGTTCATCTCCACCCGACAGATGCCGTGATTTGCAAGGTATTGCTTACGTGGTAGTACTGGTGTTAAGAAAATTCTGAGACAGTACAGTGTCAAAGTATTTTGTAATTACCGACGATTGCTCTGACTGTACACGGACAAATATAATATCAGCAAATCGCCGACATACAAAATAGGATCAATTAGACTCAGATTTTAATTACTAAATTAAATTGTATCGAAACCTGCAAAAACCTACGCTTTTGAAACAATTGGATAATTAAAAATCACGAAATATGTTTGCAAAAATAAGATAATACCAAAGTTAATGTTCGGAATAAATAATAATATTTGGAATAAATAACATCAAAGTAATGTAGAATAGCATGACTGAAATAGCACACTCCATTTCTTAGGTCACAATACAGTTAAACAGGAGCTACTGAAAACGGTGGCGCCAGTTGTTTGCAGCAGTCGGAAATTAAAGGGATGTAATCCAGTAGGCTCCCTTTAAATTCTTCCCTATATCAGAGTCATTACTCTTCTGTGTTCAATGGGATGGTACTAAAACTAGGGTCTTGTAAGGACATACATGTATCTGTCAAGTCTATCAATTTTGATAGTAGTCAACCAATTTTTTTTATTTATCTACTGTTTGTCTACCAATGAGAAAGTGTCTACCAATATCTACCGATTTTTCTAATTTTCAACCAATTTCCGAATATTTCTACCACTTCTTCTCTATTTCTGGCAATTTGTATTCATTTTTTTTTTGTCAGCATTAAATGTTCTTAATCATAATTTTCAGTCTAACCAGAATGAGATTGTGGTATCTTCTGTGACATCCCCACTCCACACCATATACATATAGTGTTATGGATGCATCTTAAAATTGTTATGATTTCAATACAAAAACAAGATTTTATTTCGATTATTTAAATTTTAAACACAGACAATAATGTCTTCTTGTAAATCATTGATTTGAATTAAATAAATTGACAGTAATGACAGTTACCACATTTATATAACCTCAATAATCTTTTCATTGTTACTACTGACCTTGAATCTAACTCCAAAAAATTTGACTGAAAAAGTAATCACAATTTATGGTCAGTTATTCAGCATCACCGATTCGGTTCAAGAGGGCGCAAACGATGTTGGATTCCTGATACATATACTAGTAATACGTTTATTAAAAGCAGATTTTATTTTTCCTATCAAATCTCACTTTATCTGAGTAATCTATTCATTCAACATTTGTTGTTTTATCTCATCCTTTAATGAAATAAGTACAATATGAAGATTAAAACCTTCAAATAAAAATTTGGGTATGCAAACATTTTGATAAGAAATGTTCAGATCCTCAAGAAAAAAATTTCAAGCTTTTGATTACAAAAATTATTATACATGTATTTCACAATATTTTGTAATCAAACTAAGATTATGTTTCTTCCAGGTAAGTCTAGTTATTTATTTTCTGCATTCCAAATGCAACTTTTGCATTAGAATATTCAGAATTTAGTATTTTAAAATTCATTATAACAAATTTAAAAATACTAAAATTGGGAAATTCTAATATAACACAATGACTATGACATCATTTTGAATCTTCCAAGCTGTGTTTATTGCAATCTGTATTATTTTATTCATGTGTGCACATGTATATATTTCATTGTTTTAAAAAATTCAAAATATAGCCCATATCTATTTCTTATAAATTGCAAAGTAGACTAGAAAATTAAAGAAATGTGATATTTATATCATCGATATTATTCATGTTATTGACAACAATTCACTTTTAGATGCATAAAATTGCAGATATTGAAGGAAATAACAATTTTTTGTTTTCCTGAAGAGGGAGATCCCCTCCCATACTCTCCCCCTTTCAGATATTTAAATTCTTCCAACATCTCTAGCATATATGAGAGAACAACAACGCATTCATAAATTTGACCTTTGTACGCACTTTTTTATAGATGTCATATTTTTCTGAGGTCATTCTGGGATTTTTCTGGGACAAATGACATTTTTTTTAGAAAAATATTGCAAAATTCTGGGACTCTTTCTTGGACACTTTTGAATTCACTTTTCAGGTGTTAGATTAATAAAAAAAAAATTGTTTTTAATTCTTTATTAGTAATTATGAGGACTTTGAGACTTCATGTGGACAAAATTTTACGGGAAAATCGGTGTCCCAACAGGTTTTAGAAGGTCAATTTTCCAGGACATTAGGCGTCCCGCTGGGACATATGGCATTTTTGACTTTCTACCCCCAGACAAATTTCATAATGTTCACAGGTACGTAAAGAAAAAAAATGATTACAAACAGTTGTAATGAAGAAGCCAGCTGTTCTTTATAGAGTTGATGAAATTAATAATAGATGACTCAGGTGTATGAAGTTATTGGAGATTGAATGTCAGGAAGACCTGACACCTGCCATTTAAATTGTTGTTAAAATCATCATTTAAATTGTCTTTTAAAGGTCACATTTGGATGGGCTCATGTTATTGGAGATTGAATGTCATTGAGATTGAATGTCATCAAGAATATCTTGTCACATTTGGATGGGCCTTCTGTATGAAGTTATTAAATTGAATGTTATTTGAAAATCGTCAATTAAAAAATTGTTGTTAAATCGTCATTTTACACATTTGGATGGGCTCGTGTGTATGAAGTTATTGGAGATTGAATGTCAAGAATATTTGACACCTTCTGCCAATTAAATAAAATTCATTTAAATTGTCTTAGGTCAAATCGTCATTTTGGAGATTGAATTGTATTTGACACCTTCTGCCATTTGGATTGGGTTAAAATCGTCGTGTCTTAATGGTCACATGTATGAAGTTATTGGAGTTTGAATGTCAGGAAGATCTGACACCTTCTGCTGTTTAAATTGTTAAAATTGTCTTCAAGATCATAGTTGTATGGGCTTGACTGATTATATTGACTTAATATTAAGGACACAATTTAAGTTTGACAAATACATTAATTAAACATTAATCTTTTTATTTCTGATCATTTATCTTCTGACCTTTGATCAAGGTAAAATATCAAAATATCTAGAAATATGGAATCAATTTCAGCAAATTGGGAAGTAAAATGGCAGATTCTGAAAATTTTAAATTGCCCATGTATGAAAACTACTTGACCAATGTTAAAGGTCAACAGACAAATTTTTTTTTTCGTATATACTTTTATATGACCCATATAACCAATAATTGAAAAAAACTGCAATGTCGAAAACCACACAGGTATCAAGATATTTACCTTTAATGACTAAAAATACCCATGTCCCGATTGACCGCCTATGGTAACAATCGGCAAATCTCAGAGTTGTGACGCTTGGAGTGTGACATAAGTGTAATGGTGTCCGCTATTCTTATCAGTGTCAAAATATTAATACTGACTTAAGTATGTGAAATGGGCAATTGTTTACAGCGTAACCTTTAGAAATAAGAAAAATTGATGGAAAAAAGAGGTGTTTATTCTTTCCAAAAATATTCAAGTTTCTTATGTTTGATAAGTGACAAAAGATAAATGCATTATTATATTGTCCTCAAAACATTTTAGGCACATAGAGAATTTCATAAGTCGCAGAGTATTTGGTAAAAGGAAACTACACTTTCTAACCTAACATTTTGTTACCTGTTACCAAATGGTATGCGTAAACAGAGGGGTAAAAAAAAATTCTTTGTATATAATACTAAGGTTTTATGTATATCTAACCAAAAATGTACTAAAATCAACATCAAATTTTCGTGTCTGTTGACCTTTAACAAATGAGGTATCATTTTCTATTATGCTTAAGGATTGTTTTAAATAAAATAAAATTGTACCACTATCGATAATTTAAAAAAAAACATTGGCCTCTCTAACAAGTATCATAAATGGGATATGAATGGAAACTCCTAACGGATTCTTTTCATCATATGCAATATAAATGGCATTTTCTGATGACTGGAGATGAGAATCTATATTCCCCTTTCTGTTCCAAATAGGTAAAATCCTTGCACAGAAATAAGTGTACAAAACAAATTATAAATATTAGGGCTGTAATGATGATACTATATGTATTGCGATTCATACCAGATGATACGATACACAGGAATGAAATAACCAGGTAGGAAATTAAAAACATTTAATGACAAAATTGTATTTCTGTGCACTTGCTTTTAAGAATAAATTTTTTCTTGCACATACCCTGTTTGTTCTGTTTTGTTTACTGTCAATGTCAACTATATGAGATATATCCTGTTATATAAATTAGTGACTACATTTGTGGAGAAATATGTTCGAGAAGGAATATCATATTTTGACTCTAAAACGTTAATCAATTTTCTAAAACCATCAGATTCCACTGTACTGAAAGGTCATAAATCAGTCACAAGAAACTGAGCTTTTGCTTCTGAAATAGCCTTGGCCCTAGGCGAATTAATTAACAACTTTGTGTTCATTGATTGTTGCAAGCTACATTGCCCCTGTGAGTCTACGATTTTTTTTTCATTTTAAGCTTTGATTCATAATTAATTTTAGGCTTCAATTCATAATTTATAGTTTATAATTTACGTTTGATGTAGTTTCATGTGAAGCGACATGTTCGTGGTATTACCAGTTTTATAAGGTATATCCGTGTTACAAAGACAACAAATGGTGTGAGTTTTTTAAACTTCTGTTGAGCCTCCTGGCATTTGTAGCTTTTTTGAACCCAGAACGAGCCCATATCGACGACTTGTATGAAGCCGGTGGGGCACAAGTTTGTCCGTTTTCCTCATGGGTGAACTATTATGTTGTTTGTTTACCAGTAAAATGAAAATAGAGTATGCAGTCTAAAACCGAAAATGGATAAATCCAGAAAATATTGTAGGTGTATTGTGGCATAAAACTAATGTATCGTGCATCGTACCAAAGGTAAAATACCGCTATATATCGTAGTTCAGTATATCATTGCGCTACTAGTAAATATTGCTCATATTTGAATACATACATTTAGCCTACATTTCAAATTATTATTTGCAACTAAGTATAGTTTATCAGTTGTTGAAATCAGCAAAATTGCCGAATACAACAAAATTTTAAAATCATCTACACAATATATTTTATTTGACTGTTCCCATTCAAGTTCAAGTGACGTCCCAAACACCAAGTGACATTATCCCCAACCTACATATGAATGAAGTGACATCGTTGCAAACCTTCAAATGAATGAAGTCTGCGTACGTAATGAATGAAAGTAGTTCAGTTTGCTGGACTTAAGCCAATCAAATCGCCGGTAGGCTTTATTCTACATGTTAAATATAAAATATTTATGTAATTTGTTATGAAGCTGCATAACACACAGATCATATGATAAACACATTGAATAACATGTATGATTTCAATTTGTTTATCAGTTATAATTCATCTTATAGAATTACCTGGAATTTTTTTTCTTCACAAAAACCCTAATTGTCAAAAGCACCCTGCTGTGAATTGAAATTCCAAGCCCTGATTCTGTGTCATAATCCATGTTGCAATGATTGCAGAATGCTTAAGATTCAGGTACTTTTGCCTTATTTCTTTCAATCAATTTACCAATTATCAGCTGATTGAGAAAATTAAAATAGTAATCTGAACTAAAATATTGCACTCCTGTTAAAGCAAATCCATAGTTTCCATAAGCGGACATATGTGGTAAAATTGGTAAATTTAACAAACGGGAGTAACTCTAAAAATAAGTGAGGTAGGAGCAGGTAGGAGAACGATTTTTTATGTGATACACGGTCTTCTTATGATGTATAGTTGCACGAATCATGGGGAGTTTTACTGAATAAATGAGGAAGATATGGTCTGGATAAAGTAAAAGGACAGACAGATGGAAGGATGAACAGAAGGATGGATGGACGGACACAACAAAAAACAGAAGCAGTGGAGGACTAAAAAAAATCTTACTGCATCAATGTAAGTCTTACCATCAACCTCACTCTCGTCATGAGCACCTTCATGTCCGCCATGATCACTGTCGGAAGCATCGTGGGTGTCACAGTGAGGTATATCATGGACGTGGTCGCCTGCGCTACTAAGTGTGCCTCTGTGTAGATCCTGAAGTATGATTTCTGCCTCCATAGTAAACTGTAACTCTTTATTGTTCAGCCAGTGTAACTGGAAGTTGAATTTCTGATCACCTTTAGCTCCAACAACTGGCAGTAATGGAATATCTGAACACAGATAAAATAAAAATAATAGGGTAATTAAAGATTTCAAAGGTCACCTCTACAATATATATTATTATACCTCATTAATAAAACACAGTCAGGGATTTGTTGACAGCTGTCTTGTGTTGAGGAGACTACACTTTATGTCTCCCTCACGTGTGTCATATCTCCCTCGCATGCATCATGTCTCCCTCGGAAAATATGACCTGCCTTGGGTAAACAAATCTTATGTCTCCCTACAACCAGGGCAATAAATGTATAGAGTAATCAAACATTACAAAGTATTCTCATTTCGGAAATGTCTTCAATTGCCACTGAAATCAGAATTGTGTTTAGGTTCATCAGCCATTGCTGTCTTTCTTTTGGCTACTGACCATCCATAAAACCATGGAAGGTAGTCACATGACTCTTTACACCCAATGAAATGGCGACATGGGCAAAACAATAAAAAATAACCATTAACCTGTTTCTGGATTGATGCTGGCAGCTAGGTGAAAATGAAGAGCTGGAGCTACCCCACTGTGATGAATTGCAAACTTATGAAAGTCATGGACACTCTGTATCGAGTTAAAGTTAGGCATGCTCATAACCGTTTCCGGGCCGAACTTGTGGTGCCGTTTTCTTTTGTGTATGGCATGTCTGAAACAGGAGATTTATAAAATATTGATATCAATACTCGTATAACATATAAGAATACTCACTACCTAATATTCAGTTACTAAGAAATCAAACTTAAAATGCATTACTTGGTTTATCAGAGCCAGTGTTAGTATGGTAGTATGGTAGTGAGGAGGAAAAAATAGTTCCAGTCTAGTTAAGTTCAAGTGAACGTGCAAAGTTTGACTTCTAAAAGTTAATTTAACAAAGATTTTGTTAGTATTTCAGATCAGAAAACAAAATTAATAATTTATATTTCATTAGCTTAGAATATTATTTGTGTAATACATGTAATAGATTGCTGTTTTGATCAGTTATGTTACTGAAGGCAAAAGCAGAAAATGTATGTGAATGTACCAATAGCCCTTGGGAAATTCTGGTACAGAAATTTCTAGCACTTCAGGTAAAGCCAGGTGGAAGAAAGTGTGAAGGAGCTTAGGCCACCCTAAATAAAACATATGTTTAACTTCTCCTGCCCTTGTAAGTTGGGAAAAAATTATTGAAATTAAAGAACAAACAAACAAACATCTCTTAAAATCCAGAATTTATTTGTGTGTTATCATTCTCTAATACTATAGCCCTTCCCCAATCCTACAATAATCCAACAAATCATAAACACAAAATCCTTAACCTTTCCCATCAGACTTTAAAGGGACATGCAAATGAAGTATAAGAATAGCATTATTTTCTCAGATTCATTCTAATTTGTGTTTTTTTTTTACGTTTTTGCCAAGATGGCAGAATACTTCATCAACAATTGTTTGAAAAATTTGTTCGTTTTTTATTTTCCTCCCTCCCTCGTAGATTTGAAGATTCAACCTGGACATTCAACGTAGAATTTATTTAGTGCAGCCTTACATCTGGAAATAGATAGGAATTTTTTAATACATGTACTTTCTGTTACATGTATTTACAATGCAATTATGTCATCCTTGGTCTTTTGACAAACAGAAAATACAATGAAACAATCAGTTAAAAGTTAAATAAATTGTAAATTTAATCAAAATCTTTATTACTACATAAATGTTTTCAAGCCAAACAAATACCCAGCAAGGTGCACTTACCATATATAGACCCATCAACTCATCATTTTTTTTTTTAAAAAAAAAATTGATATACAAATGTATTACCTCCATGTTATAGAAAAAAATGAAATTCAAATCTGAATCTGATTATAAAATAATAAAATTTATTTTAAACTTGATATAGTGAATGAAGAATACAGGTTGAAAATACACATGCAGACACATGCAAATACATAGTGCATAGTAAAGTTATAAGTCAGCTTCTAGTGAGTTATGCATGCTGAAAATATGTTTCATAATATCCCATGATTAATACATATAACAATTGTCCGTTTTTTGAGGGGTATATTAAAAATCAAAATCTACATTTTTTCAATTACATCATGGTAGCCAATTGAACCCTTCCATCGCGAGTATTAACATGGTATTTTATTTTCTATTGTATTAGACCAGTCTATAATCATTTATGGGGATGAAAGGTTTAATAAGAAACCACTAAAGGAGGTATGACCCAACTGTAATGCATTGTATTCCAAAGGTCAAGGTCAAAGGTAATTGTCAAGGTATGGTGAACTAACTCATCAATCCCTGAAAAACAATGGACTCTTCTTTTAATCAATGACTTAGACCAGTCTAAATGTGTCTTTAGGGATGAATGAGCTAATGTCATCATATTCCAAGACCATGTGTTGTTTCAATTTGATATTCAAAACCTTTCTCACAATATCAGCTTCGGTTCCAGGGGGGATCGAACATGTGCTGTCTAGACACAAGAGACTTCATGGTTCAAAGCGTGATGTTCTAACCACTCAGCCATGAAGCACCCGCGGATCTCACATAATCAGCCTCGGTGTTAAGTGATGCTTCAATTTTCACAGACTTCAAAGCACAATGCTATGACTACTTGACTAGAGTGGATCTCCCAAATTCAACATTCTGTTATATATATATACAAAATATACTTTACCGGACGACCTACCAAACCCCTAAGCCATATATTATGTAGACAATGAAGTAAAATATGTGCAATTTCTGCTATGAAGCAGAAATGAAATCTAAAACACTTTGTCAGTCGTAATTGAAACATTAGAGATCTACAGATCCTAAAGTCTGTTAACTCATTCACCCCTATAGATACATTTGGATTGGTCTAAGTCATTGATTTACAGAAGAATCCATTATTTTTCAGGGGTTCACGAGTTAATTGTTTGGCCACTTGCAATGTACCAAACAAAATTGTCCAAAATCTTCAACCATCCATCAGTTAAAAAAAAAAAAAGAAAAAAATTGGTTCTTGGCTACGGAAGGTGGAGGTAAAAATAAAAGTTATCAAGCAGAAAGCAAAGGTTTCTTCTTTAACTCATAATAACCATTTATTGCCAGTGGTACAAGAAAGGTATGGAGGGGGAAAAAATGGAATTGGACAAATTTTGTCAAGTGGGTGACAGATACGGTTATGACATGGTTGTGACGGCACTTAGGTTAGTGTTTTGGTTTGTATGGTTAATGTTAAAATAAAACCTTGGAACACTGTCAACCGACTGACTCTCCAACGGATCAGAGTCAGATGTTTGGAACCATTGTCTCTGAATCCGATAATCATTAACAGCGTTTTTTACTGTTGACCTTCAAAATATAAAGGTGACACACAATTGATATTGTGTTTGCATTGGTCAGACCATTCTGCAGGGGAAGTGGGGAGTAGAGTATTACATACAGGATTATTCCACTTTTGTGTTAAAATACCAGGACTATCAATTCCCTTGTTTACAATATTTCTTACATGTAACTCATTCATCAACAGTTGAAAAAAATGATAGAAAGGAAAATTTGAAGAATTTAAAACAGTCCCCTGACAGGACATACCCTCAACTGTAGAGGAAAAAAAGTCCCCTGACAGGACATACCTACAGAGTGTGTTAGCATCTGTGATTTGGGCAGAATCAATTCTCATCAAAAATGGAGGACAAAAAGAACAAAATTTTAGACAGATGGAAAGATAAAATGACAGAAAATGAGACAGATAGACAGAAAGAGAAACAGACAAATAGACAGATTTTGTAGATAGATAAATAGACAGGCAGAAACAGAGAAACATACAGACAGATAGATAGATAGACCAATTGTAAGATTTCATTATCTAAGTGAATAGTGTGGCAGTTATTTGGTGCTCCTACTAGCTTAAGATAGTTGGGTCCCCTTTAGCTTTATCAATAAAGAACTGGACTTGTAAACCAGGGGTCACAGGTTCATGTCTCATTAGAGGCAGTATTTGTTTCTGTTACAATAGTAACAAGTCAAAATCTAACATAAAACTTATCACTTGTTTAACATGCAGTTAGTACAGCAGCCATTCCGGCAACTACCTGTTTTCCACATCTTGGATATCATCAACATCCAATACGCAATTTCTGAGTTATACTCTTATCTATATCTCATTATATCAACACACAAAAAGGTATAAAATTGTCAACAGCAGTGGGTACAAAAATCACAAAAAAAAATCCTGATTTCCAAATTCCGTCTTTTAATTACCACGTTTCCGATGATTGCCTCACACTGGAAGCATAATCAAAAGGACAAACACTTTTGAATGAGAGGATCAAAGTCCAGTTTCCATCGAACAAACAAAGAAACTGATCAGAAATCAAGTTTCAAATTAGTATGGCTCATCCCATTAGGGTTCAACGATCACACGTATCCTGCACCAGTCTAATTTGCTGTGAGACAAGTTAAAGTTACTGTCAGATACGACAAATTATAAAAAACATTTCATACAAAAAATTGTTTTGAAAGAAAAAAATTTCTAAATTGAAACTTTTTCGCATCACTTTTTCTTTGTGTTAATACATATCAGGTGTAGCAATTCTCAGTTTTCCAGAAGCATAAAATCTGCAATTGAAAAATAACTACTATACCAGTAAATATTTTTTCCCGTTAATGACAGAAAACATATCCGTCCTGTCTTAGATTCTCCATGAATCGATAGAGTCTGATGGATAGAATGTGTCCAGTGTTTCAATTACTTAGCTTCAAAATTTCACTTTCATTTTGAATTTGCCCTGTCATATAAGTGCGAAAATGGCAAAAATTAAACAGGAGCATAAATTTCTTGGTATAGGTTATATGTTCAGTGTTCGAAGCAGTGATATTTGCATTCTGACAAAGAGGTATTGCCCTACTGGAAAAGTGAATACACTGAAACCTGTCTTCAGAGACCACCACATCTGCCACTGAAATGTAGTCTCTAAAGACAGGCGGTCTCTCAAAAGAGGTTTTATTTAGAGGATTACTTAGCTAGGTGGTCTTTAAAATGTGGTCTTAAATTTAGACAGGTGACCTTTTATGACAGTGGTCTTTAAAGACAGGTTTATGATTGCTGACCACCCCCCCCGGTATACATTGTTGCTCTGACATTGTACCCTCTGCACTTTGATCTGGACAACAAAATGTACCTTCCATACCAAAGAGTGGATAACTCAGAAATGCATACTAACAATATAGCCACATGCATAGCTACACACAATAGACCAATAGCGTCATTCCATTGTTTAGTTTTGTCAAAATAGTTTAAACTCAGATCACATGACTTCAACAGAAAGTGGAACACAGTCACTTCCCGTTTCCTGTTATTTACATTAACCACATTCAGTGATATCTCTTTCCTGTCAGTGTCAGTCACTTTTCAAATCTGGCAACTATCCCTACATGATGTCCAATTCCACGTCATATATACAATAAACTGCTTAACCGGAAGTGACAATGTCCTTGTTTTTTATTTGTTCAATTACTATTATGACAAATCATGATGGAATGAAACAACTCGGAAAAGGTCTATTGTATACAGAAGATAAAAAAAATGAACCACAAAAAAAAAAAGAATACCTATCTCTCCTTTGCTAATATGTATGTCTCTATACATCCAACATATGACTTGTTTATACATATGAATATTAAACCAAGCCCTTTATATACATATTCATATACAAGCATACAACTTCAAAACTAAATTAGGAGTGCATATATTAAAACTAAAACCGAAAACAAAAATATCTGACTTACACATCTAACAATGTACTACAAAAACAAAACATACATGTCAAAATTATAAGAAATAAAAATGGTTGAATTTTGAATGTTTCGTTTACAAACCTAAACCTTGAATAATTACATAAAAATTCTATGAATATCCAGATATGATTTTCAATGAATGTACATTAGTATACATTGTGAGTCAATCATTCGATTTTTAAAACATCATGCATTTTGTTTATACAAAATGATTTGACCTAGGATTATTGTAAAACAATATGTGACTTTTATTTATAAAACAATGTGCAAATGAAAAATAATATGCCAGGCGACTTAAGTTGTTCAAGAAGAAAAAATAACTCCATGGTACAGATGTATGAGATAAGAAACAAAACTGATACTATGAAACAACAATAAACTGAACATGATACAATATCAACTGTTTTATCTATATACAATGAAATCTCTTTATTTCAAAATCAGATGAGTAGAAAATCTTGTTACCGTGTTCAACCCATTAAGCACCCATGTCCCTATAAGCACCCCTCCCCCTTTTTTAACATACGATCCAGAATTTTTTCTAGCTGGTTGACAAGGAGATGTGGACCTAAAAAACTGTATGTAACAGTTTATCTATAGTCCCCCTGCAACAGAATTATGTTGATAGGTGTCCTTGGTAATAACTACAACAATTTTACCATTGTGCCTTACAACAAATTAACTGCTTTGCGTCAATAAGACTATTAATTGGTTCCATTAAGTGCCGACCCCTTTTTCCTGATTTTTGTAGCACCTTGGGAGCTTAATGGGTCGAATACAGTATGTCAAAGTTGAACTGCCAATTTTTATGAAAGAAGAAGCCAAAGAATTTCATGTGTTTCGAAATTCACTGCCAAATCTTCATTGGCAAATAATGTTGGCGCATATGCAGCACTCTACAATGCAACCAAATCACTCGCAAATGCCGCCATTTTTAGTCTTTTGGCAAGTGTTTATTCTAATTCAGTCGCCACATTGCGACCAGTCCCAGATCCAGAAGAGTGAATTTTTTAGTGTTGTAGAGCCCTGATATGTATTGCATAACTATTTTTTGTATACCATATTTGAAAACAAATTAAGTCAATGGTTCAGGGGAAAAATATTTTCAAAGATGTACCATGTTTTGCCCAATTTTGACGCCCCTATGGGTACTATCCATGTTTTTTTCAAACTTAATGCAATTTCTTATGGGGAAAGTTTCTGCAAAGTTTGGTTATTGATTCAATTTTAAGATGAAGTTGAAATTTTGTAAAAGTCAACAATGGATGCAATCTGACAACAGAAAAAGATTATCACAATAGATCATCACAATAGATCATAAATATAGATTATCACAACAGATCATCATAAGAGATCATCACAATAGATCATCACAATAGATCATCACAACAGATCATCACAATAGATCATCACAACAGATCATCATAAGAGATCATCATAAGAGATCATCACAACAGATCATCATGAGTTTTTTGCCCAGGTGACATTAAAAAAAGTATGGGTAAGGTGATTTTTGAGAAGTAGTTAAGAATGTAATAAAGTTTATGAAGGCAACAAAAAGGCCAACTCCTGCCTCTCAGATTGCAACATAACTACATGTACTATGATCTAAAAAAGAAATCAAAAACATAACCTGATAAAAAGTCCAAGTCAAATTAACAAATTCATCTGTACGACAGTGAATATGAAATGCCTTTCACAGACATCAGACATGTTTGACAGTGCTAAGACTCTGTCGAATACATACTTGCTGAGTATTTCCCGTCTTATGTTTCAAATACATAAAATAAATAGAAACAAGATGTGTTTGGAAAACTCTTTGCCACCCCACCCTACCCGTCTTCAAGAATTAAGTCATTCACGAAGATTTTACAAGTCCTGAAACTCTGGCATGTATATCACATTCTTCTTGAAAATTGAATTTGAATGTTGTTACATGCCACATTCAAATAATCTTCAATCATAAGGTGGCAGCCAGTATTTAGAGGTGGAGGTTAGAACCCGGTTACAATGTACCCGGAGAGATACCAAAAGTGTGATTTAAAAAAGCTGTTGTTGATCAAATCAAATCAAATTTCATTACCTTTGCTGAAAGAAACCAAAATGTTGCACACAGACAAACGTACACACAGCCAGACAAAAATGAAATAATTCTAGTAAATCTATAATGAGACGAAATTCAAGGGACCACCTAGAAAAGTTTGAAATATCGGGAGTTTGACTCATGAATTGAACAGAGAATCATATGATTTTTAGTTTCAAAGGTTCTGTAAGTGTATATGAATACTTCAAAACCAAATAAGATATACACATATATACACACACGGTCATGATTTTTGATATTTAGTCCTAAATCAACTTCATTTTTGTGAAATTTAAATATTAAGTTTTTAACTTTATGAGAAGGAGAAGAACTTGGCGCATTTTGTTCAAATGTATATTTTGACATCAAATTTAACTGTATGTAGAAATTTTCAATGCTTTTAAAGAAATGGGGGCAAACATTTATTTGAAACATTCAGAAATTTTACTCATGAAAGTTTGAATTATAAATTGTTTATAAGTAGCATTAAATATAAATGTTATTCTGGACTTTGTCAATTTTTCAAAACATCGAGAAATTTGACTTATTGAAGTTCGACTCACCAAAGTTCTACTGAATGTTTTATGGATCATTGATCTAGGTGGCATAAAAGAAAATATTAAAAGTTTGAAAATAAAAATCATAACATTTTTGTACAAGCCAACAGAACAATAAGAGATATCTGGGTTTTTCTCTTTTTTAGAAATATGATAGTCAAGCTATAAGCTCTGGCAATAGACAACGTACTACAGAATCTACTTAAAATAAAGCCACTGAGTCATGTCACTTGACTTTGTATACGCATGCTGATGTGATATCCTACCTTTCAAAAAAGTGCATGTGCAGTCTTCAAATTTAATACAAAATGAAATTAGAAAATTCAGAGAAATTCGTAAACATATACTGGCACTCACTATAAATAGCGGGGTCTGGCACCGCACAAGTACAGAATTTTGCATTACATCTGAGAATATTCTTAAATCAGAGTGTTTGGCCAATCAGATTTTTCAGGATTGGCTAAATTTGGAAAAATTCTCAGACTTCAGTAATTCTTAAAAGTTTAAGGTACGAGACCTAGAATTAAAATCATTTAAAAAAAATAAGATGACCTATTCTGTGAGTGAATAAATACCTTAACAATTAAAATAAAATAGTTTGTTCCATTCTGTATAAGTAAATAAATACCTATGTATTTAAAATAAAATAGTTTGTTCTATTTTCTCACTTTCTGGGGAGTGACACCATTTATCACTAGAAAAATGGTGGTCCCAGAGGAAGAAAAATTCAAGTCACATATTTCTGTTGTGAATTTTGGCATCCAGTGATTTCTTAAATACAGTGAAACCTCGGAATTATGACCATCTAACTGACAGACTAAAAGTGGTCTCTTCAGTAAGGTGGTCTCTCAAGTGAGGTTCTGTACTTTTTAAATATTTATTAAGAGACTGGGAATTCATGGTCTGAATTGTGAGGTGGTCTCCAAAGTGAGGTGGTCTTTATGCAAGGTTCCACTGTAACTTGGTATATATTCAAATCCTCATACTAACAGAAGACAGTCTTCTACAGTGTAACCTGTCTTGAAAGACTACCCCCCATCTGCCACTGAAATGTGGTCTCTCAAGACAGGTGGTCTCTCAAAAGAGGTTCTGTTTAAAGGATTATTTAACCAAGTGGTTTTCAGTATCTGGTCCTAAAAGACAGGTGGTCTTTCAGGAAAGTGGTCTTTTAAGACATGTTCCACTGTACTTCACAGCTACATAGAGTTCATACAAGTTTTGTACACAGAATTGTGTGGTTTTTTTTTATTCCATGAATTGTAGTCTTCATTAAGCTGTTTCAAGACAATGTTAGTTGAGGAACAGTTTAGTAAGGATCCAGGGCCCGTTTTACAAAAGTTCGTAATTCTTGGATTTGGTCTTAAGACCACACTTATGGCTTGCAACCATTTTACAAAGAATTCCGACTTGTGACTTATGCCAATCAGGTCAGGTCTTTATAACTACCCAGGGGCAGGGCATAGACTGAAGTTAATTTTGTATGTGTTCTAATTCATCTTTGTAAATGTAGCAGGTTTTAGTGTTGATAAACGATCAAGATCTTTTTTGAAAATATGTGAATATACCTTAAGATGTGAGTTAGGGTAGCAGTGATGAAACTGTCCTACGTTTTGTCTTAAGATCAAATAACTCAAGACTTACGATTTCTTGATAAAATGGGCCCCAGATGTTTATCAATTATAAGAAACATTTTAAGTTAGAAGTAAGATTCTGATAAAACAATTAAAAAAAAAACTCATTTCAATTTCAATGCTAATAAATGCACAATAAAATCATCTACTCTAAAACTAAACCAAACAAACAAACAAACAAAATGCAAAATAGACCCTAGCCATTTATCTGCAGTCCCAGTGTTAAAGGACAGCAGTTCAGTGAAAAAGGTCTTAATTTCCTACTCAAACAGCATAGATCCCTAAAAACTTCTTTGTTGTGTATTGTACCGATTCAGAGATTTTATCATGATTGACAGATTGACAGACAGACAGACAAATTGCATTTACATAGATATTTGCTGAAAGAGATGAAACAATTTATATATATTGTACAATAGTTCTTTATATATAAATTTGGTGATAAAAAAATTCTAGAAAATTCTAAGAACACATAATTTTTGTCAAAGAAATATACAATGAAAACTTAAGACAAATATGAAATTAACTGAAACAAATTTTGACCTATGCTAAGTACATGGGCAAATACAGTGATGGCTTTAGTATGCCTACCATGAAAATAACAATATCTAATTACATACATGTCATGTGACACAAAGATGGCTTACCTAATTGTTTTCAATCTCTGCATGAACCTTTTTTTGTGTCTGTGAGTATGAAATTTGGGATCCATAGACGACGCATTCGGATCAAACTGCTCCAGATCAATCAAGCCATCATCAGGTAGTATAGTTTCGCACCATAGCCGACATACATTGTCAATACACGATGTCACTAACATGTTAGCCACCGACCCCCTTGTAGAAGATAACAGAAAAAGAATACATTCATCCTTAGTCAATCTCTAGGATACAAGATCAAATTGTTTCAAAATGATAAATAACTATTTAACAAATATCAAAGAAGAACCACATGTAAATCAGTAAGGAAATTTAACTAAATAACCTCCCTCCCTGGCCCCTCGGGTACCAGAGTCGTGAAATTTACAATTGATATTCATCCTACCCTAAGATGCATAACTCTGATTATGGCACCATTACAATCTGCAATCTTTTCAAAGAGGGTATTGTCCGATTCAGGCGCAGGGCGGACTAACCTTTTGATTATCATCCGGATGATTCTACTTACTTTTTGGTTATGGCAAGTTGCATGGGAAATGTTTTTTTCCTCACTGGATACTTGTAGACATCATGACAAATAGGAACGATTACTCTAGCATGTGTTATTTCAATATCTAAGCTTTATTACCTAAAATTTAAACTCGCTGAGGTCAAAAATGGGTTCATGAGACTCCGACCTGCCAGGTTATGTGGATTTTACTATACCCACTGAGGCCTATTTTGCCCCACACTGGATCTGAAAGCCACAGACCTAGTAGATGATCTTCCTGTAAAGTTTCATCAAAATCCCTTCAGCCATTTTGGAGAAGTTGAAAATGTGAAAGGTTAATGGACAGATGGACAGAAGGAGAGTGACTTTCAAAACATGATCAGAAAAGCTATCTTGAACTTTCAATTAAGTGAGCTAACAAGCCAATCAGCATCATGGGAATAAGACCTGTTTCAATCAAAATTAATGACTTTGATTGAGGGTGACATAAGGATTTATTAGTCCTAAGAAACACAATATTGACCCATGTAAAACCAAATTCAATAACTTCTTTATCATATTTACTTCAAAGAAAATCTTCAATCAATTAGTTTGTCAAGATGTTTGGAACTTAACTTTCTTGCATTGTCCCCAAACGTAAATAAGAAAGTTGGAATATTATGACGGGTACAGCATCTCTGAGCAATTAATTGAAAACTGTATTCAGATAGACACAAACCTAGGCATGTATTTACTGGTCTTTCGCCATGAGAAACCGGTCACTGCTCGTGGATGTGCAATATATACAAAGGAGAAGTGCAGCTCTTCTTTCTTTGGGCTGACTATACTGTCCGCCTTGGTGAGGGGTAAGTGAACTACAAAGTATAAAAAATAAATATTATACAATTACAGACTTTTAATGAGGTTGACAATTTGATTTATCAACCCCAAATAAGTAATATTCACCATGGTCAACAGTTTTCCTGATGCCAAGTACGCATAATTATTATTACAGCCAAAATTAAAATTCTGAAATTAAATCTACATGTATTTCATGCACTGAGTGTGTTTACTTTTTACACTGCAATTCAACACTGGCCTGTAAGCCTAAAAAAAAATCAATGCACCAATATAAGTACCAGTACAGCACTACAGTGTATCATTAAGGTAAAGAAATTCTCATCCAAATGATACCTATAATATGTGTGTGTGCTTGCATTTGTAAGTGCATGTGTGTATGTGGTTTTTTATGTCTTTTTGTTTGTATGTGTGTGTCTCTCTGTGTATATGTGTGAGTATGTTTGTCTGTGTCTCTGTCTGTGTGTGTGGTTTGTCTATGTGTTTGTGTGTCTGTCTGTCTAAATGTCTGTCTGTCTGTCTAGGTGTCTGCGTGAAAATTTATATCTATGTAATAAATCAAATAAAGAAAAGAAAGTAATCAGTGTTTTTACTTACGTTTACGATCCTCATACCAAATTTTCACAAGTCTGTCAGTCTAGAAAATCAAAAGTGAATAATTTAGTACAATCCATGAACATAAACTCTAAAGGAACTGGAATATAGTTTAGAAGTTTCAGTGGTATGGGAAACATCTTAGACACTAGGGATCTGCCTGGTTTTTTCATAGATGAAATAAACTACTTTCTTGATGTTTTATTTATAGATAATCTTGCCTGTTCAAATTTCTAGCTGTAACACTACATTCAAACTTGCATAAAAGGCCACCTCTGTATAAAAGGCACCTGCCTATAAAGACCATTCAAACATAATCTTTTTTAACTTTTTAATAGTGAATAAACCTCTATATAAAGGCAACCTATCCATAATGGCTACTTTTGACTGTTCCCTTGAGTAGCCTTTAAAGACTAAATGTGAAAGAGATTAATAGAATCTACCTCTACCTTGAGGGTACCACAAAGGAATCTCAACAAGAGGGTAATATTCTTGAATGATGAACCCGTGGCTTGGTCTTAGAGGACAGGTGGTTTTTCATGAATGTTGGGGTTGATTATTTTTCTCCCATGTTTAAATACATGAAAGCCCCTATATGTAGATTTACGCAAATGAAATGTGACAATATGCACTTCATTCTAGACGCCAAAACACCATGCATCATAAACTGTATTGTGACGTCATAGCCTGTGTAGCTTGTCAATACCCTAAGGGTTGACAAGAAAATCATTCCCCATTAAAATGAAGGAAAAATCTGTGAACAATGGAAGAAAATGAACTTACCTTTCCTGCTGAAGCAAATAAGAGTCCATCTGGAGAATACTTCAGATGATAAACTGGGGTAGCAGGCCTGGTAAAAAAAAAGAAAATTTGTATTCCCATACAAACATGAATTATTGTCAGACATGTCAAAATTTTTATGAACTTTAATGAATAAAGTCCCATAACTCATTAAAACCAAAAGAATGGAAAGTTGCCTAGCCTTCATGGAATTGAAAATTGTGTAAAAATTTTGTCAAATTCATAAAGGCATACTGGAGTTATGGCAAGACCTGCAACGGTACACCATAGTACGTCCATCGTGTCATGTCAATGAGTGAATCAACAACTGCAGCTGTAACCAAGATGGTGGAATCTATTCACTGGAGCTGGGACTTGGTCACATTTTTATTTTGATACATCGATCACCTCTATGTAGAAATTGACAAGGTGATTGATCAATAGAAGCTAACAGCTGACCAAAGCCAACAGCCGACAGCTGACAAAAGCAGTGGAAGGTGTCAGCTACTTTCTCTAAAAGAGAAAAAATCCTGATGTTTGTCTACAGAGTCACAGACAACAATGAAGTCTTAAACGGGCAGATGAATTACCAAATTATTTTCTGGCATTAATATCAGCGTAAATAGAATGAAAACATACAATATTAAAAGCCTATTCATTAATTACCACTAAATATGCTTCACCACAACATAGGTTGCACCACCATATTCCCACCATGTTTCCCTTCAAAGAGGGTTAATTATCAAACCAACACCAAACCCAATCCATGAGATATTAATGTGATAATCAATGCAAGGTAAAGATGAATCGATCACTGGCTCGACAGAGTGTCTATAACAATTTAATTGATCTTTCTGATCATTAGAACTGCACTGATAATATACATCCTACTTAAGATTTTTTTTAGCAGATTGAAACTTTGGTTAAGGGATGTGTAATCGACATATGTCTTGACAACAATTACTGTATACAATAAATTACAGGACACATATAATTACCCTACATGTCGATATATATTGGTACCCGATACCTCAACGAGATCCCAACGTCAAAAACAATTTTTATTTTACCTACCTGCATCGCCATACACACTCCCACATGGTTTCCATTTTATCTATATCATTATGATGAGTGTGGTTCTTGTGTCCAGAGTCACTGCCATCTTCTTCTGTACCACCTACGTGGAATCGGACCGATTTACCGCCAGGTCCACCATCTTGATCATTTGACTCTTGACTATGGCTCCAAATCTGTAGTACTTCACCACCCGTTAAAATCTTTGATCCTGTCATAAAAAGTAAAACTTTAATAACCAATACACAACATTTCCATATAGAAATACAATTTTTGATCTATTTTATTGAGGTTTTTTTTTTTTTGCCTCCAAAACACATTTTCATAAATCAGAAATCATCATCTGCTGTTGGTGAAATGTAAAACTTTTTCAACAATCCTACAGACTTTGTAAACACACTTAATATTGTTATCAAGTCTAAGGACTTAGCTAATACATTCCATGTTCTTTACATGGTGGTCAGTTTTTAATGGTGGAGGAGTGTACCCTGTTACAATGTACCCGGGAAGAGACCACCAACCTCCCACAAGTAAACTGGCCAACTTCCTCACAAAAGTCTGCTTGCGTTCATCAGTGCTTGAAGCTGCGCTGACCAGAAGTGAGAGACTTCATGGTTGAAAGATTTATGCTTTAACCACTCTGCCATTGATAACCTCAATTTTAATGAAATCATAATAATTATTATTCTGGACTAAGCCTGGAATATGGAACCCTTAGATCTGGTTGTGAAAGATTTTACCACTGATACAATTCCTGATCTATACGCAAATGCATAAACTCGATAACATTAGTTCATTAGAAAATCACTTTTATATACAAAAACATGTTTTTGTTGTTAGTTGGTTTTTTTTGGGTTTTTTTGCAATGACTTGATGAGTTAAATTTTCCTTTATCCACTCAAAACAATAAACTAAAAACTTGGCCCACAGGTTCTTGAGATAACATATAAAACTTTACAATGAACGAAGGACAACACGTGACACAAGAGGAAAGACGACAGACTAAAGACGATCGCCATAGGTCACCTTGAGCCTTTGTCACAGGTGACCTAAAAAGCTGATATTACAACTTTTATTTTGAAAGTGTTGATAACTTGATATAAATATTTGTAACATGGGTAAAATATGAATAAGTGGTAGTTAATTAATGATGTTACTTGTACTCTGTTAATGAAAGTGTTTATCAAAATATGTAAAAAGCCATGAAATTAACAATTTACATAATTTTATAGATTTAAAATGGGTAGCGATATAGATAAATATAATGATATATATACATGATATATATGTGTGTGTGTGTGTATATATATATAAAATGGCATGTATATTAGTGTATATATACAAACACACCACTTCACATGTGCAGGAAAATAAAACAAATGTGAAATAAGAAGCTTAATCATTGACCAAAGTTCTAATGCTACCTATAGAATCCTATACCAAGGTGCTGTAATAATCAATACTTATTTTAGGTTTAACCTATATATACAAAATATATACAGTATAAACCTGCTTTAGAGATCATTTGTGTATAAAGACCACCTGGTCTCAAAGACTGATTTTTGTTGTCGCCAATAGCACCATTTGAGTACAAATCAACCTCTCTATATATAAAGACCACCTCCCTATAAAGACTGGTTTTGTTGTGTCCAAAAAGAGGTCTTTATATACAGGTTTCACTGCAAACCAAATTTAAAAAGAATGAGATGAAAGTTTTTAGGAAAAAAATGAATTTTTCAACAGTTAAGGCATAACCAGCTTCCCAAATCAATTTGAAAATGTTCATTTCTGTCAAAAATATTGACTTCGGGTCCTTATTCATTTTTACACATGATTCTTTTAAAAGTTCTTTCATTGAAAATATATAAATATATATATTTGTATAATCATGTAAAAGTAATACAATACAGGCAACCTTTGCAGGACCTGATTCTATTTCAAGTTAGCTTACTCCCTATCAGTGATTTCAAAAAACCAAATTTGAAGAGATTCTTGTATTTTCAAACAGTTTGTGTATTCTGCCCCATTCCAAAAGAGTGTGCAAAATCCCTACAAGCACTTGTTTTTTGCAACTGATGATTTTGATCAAACATGTATCATGTTGTATGCTGTATAATTGTAATTTTGGTCCAGAATATGTAATAAACATACAAACAGTATTGTAATAATTCTAACAACAAAAAATGACAAAGAGATTAGTCTGACAGTATAGCAGAACATATATTTCTATACAAATGTCCAGTGCTAAAGTTACTGAAATATGCTGTGTGTTATAATGTCAGCTATGAGTCAGCTTTTACTTTATGTTTCTATAAAAACATATCCAAAAACTTACCAATGTTATCTGCAGAGCGTATAATATATACAATAGATAAATAATATGTAAATCAAATGTCTAAAATGTTTTCTGAAATAAAAGAATATCAACAAAACAAAACAACACTATATGCAAATGAAACAATTAAGATTCAAATTAGACACAAAGAAGTGTTTTCATGTTTCCATCATGTCCATTTCAGGTAATTTCTACAGCGTGTAGATAAAAAAGTTCAAAATTGTTCTGCCAATCCTACGGACATAGCCGAGACTTCCTTACTGAGTACACAGAGAAATCTGTGGAGTTTTGGGTCTGTCATAGCAATAAGGCCTTCCTTAAAATACATTCTGAAAGTATTGATGACAAGTCCCACTGTAAAACTACAGTTTACCGATTTCCCAACACCTTGCGGTGGTCTAATGGTAGAGCAGTCCAATTGCAAACAAGAGGACACAGGTTCAATTCCTGGAACTGGGTCATACCAAAGACATTACAAATGGCAGTGACTGTTCCATTGTATAGTGCTCAGGACATAAAGTGGAAGTCACAGGCTGGATAAGGTTTAAGACCGAGATCCCGTGTCCCAACAGGTGTGGCACTTCAAATATCTCTCACTGCATTAAAGCACAGGTTAAAATTTATGGCTCTTCATCTGCACCAGGTGGTATCTCCATTCAGTTATATTATTTAAATGTAGTATATATCCAGGAAGATACCACCGACCTTTAGCAAGTAAACTGGAAAACTATCTCATAAAATCTCCGCTTAGGTACCAGTGTGGCTCAAACCTGCACTGACCAGAATGATTCAAAGATGATATTCTAACCACTCAGCCACTGAGGCCCATTAACAATACAACAACAAGAGGTCCAAGTGGGCCTAATTCACTCACCTGAAAACCATTTACAAATATGGAAAGAAGACCAAGATGAATATTTAAGTTGATCTGGCCAAAAACTACAAATATGGTAGAGGAATGAGAGCTCTTGCTTCCAGTAAAGTTTTGTCTAATTCCCTTCATTTGTTTCCAAGAACAAGCTGGCCACGTGAAAAAATTATCCTCCTCTTTTTGCAATCTTCCTATATTTTGTGAAAATTGCTTGAGAAACCTAGGTTTGGCACCTATTCACTTGCAACTGATTAACTCAACCTTACTATTTGTAAATGAATATTACACTGAACCTGACTTTATTTTCACATAATCTATGGGAATATGATATATTTTATGTTTGTGTATAGTTCTTATTTGTTAATTTACATTAATTACAAGTAGTAAAAGTAGGGAAAAAATCTAAATATTTTTAGTTAACACAGCTAATGCCCCTTTAAGGATTATATGCCTCTGTATATCTGGTTTATTAATTTTTTTTTTTTTAATACAGGAAAGAAAAGTTTTTTAAATAAAAAAACCACAGCTAATGCACCTTTACGTAGTAAACATATTATCATCACTTTATAGTCACTACACACTTAACAAAAGTTACTGTACCTTCCATGTTCCAGCTGACACAATTAATGTAACAGTCCGCTTCAAAAGTAGCTGTCTGATACCAGCGGTAATCCAGTTTCTGTAATGAATATTTATCCAAACAATGTAATGATATTATTAAATATAGACTGTAATAAAGGCCTCTCACACCTTAAATTCAAAATGAGGCCAGGGTCAGTCAGACTGGGAAAATCATTTAGTATACAAAATAGATCTGACATTTTCATAAAATATTAAGTATTTGAAAAACAAAATAAGAAAAATTGCAAAAATTCACTTTGGAGGGTCACTCTTGTTCTTCTGATTATACAACCAAAATATAAAGTGAATTTACCTTGTGATAGAAAAGTTAAAAAAAGTTGTACACTGTATGCCTAGACATTTTCACCCCTGGTTATTTTCCCCAATTTATGACAAAAAATATATTCATCGCATCTTAAATTTGACTTAAAATCGCCATAGTTCCATGAGTGACATGACTGTTAGTGCTTTAAGATGTTTAAATATTAAACTTTAAATTCTCGCTTTCATTTTAAATTCACCATCTCATCGAAAATTAAACCAAAGTGAAAAAATCCAGGTACATGTTTACAGTATACATGTACAGATATACATGTAATAACTGAAATTATCATCTTATTCTACACTAAAAAAAACATGAAATAGATTATGATAAATTAAAAAAATAATAATAATACTGTACCATGTGAACTATATTGTAATAATATATAGAACCTGATATATAAAACTCAGACCTAAATCCAAGTACAGTGGAAACTGTCTTGAGACCAGTCTCAATAAAAGACCACCTGTTTTGAGAGATCACTTTTATATAAGACCACCTGTCTTGTGAGATCACTCTTATATGGGACCACCTGTCTTGAGAAACCACTCTTATATTATAAGACATGTCTTCAGAGAACACTCTTATAAAAGACCACCTTTATATAAGACTGCCTGTCTTGAGAGACCACTCTTATAAGACCACCTGTCTTGAGAAACCACTCTTATATTATAAGACATGTCTTCAGAGAACACTCTTATAAAAGACCACCTTTATATAAGACCGCCTGTCTTGAGAGACCACTCTTATAAGACCACCTGTCCTGAGAGATCACTCTTATATGATACCACCTGTCTTGAGAGACCACCCTTAAGTTATACATGTATAATACCACCTGTCCTGAGAGATCACTCTCAAATAAGACAACATGTCTTTAGAGACCATATTTTGAAAACTATTGGACTAAATCATCCTTATGCTTTAATAAAAGCTCTTTTGAGAAACCACTTGTCTTGAGAGACCACCTGTCATGAGACCACCTGTCTTTAGAGACTACCTTTCATGAGACCACCTGTCTTTAGAGATCACCTGTCTTTAGAGATCACCTGTCCTGAGACCACCTGTAATGAGATCACCCGTTTTAAGAGACCACCTGTCTTTAGAGACCACCTGTTTTGAGAGGTTAAATTTCAGTGACAGACTGGATGGTCTCTCCAGACAGATTCCACTGATTCAATGTTTATTATGCCATATCACCAAAATTAGTTTTTCATTTTGAATCTGTTTATAGTATATTTAAAACGTGTTAGCATAATTAGTAAGTTTTCTCTCACCATTCTACATGTTCTAAATTGACGTTAAGTTACAAATGGCCATTATAATTATACTCTCACCAATTAGTCAAATTATTGACATGTTAGGCTTAACACCTTCAACTGACCGCTGTTTTGTTTTATTGTTAAACTGTCCAGTAATTCTAGAGGCCAAAATTTCGTTTTTATCTGCTGAACATAGTGAATTAGATTAAAATTGTATTCTCCTGTTTTTCAAAGTGTATGTAAAGGGTGTTATTCTCATTGCCGTTATCTGTGAACGAAATTTGATCATTCAACACACAAACACGGACCAGTACAAACTGATGGATAAAATACATCAGGGGAGTGGATGGTCTACATTTACTATATAGATCTATTTTGTTTTTCACGTTGATGATCTTTTGAGTGAGGCAATAATATAGAATAGCCTTCCTAGCCTACACTCCAAGACTGTAGGCTTGTTATGCCTCTGTGAAGAAAAGACAATATTTTCACTGTGATGTACCGTAATTTATCTAATTAAGGCGCTGCTCTAATTAAGGCGCCACCAAGACCAAAATTATGTTTATTTATTTTAATAAAGGCGTCCTTTGAAACGAAAAAAAAAAAATACCCCCCCCCAAAAAAATGAAAATGAAACGTTTTTTGACAGCTTTAATGATAACATACAGTAAATAAATAAGACCAGACGATCTTATAATGCATTTCATGAACATTCTATGATTCAAAATCAAAGCTTTAGAAAGGTATATTGGTGTGTATATACACAGTCACCTGTGTGTGGGATTTCTAGCTTGTTGTGTACATATATATGCAGTGTGAGGGCAACAATAAGGATTGATCTAGATATAGAACTCAGGAATGTAAAAGTAGATTTAGATGAAGTCTACATATCTAGACATTCATATACAAGCACACAAGAACCTAAATGAATAAATAGCTCTCTCTCTCTCTCTCTCTCTGTCTGTCTCTCTCTCTGTCTCTGTCTGTCTGTCTGTCTCTCTCTCTCTCTCTCTCTCTCTCTCTCTCTTTCTGGGAAATATTTTCCTTCAAAACTCTCAATCCAAGGTCCGGTAAAAATAGGAAACAACAGAAAAACTTCGTTTGAGACAATTTTATGGAGAATTATGAGTATTTTTGCATACTTTGGGGGAAAATACAAGGCATTTTCACATCAGGAATGGGTCCTGTAACCAGATCAAAAAATAGCCAATGAAAATCCCTTTCTTATCAAACATACATTTCATAATTATTTTTTTAATCTGTAAATGAAATATCCCTTTAATCTGAGTGGTATGCTCTTGTTCTGTTGTTTAAGACCACTCCATTACGGTCTGTAGGGTTGAAAGGTTCAACTAAGTAGCTTAAAGCTGATCTAAGCATTTTTTCATGTATTCATTTGGCAAAAAAAAAACAAAAGAAAAGAAAGCAAAAAAAAAAGACAACCGTGCATTGCTGAATGTACAGTCAAACTTGCATTAAAGGCCACCTCTGTTTAAAGGGCACCTGCCCATAACAGCCATTCAAACATAATCTGCATTTACTTTTTTTATAATGAATAAATCTTTTTATAAAGGCTACCTGTCAATAACTGCCACATCTGTCTGTTCCCTTGAGAGGCCTTTAAAGACAAGTTTGAATGTAATCATTCTTGTTTTATATACCGTTAACCAGTACTAATTAAGCCTAGCCCACGTGTGGCACCTGTATGCTCCAAGTTAAAATTTAACGCCTAGACTAGCAAATGTCAAAAATGCATTTACTATCTAATGCATGAACTAACAGGTACAACTGTCACTGTTTTATATAAAAAAATAAAATAAACAGTTACAAATTTTTTAGATTTAATCTTGTGAATTAATTTTTCGATCAAAAGAAAATATGCAATGAAATTAAAATCAAATAGCTTATTTGTTTGCATTTGTTTTAATTGTGCTTTATTCCACACTAAAATATTTTTAGTAACAATGACAGCCAGTTTTTATGATGGGAGGAGAACCCAATTACAATAATGTACCTGCAAAGAGACCAACAGCCTACTGCATTCAGACTGGCATACCGTATTAGACTCAATAAATGCCCATGTCTTTATAACCGCCCGTCTCCCTTTTTTTTTTTACACAAGATCAAGTATCTTTACACAAGATCAAGTATCTTTTCTAGCCAAAGGATGACGTCATATGGACCAGAAAAACATAAGTAACAGTTTATTTGTAGTCAGCAACAACAGAAGACTTTACATAGGTGTCCTTGGTACTAACAACAACACCTTTATCATAGTGCCTTATAGAAAATTAAATGTTTCATGTCAATTGGACTATTGATTGGTCCCCTTTTTCCTATTTTGTGTAGTACCACAGTCACAACAGATGATTGTCGACATGAATGATATAGGGAAAAATTTCATCTTAAATTGAGATATAATCTATATAAATAATAAAGATATATTTTTATATTGTTTAAACAAAAACAATGAACACTATAAACAAAATGTAAGAAAATGAAAGTTGCAATCTTAAGTCTCAGGCGTTATTTCTTTTATTTTATTCTATTACATTTTTATTACTTTTGATATATTAAAGTGATAAGAAGTCATACTTACATTTGTACATGTACCTACATACATGCATCTAACATTTTTGTTAATCTGGATTTTCAGAGTTGGGGAGGGGGGAGGAGCCACACAAGGAACTCTTTCCAAAGAAGTAATAAATGGGTTGAAATACTTTTTATCAAATTTTACAAGGGAAAGTATTGTATTTTTATGGGGTTTTTTTTTATTTCATTGTATAACATTTGACCATAAAGGAAGCAAAATTAACCCCCTGCTAGTATAACCCACTCTACAGTATTAGTGCAAGTCAAAACAGTGACAGCATATTAAGTCATAATTCAATAGAAATAAGAAAGAAAAAATAATGGTATGTAAAGGTTAAAGGTCAAATGTAAGCAAAGGTTATAAGATGACTGACCTCAATTTCCTACAAAAACAAAACAAATCAAGGTTATAGAATAGCCTTCATAAAGGTCAAAATAAAGTAAGTCAAGGTTAAAGAATGACCTACATAAAGGTCAAAACAAATTTTCCAAACAATATTAACAAAACAACAAATTTGATTAGAATAAAAACATATAAACAAACAAAGAGGAAACAAGCATGATTTAAAATAATGTTGTATGCCACATAGCCTCTCAACAATTTTTCTGTCATATGGTGGTAGCCGGTTTTTAGTGGTAGAGGTGAGAACCCGGTTTATAATGTACTCGGGAAGAGAACACTGGCCTCAGCTTACGTTTCAGCGGGAGATTTAAAATGTAAAAATATATAATAAATACTAGTAATTTAAATGTACTGGTAAATTTATGGAGAAGCATTTTCAATTGCCAAAAGATAAAACAAATTATTCATGTTCACTCGAGTATTTCATACATACATACATGTAATTATGATAAGCATTCACCATTTTTGTTCAATAACATATCATTTTGATGTGTAAGTAACAAGAAGTCTGAGGGGCCTTAAAGGGCTCACCTGGTAAATCTGCTCAGATATGTAACTATGCAACCGATGTTTTCTGTTTACCTGACTACATGTCTGTGACCTTAACCTTTGATGGTCACCCCATTACTGTGTCACAAGGAACTTTAGGTAATTTTGACCAAACTTTTAGTATATCTTTGTATACTAAAAATAAACTATTGTTGTGTAAATGACCCATTTGTAAAAAGAATTGTACTCTATGGCATTTGAAGTGCCTGCTATTGACCCAATTATGAATGAATCTCAATTTCATTCACAATCTTTGTAGAGTTATATATACTGTAGAACCATAAACAAAATTATTATGGATTTAATTTCATTTATTTTTTTTATGGATGTAATTCCATTTATTTTTTTGTTTTTATTTCTGAACGAAATTTAAACAATGACGATATTAAAAATTACATGTAATTACACTCAGTAACACTAACATTTTTCTTTACAAACAAATTTTTTTATTTCAACAAATTTGTTTTATTTTTAGAACAATGAAATTTTAACCCTACGAAAGAAAGATAGAAAGATAGATAGAGAAATAGATAGATAGACAGACAGACAGATGGATAGATAGATAATCTGCAAGTAAAGCTGTGTCCTATGGTACTTACGTGAGAACTCTCATGATGTAAGAGAGGTGTCGGCTCAAATATATACACCTTGTTTTGATACGATGCTGCTATCTGTAAAAAAATAAATAGGTCAATATATTAATAGACCATTATATTAATAGGCCAATATATAAATAGGACAGTATAAATATATAAATAGGTCAACATATAAATAGGTCAATATATAAAAATGCCAATAAATAGGCCAAAATATAAGTGTTCAATCTAGGACCACGAACAAGGGGGCCAGACGGGCCCATACTATTAAAATCAGGGGGCCATTTTCAAAAAGAAGGGGCCATAACTTATAAAGAAAAACTGAAATTTTAATTGCCCCATGTCTGATTTCAGCGGGCCATTGATGCAATGGAGCAGCCTAGATTGAACACTGATATATAAATAGGACAGTATAAATATATAAATAGATCAATATATAAATAGGTCAATATATAAATCGGTCATTATATAAATAGGTCAATACATAAAAAGGCCAATAAATAGGTCAATATATAACTTGATAAAAATAAATAAGCAGTTTATGACCTTAACCCTTTACTAAGGTTTTCATGTTCTTTTTTGATAGAATAGTTTTTAACTTTCAGAGAGTGTTGCAAATACATTTCCTGATATCAAAAAATATATACTGTAGAATTAAAAATTTACATTTGGGATTTAATTTCATTTATCTTTCTTGTTGTTTTCCTTTATCAACAAAATTAAAATCTTGACAAACTTAATTATAAATTTCCTTTTTTTTCCTTGTCAGGTAAAAGTATGATAAAACTTGAGATGTGGACAAACTCACACATACATACATCCATCTTTCTCTTAATCTCTGTCTGTCTGTCTATCTGTCTGTCTCTGTCTATTTGTCCAAGGTCCGGGACCTACATATTTTACTTTTGGACCCTGTTGTTTTCTTACTGTGTGGGTCCGAGGACCTAACAAGTCTGAATCAATGAATGATTATTCTGTCAATTTCTTTATTTCTAAACTCTATTTGTTTCCTTTGTACAGTTAAATTGTTATTTTCTCATATGATTTTGTGGCAGTTTTTGGTTTATATAATTTTTGGTCTCACCTTTGATAATTGTTATTTGTATTGATTGATTATATTAAAAACTCTGACTTAGATTTATTGTTATTGGACCCACATGTTAAAGGACCGAACCCAGGCCAAATTTAACAAAAAAGTCCTGGACTCAAGCAGCTGAAAGAAAATTTTCAGGCCCTGGTCTGTCAGTCTGTATATATCTACTGTGTATCTTACTTTTCCTGTATCCGTGGAACAATCCACACAGCTAACTTTGACATTCCCATGAGTGACTCCTGGAATAATCTGGACACGTTGGAAATCACTGGCTAGAATAACAATGTCACAACCTGCAGCATATGCCTGAAAAAAATCATAAGTACTACTTATATAACTGCTTAAATAGACAGAAGTAATACTTAAATATAATCGGACATATGGCTTAAGTAAATGTTAAAAACAAACAGTAAAAAACATAAAGTAATCAAAATAACCAGAATACTTAAGTAACCAAAATAGTCAGAATACATAAGTCATCAAAACAGTCAGAATACTCAAGTAATCAAAATACAGTAGATTCCTCTTAATTATTAAACAAGGATAATTAATAATCATCTAGTCCTTTCATTTGCATGTATAACACTATAATAAACATCCTAGGTACACTAGTAATGGATTCTCATAAAGCATTAGGGTAAAATAATATCATAGAAGCAACATTTTCATAAAACACAGTTTGGTACGTTTACATTTCTATTAAATTAGTGTTTCCACAGATAACTTTTTAAAAAATCAGTACATTTTCCATCATTTTGGGGAACATTTTATGCAATTAACAGGAATTCATGGTTTTACATATGTAATTAAAAGGAATATTTTACATAAAAGAGATAGGGAATGGTTTTGTGTTTGGAGTTCTTATGCAATAAACAGGAATAGGCAATTATCAGGTATGCAATTAAGTGGAATCAACTATAGTCAGAATACTGAAGTAATCAAAATGGTTAGAATACTTAAAGCTGTCATCTCAACGTTTAAACCAATTTTATTAATTAAAAAAAAATAAAATCGTTTTTGAAACATCCCCATTGTTTTACTTCCATTAGTCGCCATATTTGTTCAGTTTTCTGAATTGAAACAAGCCCCTACAACTGATATAAAAGGCGAGTTTACAAAATCAGTCATCGCCCTCTAACTACAGTCGCATAGAACAAACGTGTGAAGTAATGAAGTTTGAGTATAACTCACCTACATGTACATGTTGAAAATAAATATTGATGTCAACAAAGTTCATTTACTCTATCTGGACATTTAGCCAGTTCACAAGCATGTAATTAATCAGTTTAAACATAAAAAATATCAAACATCATTCCAAAGACCCCATGAGCAAATTGTAAATCATAAACAAGCAGGAGCTCACACCACCTGTTATGATATGAATATCCTCACTTCTGAAATAATGAATCAAGGACAAGTTTGACCAAGGTCAACTCGGTATATATATCCAAACACTTGGCTCATTTTACAGGACCACTTGCACCATTTCGAAAAATTAGATAGAAATGTTTCACAGCTATGTCTCTTATAACTTTTATTTGTTGTCATCTTTGTAAAAATAGTAGAAGGGGTACCTTGTCATTTGTCAATGTGTGACGCTATGTAAACAACATAACGAACGGGTGCAGATTACTTGTAGGATTTTACTTATTTTTACGTTCAAAGTGAATATTATTTTATGAATACTAAAATAATGGATTTAAAACTAGTTATAAAATCTATTTATTATGTATCTTTACTGAAGTCTTTAATGTAAAAATTAGTGCAGAATGTTTATGATTTGAGTAAAGTGCATGTTTTGATTACATGTCATTTGTCCATTGTTTCGCGTTGGGAGTACAGGTGTCAAATAACGGTCGTTCTGTTGATTCGCCATTTATAGCTGAAGTGCGAGCCAATTTCTATTGATAACATTTAACAAAAATGTCTGCCTGTGGAATAATAAATCGGGGGTATTTCAAAAACATTGTAATTTTTTTTCCAATTCAAAACTTATCTAAAAGTTGCGATGACAGCTTTAAGTAATCAAAATAGTCAGAATACTTAAGGTACCAATTAATTTAACAAAAAAGTCAGGTCATGATTTTGGTACATCCAATATTTTTTGTGTTTTCATTTTTTTGTGATTTCAATATTCTGAAATATCCTGAAAATTGGAGAAACCACAGAATATACGGCCGGTTAAACAATATTTACTAACAGAGCCTTCATGGACAACAAGTTACACATGCATATACATGTACATGTAAAATACATGTATAATTTGTTATCACAAGACAATGCATTAATAAAGAATACAAATCTAAAATCTGCACATTATAGTATTAATTTGTATTATGTAACAATTCATTCTAATGTATCTGTACTTTAGGAGGAAGTCCCTACTTGTTTACAACAAACGACAACAGTTACAAACTTTGAGAAGTCAGATAAGTGACAGGAAGTTATTATTGGTCAACTGTCAAATCTCAAATTATAAACGACAATCTCAAATTATAAACGACGACAACATTACCATAATCAAAATATTATGACAATAATGTCACAGTCCTCCGAGGGCATCAAATTACACCACAAATAATTGCACAACCTTTCAAGTGGAGACACCATGTATATCAACCATTTAAGGAATGAACACTTGTCAGAGTGCATTAATTGTCAAAATTGATGTTGTTTGGATGACAAATAAATAGAATGAATATTTATCTGTCACCCAAACTGCATCCATAATGACATTAAATGCACTCTGACAAGCTATCATTTGTTACATTTATATATCATAGTTTTTATATTGAGAAACAAAAAACTGGAATCGAATACCCGGCCCTATACTTGATTGGTGTCATTATGATGAAACAGCAAAGTTCAAAGTAAAACAGAAAAGTATGGAGTTTTGCTGAATGATATATCTTGTTGTGACGTCATGTGATGAATGAAGTAACATAACTGTGCGACGTCATTTGAGGAACTTAAATTATAGCCGTTATAAACACCGTCTAGATTAGCATGGAGTCCATGGGAGACTGCTGCAGGAAACATTGGAAATGTAAATATTTGGTCTGTCCATTTTATTGGTGTTTAATAAACAGTTTTTTCCAGAATTTTCCAGTAAAACTTGCCATTTTAATTAAACTGTTTTTGTATCCATTGTACCGTTACATGTAATTTTGCAGGAAACATGTTGATTTCTGATATCTAAACACATCAACACCATGTAGTCACATACAGACTTACCGATTTCAATAAACTGTATGGTCTTCCGTCATAATTTGGGGTGAACAAGTCAATATTACAATTATCACAGTGAAACTTGTATATAACGACCTCCATATATTAAGAATACAACAAAACCAGTCTTTATAGGGAGGTGGTCTTTATATAGAAGTTGATTTGTACACAAATGGTAGCATTGGGGACAGCAAAAAATGTGACCAAGTGGTCTTTATACACAGGTGGTCGATAAAGCAGGTTTTACTGTATAAGATTTGGCTTTGGAATCCTGAGAGTGTACTTTACTCTTCTTCGAGATGAATGAGTTCAAATATGGTCACAGGGGTCAATGAGTTAACCGAATAATGTGAAGGTATTCGTCTGAATGTCGTTTTATGCCATCCTTAACAATTTTTCAGTTATACGGTGAAGGACAAATTATCAAGGTGTAGGAGAGAACCTGGTTAAAATGTACCCAGGAAGAGACCAATGACCTTCTGCAAGTAAACTGACGTGATAGTGTACATCGTAAATGTCTATAGGATGAACAATAAAACTTGCTTTAGCGACCACCTGGGTATAAAGACCACCTGGGTACAAAGACTGTCATTTGTTGTGTACTAATCAATTTCTATATAAAAACCACCACCCTATAAAGATTGGTTTTCTTTTGTCCCTAAGGAGTTTCACTGAACTTTAAGAATAAATCTGTAGGATCTTACAGGATCTATGTTCCCAATAAATTGCAAATATTCAGTTTAAAGGCAAAAAAATGAAAAAAGATTTGTTATATGTGATCTAACTTCTAACACACACCCTTAAAAACTCCTAATTATATTTTTGGAAGATTTCCCATATATTCATTTTCTTATCATGCTTCTAAAATTTTGTCAAACATTTAAGAATTAATACAAAATAAAACTTTTTAAAAATCACATACTAACTGACCCACTTTTAAAACAACTGGTCAGGATACACCAATGCAATAAGATATTTTTAAATGATGTCAGGACAACCCAATCAAATAATTCTAATGATGTCAGGACAACCCCATCAAATGATTTTTAATGAAGTCAGGATACACCAATGCAATCAAATAATTTTTAATGATGTCAGGATAACCCTATCAAATAATTTCTAATGATGTCGGGACAACTCTTTCAAATAACTTCTAATGATGTCCGGACAACCCAATCAAATAACTTCTAATGATGTCAGGATAACCCAATCGAATAATTTTTAATAATGTCAGGACAACCCAATCAAATAATTTCTAATGATGTCAGAACAAACCAATGATGTAAGAACAACCCAATCAAATACTTTTAATGATGTCAGAACAAACCAATCAAATACTTTTAATGATGTCAGAACAAACCAATCAAATACTTTTAATGATGTAAGAACAACCCAATCAAATACTTTTAATGATGTCAGAACAAACCAATCAAATACTTTTAATGATGTAAGAACAACCCAATCAAATATTTTTAATGATGTCAGAACAAACCAATCAAATACTTTTAATGATGTAAGAACAACCCAATCAAATAAACTTTTATGTTAGGAAAAATCAATAAAATATTTTTTTAATGATGTCAGGACAACCCAATCAAACAATTTCTAATGATGTCAGAACAAACCAATCAAACATTTTTAATGATGTAAGAACAACCCAATCAAATAAATTTTTATGTCAGGAAAAATCAATAAAATATTTTTTTAATAATGTCAGGACAAACAAATCATATATTTTTTTAATGATAGTCTACTATCTTTTTGAATACAAACTAGATTACCATCCTTTTTGGCCCCTTCTAGGGCCCCTATTTCTCCAATCCCTTTTTCATTCGCAAACTTTATGTGGCTTTACATGGGGATGCTATATGCCAAGTTTGGTTAAAATTGGCCCACTGGTTCTTAAGAAGTCAAAATTGTGTAAATATTAATGACGGACGATGCATGATGACAGACAAAAGACTATCACAATAGGTCACCCCAAGCCTTTGGCTCCGGTTACCTAGTAACAGCTATCAATTCAAAATATGCAAAACATATATTGTTAAATCAATTTCCTTTCTCTTAAATAAACAGCCTTCATCAACTATACTTTATTAATAAGTTAATAGTCTGTCATTTTATCAACATCAAACAAATGCGTCATTTCATTCGAGTCATGAGACATACGACAGTGGCTGAAATGTACAATGAATAAATCAACCAATCAGAAAAGACCCTATATTGGGTCAATATATTGATTTCTGAGAACCTTCATCACGATTAATTACTAAATTAGAGGACTCTTCAACATGGTCATCATATACATGTACAACATACATGTACATAGCGAGAGAACTACAAACAAGAGATGGCTTTCCGTTAGCATGGCAACCATTTAAAAAATATTTCATTTGTACATTTAATGATGTATGTATTGGTTTAACTTTTTATAAGGTAGGCTAATTTTTTTTCTAAAGTATCAATTATTTAATATGATATTTTTTTACATTTATATCAGAAAGAAAGGAAAATAAGTAAAACCAAATTGCTTGAAACGAAACAAAAAGAGGCTGACAGGGCCTTAATATTTACAGGGTTAACTCTGCCATTAGTCAATCATGAATAGCCAATGACTTATTTGTTTCAAGATTGACTAAAAAATGTAAATGGCTAATTTTCTGGCTAAAATGTTCGGTGCATGTTTTGTGTGTATCATACTGTCATCCAAAAGAGAAAAATATATAATGCCAATGAGCACAGACAACTATGTTTGACATTAAACACAGCATGAACAAGGGCATGTTTGATTGCTAACAACAGAACTGTCCCACAAATTTTCGCTATCAAGTAAACCTCCAGACTGGGAACTAGTGTGCCACAAGTATGACACATTTATATATTTTGCACTCCCCAGCATGTTGCATAGAATTACCAAACATATTTCATATCAATATTCATTTACCATGTTGACCTGGCTGATCAAAATTGCAAGTGGCTACAAAAATCTTGGTTGGCTAATTTCGGACTCATAGTTTTCAGAGTGCAGGGTATTCATACAGTTACAAGTACAGGTGACATCATCTATATAGCACTATTTGAACAGGATGTGACAGTAATCAGTTATATTTGACATCATCTATATTCTGCTGATTGATACAGGATGTTACAGTAATCAGTTACAAGTGACATCATCTATATATTGCTGATTGATATAGGATGTGACAATAATCAGTTACATTTTACAAGTGACATCATCTATATGTTACTGATGACCAATTTAGGACATGACAGTAATCATACGGTTATAAATGACACCATCTATATATTACTGATTGATACATGATGTTAGTTACAAATGTACAAGATACATCATCTATGTATTACTGATTGATACATGATATTACAGTAATCAGTTACAAGAGACATCATCTATATATTACTGATTGATACAGGATGTAACAGTAATCATACAGTTACAAGAGACATCATCTATATATTACTGATTTATACAGAATGTTACAGCAATAAGTTATAAGTGATATTATCTACAATGTATATACATGTATTACTGATTGATACAGGATGTGACAGTAATCATACAGTTACATCATCTATATATTAATGATGACTGATTTAGGATGTGACTGTAATCATACAGTTGTAAGTGACATCATCTATATATAACTGATTGATACATGATGTGACAATAATCAGTTAGTTATATGAAACATCATCTATATATGACTGATTGATTTTGGATGTGACAGTAATCATATGGTCAAAGTGACACCATCTCTATATTGCTGATTGATACAGGATGTGACAGTAATCCATTACAAGTGACATCATCTACAATGTATATATATTGCTGATTGATACAGAATGTGACAGTAATCAGTTACAAGTAACATCATCTATATATTACTGATTGATTTTGGATGTGACAGTAATCATATGGTCAAAGTGACACCATCTCTATATTGCTGATTGAAACAGGATGTGACAGTAATCCATTACAAGTAACATCATCTATATATTACTGATTGATAAAGGATGTGACAGTAATCAGTTACAAGTGACATCATCTATATATTACTGATTGATACAGAATGTGACAGTAATCAGTTATAAGTGACATAATCTATATATTACTGATTGATACAGAATGTGACCGTAATCAGTTACAAGTAATATCATCTATATATTACTGATTGATACAGAATGTGACCGTAATCAGTTACAAGTAATATCATCTATACAAGTATATTACTGATTGACAAGTAACATCATCTATATATTACTGATTGATAAAGGATGTGACAGTAATCAGTTATAAGTGACATAATCTATATATTACTGTTTGTTTCAGGAGGAGCACAAGGATGACATAATACCTAGAGGGTGGGAAAATCTTGTCAACCCAAAACAAGGGCAATTATTATTTTATTATATCGAAAGCCGTTAAAATTTAACCAACAAACTAACCTACATAAGTTCATAGCAAATGTCTGTTTCATAACTCATAGGTTTGTTTATTGTTGTTTAACCTCCCACTCAAGAATCTTTCACTCATAGTCATATGGAGACGTCACCAAATGCCAGTGAAAGGCTTCAAATTTTGGCCTATGCTCGGCACTTACGACCATTGAGCAGTGAGGGGTCTTTAACGTGCCGACACCTACTGTGACACGGGACCTTGGTTATTAGTGTCTCATCCAAAGGACAGGAAACCAACCTGCCGCCAACTGGACTCGAACTCATGACCTCACGATCAAGAGTTGAGCACGCTACCAACTGAGCCAGGTCGGCTCTCATAACTCATAGGTATGTGCTAGAGGTTACACCTTATTACCACATAGCCTACTAGAAAAAAAACAAAGAAACAATATGTGAATCCATTTCTGCACACGAAAGGGTGACATAAACCAGCATAGAGGGTGACATGAAGAATGTTTTAGATCACATGATACAATTTTGACTGATAAGAAGTTAAGATACATATTAGAGGTATATCAAAATGTATTACCGACTGATTTAAGGTTGTGCTGGGTGTGACATCATCATACAGTTATGACAAGTTGCAGCTTTATTTAGGATGTGACAACAGTCATCATCAACCCATATATCATTTATGCACAAAGTCATTTATCACGCTACTGAATCCGAAAATCACATAAATTCATATTCCAGTGAGCTTATTTCATTATTATTCATGGCAATACAGCATATTTTGTGATTCAAAGCCTTATGAATATAGATCTGTACCTTGAAAACATGCAACAAGATAAAAGTGCAATCAATACAATGGCTTCCTTTATAGAGGCAAGAAATGGACTTATGAATAAATCAAGAAAGAATTTACTGCATGCAAAGATAAAGACTTGTATTGATAGAGAATTACACGTACATGAAGGCTTCTGTGTATATGTAAGCTGTTTATTGATTATGTTTTGATATAGAGAGGAGGAGAAAAAAGGAGGTGGTGAAAAAGAAAATAAGAGGCCTAAGGGTTATAATGCTCACCTGAGCAAAACTGTAAACAGCAAAGCAATTCTGATCAAAAAATGATCACTTCAGTCTATGTCTCAGATGAGCTAATTAAGAATACATGTATACATGAATGAATTTAGGAGAGGGTTCTCAATAGTTATCAATAAACATAACCTCGTCCAAAAGTTATACAATGTGAGACTAGAACGACGACACCACCACCCCCCCCCCCCCAAAAAAAAAATTCAGCTATGCATAAATACATTTTAAATGAAACAAGAATATATATATAATTACATGTAATTTTGACAAAAGATCTCAAAGCTTTCAAGATATTTGGCCCCCTTCTGGGAAAGGTGTGGTCAAGAATGACCCCCAATCAGAGTTCGAAAAATCTACTTGCCCGCTCGCATTGGCGAGTAAAAAATCGTTTTGGGCGAGTAAATATTCTTAATGAACTCGCCCGTGTGGCGAGTGCTGATGCCCTACTGAAAATCTGTTTTCCCTTTTAAATTTCGAAACTGGTCAATTTCCTTATATTTTCAGTTCAAAATACATTACAATAAACAATTAGAAACTTATATAATTATTTTATTGACAATTAAACATGTTAGTCTTTACCTCATGGTAAAAAATGTCACAGAACACATCGTGTGTTGACAGCTGATACTTCTAGTTTGTTGAGGAAGTGGAAGTTGGATGTGTGTAAAGAAAAGAACCAATTTCTAACTGACCTGAATTTCAGGATTTGGTAAAATAATCATAGCACTATAATTTGTATAGAAGTTGTAAAATCTGAATGTAGGTGAATGATAAAAGTAAAAATAGTTACTCAATACTATAAATAAAAGTTTTAATGAAAATATAGAAATGGATAGCTCTTGTTTTCATCTAATAAGAGTGAAAACTTACTTTTGTAATTTACATTGATTTAGTTAAACACATAGTAGTAACATCATAAAATAGTAATAATAATAATTGATTATAGTAATAATAATGATGCATTAAGTGTTAATTTAGATGTACCGGTAAATGCATCATTCAGAGACAATATATATTGTATATAAATTTATCCATTAATAACTTAAAAAAACAAAATTAAATAAAATATTTTTTTTCATTGTGGGTAACCAGATTTTTATGGCGGGCAACCAAAATTCAGTCAAGAATTTGAATTCTAAAAACTAAAAATGAGAGCATACAAAAGGTGTGGTAAGATTTTCACACATTTTCCATCATCATAATAAGTACTTAATTAGAAACAAAGACAATTTGTCAAATGAAGAATATCATATCTGTTAAGTCATATAAGATCTATTTACTTTGAAAAAAGATTTTATAAGCTGTTAGCACATTTTCTTTGAAAAATGTTTTCATACTATAGCAATGCAAAATGAATTTGGGCGAGTGGAAGTTATGTAATCACTCGCCCTTCGGGCGAGTGCTTTTATACAAATTTTTGGAACCCTGCCAATGATATTATCTGTTAGTGTTAACCTACATTGTATGCAGCAAAAAAAAGGTACAAGAAAATATACAGTTTGGAAAGGAATGTTACTACGTGTAGTATTCAAGATACTTTACTAATTATGATCGGACATTTCTCTAAATGACCCCAATGGCTTTTAGTTTCCCCTAAGGCTGTACACCTTGTCTTGAAACAAGAATCTAGGAACAAGAAAACATCATACTGTAAAAATACTGCTATTTTGAGAAAGATATTTTTCAATTATTTAATATTCAAACCCCCTACTATGGCCACATCATGCATGGCCTAGCATATTTGTTCCCCACATTTTTGTTTTGCTATTACCGGTAGGTTTAAAAATCAGTAACAAAAGTTGACTACGGTGTTTTGTGACATAACTTGAATTAATTGTCTGCAAAGCTTTTGACATCAGTGATGTCATTGATGATATTTTAAGTCATATACCAAATCTATAAAAAGAACAATACACAAGGAACATTCTTCAACAACACATGGCTATTCTGACCTTTATCAATGTTGCTATGCAGGTAAAATTTGGAGCATCTGTGGCCCAATGATTAGAACCATAGTACTTTAAACCATAGTCTCTCCCATCTACATGAACATGTACCGTAGTCAACATGCTTTCAAGTCCCATTGAAACATAAGCTGATTTTGTGAGAAAGTTTGCCAGTTTAAATGTACTTACAGAAGGCTGTTGGTCTCTCCCCTAGTACAGCAGGTTTCTCTCCGCCACCATTATAAAGTTGCTACCATCATATGACTAACAGGAGTACCATAAACGGTACAAAATATGCCTGCTATGAAGAAATTGTGTTTTCTCTATGATGGAAATGTTGGTATGTGTTAATTTTTTTTACAAGTGCTAGTTTGCTAGAGTGACCTTGTCTATGAAGTATATGACCTTGCTCAGATCAACAGTTGTGTGAAGTTTGAAAACATTCCCTTTTGTGATGTTTAAGATATATATGTTCATGTATTCCAGACAAAAATATCTTGCAGACTGTCATGATGACCTTGATCTTTGAGGTACATGTTTGACCTTGATTCAAGATCATGACACACTGCCTTATTGAGAACATCTGTTGTGTGAAGTTTGGAAACATTCCTTATCATGTGATGTGCAAGATATGCTCTGGACAAATACTTGTACAAACTGCCATGGTAACCAGGCCACAAAATAACAGAAATTGTTGTAACCCATTTACAGGTTACACAAAAAGGAATGACCATAACCTGCAGGTTATAATAGGAATAATGAAGACTTAAAAATGAAATTCATTGAGAACAAATAAAAGTTAAGTGACTTGTACATGTTGTGTTTGTCATAATCTCCACGTAACCTGAACAATCGTTCCCGTGTTATTTTGTGGTCTGGTAACCTTGACCTTTGATATATGACCTTGAGTCAAGGTAATGATACCCCCACTTAACTTAGAACATTTGTAGTGTGAATTTTTATAACTTTCCCTTTTGTGGTGTACATTATAACAGAAGGTAGTGACCATTCCTTCAAAAAGAGCTTGGCATGATACATGTACAAAATGTAAGTGAAAGTCAAAAGTCGGTTAGATGAACTCAAAACCGAGGTCCTGTGTCACAAAAGACATGGCACACAAAAGAATCTTCACTGCAGTGGTGTCAGTCCAAAGCATTGTCATTTGTGGTACTTCACCTAAAGTCGATGACATCTTCATATACATGAAAAATTCTTTCCAAGTTTGTTGTATGGTATGTGAAAGTGATGCCAAATTGTGAATATTATGTCAGTTTCAAAAGTGTTAAAAATTCTTAGCACAGAAATTATTATTCAATTTACTGACAAGATTTTAATAAATCAATCCATGATAAATTGGAAACACGGCTGTTGATGACCTGAAGGTACATGTACTTCTCTGGATACATGCAGAGTGTCAAACTGAGAAATTGAACTATTCTATAAATACGAGGTCCCACGGGATGCACATCTGATAAATTGACCTTTCATAATAGGTTGGACACACCACCATCTGGCAGACTTTTCTATTATGACATCACAATTAAATGGGTTTGTCATGCATTTGTTTGATTATGACATCACAATCGAATGACATCAAATAAGCACATGGAGAGCCACATGTCTGACATTTAGTGATACATGCAGGTGAGTTAAGTCAACCCCTGAGAAATAATGAACTATTCTATAAATCAATAACTTAGGTAAGTCCAAATTTGTCTTTAGGGGTGAAAGGGTTGACATACAAGTTACAGTAAGTTATTACCTGTGCTACCACTTATGAAACCACACTACTGAAAGTACTGAAATGAGATGACAAATAATATAGCTGTTACTACCTACCAGTAAATTCAAAATTTACAACATGACACAACTCTAATTACATAACATCTTACTGAAGTAAAACAAATGATCTGGAATACACAGAGATAATCGTATATATACATTTATTATATGACTCGTGAAGTTTTCCATCCGCTGATTGGCTGTAACTATTGCAATTTGTATTGATTAATCTGAGTATCAATCAAAGAAGTGCTACTTTCATTCATTCAACAGTCCAGAAGGCCGTGGAATGTTATGTCGCCCTCTCATGCTTCCATTCTTTTTCTATTTGTGTAAGCGTATGTGACTGGATGAAACAAATGCATAAACCAATGAAAAAGCCCCCAGTCCCAACCCCCCTCTCGCCCCCCCCTACCCCCCCCCCACCCCCTCCCTCCTCCCCCACCCCCCCCCCCCACCCCCCCCCCCCCCTCTCCCCTCACCCCCCCCCCCCCCCACCACCCCCCCTCACCCCCCCCCCCCCCACCCCCTCCCCCCACCACCCCACGGCCCCAACCACCCATACCCCCCTCCCCCTCCCCCCCCCCCCCACCTCCCCCCCCACCCCCCCCCCCCACCCACCCCCCCCCCCCCCCCCAACCCCCCCCCCCCCCCCCACCCCCTCCCCACCCCCCCCCCCCCCTCCCCCCCCCCCCCCCACCCACCCCCCCATCCCCACCCCCCCCGCCCCCCCAACATTCTCTACCGCACCCCCCACCCCCAAACACCCACAGCAAACTCCACAACCAACTCAACCCCCAAAAAACCAAAAAACAAACCCACACACACACCCCAAAACCACAAAACACACACAACAACACCAAAACCAAAAAAACCCCCCACCACCACCTCCCCACCCCCCCCCACCCCCCACTCCCCCCCATTATCCCCCCCCCCCCCACCCCCCCCTCCCACTACACCCACCACCCCCCTCCCTACCCACACCACCTCACCCCTCCCATCCCCCCCCCCCCCCCCCCCCCCCACCCCCCCCCACCCCCCCCCGCCCCCTACCCCCCCCCCCCCCCCCCCCCCCCCCCCTCCCCCCCCCCCCCCCCCCCGCCCCACCCCCCACCCCCCCCCCCCCCCCGTCACCACCCACACCCCCCTCCCCACCCGACCCCCCCCCCCCCCCCCCCAAACCCCTCACCCCACCCGCCCTTCCAATCCACCCCACACCTCCCCCCCACCCCCCTCCCCCCCTCCCCCCCCCTCCTCCCCCCGCCCCCACTCCCTCCCCCCCCCCCCCCCCCCCCTCCCCCCTCCCCCCCCTCCCCACCCCCCTCCCCCCCCTCCTCCCCCCCATCCTCCCCCCACACCCCCCCACCCCCTACCACCCCACCCCCCCCCCACCCCCCCCCCTCTCCCCCCCAACCCAACCCCCCACCCCCCCCCCACCCCCTCCTACACCGCCACCCCCCCCCCCACCCCCCACCCCACCCCCCCCCCCCCCCCCCCCCCCCCCCCCACCCCCCCCACCCACCGCACCCCCCTTCCACTCCACCCCCACCACGCCCCCTCCCCGCCCTCCCCCCAACCCCTCCCCCCCACACTCGCCCGCCCCCCCCCCCTCCCTCGCCCCCACCCCCCGCCCCCACCCCCTCCCCCCCCCCCCCCCCCCCCCACCCCCCCCCCCCCCCCACCCCCACACCCCCCCCCCCTCACCCACATACCCCCCTCCCCCCCCCCATCACCCCCCCCCCCCCCTAATCCCGCCCCCCCCCCCCCCCCCCCCCCCCCCCCGACACCCCCCCCCCTCCCCCCCCCCCCCCCCCCCCCCCCCCACCCGCCCCCACCACCCCCCCACCTCCCCTCCCCCCCCCCCCTCCCCCCCCCCCCCCCCCACCACTACCACCCCCCTCACAACCCCCCCCACTCAACCCCACCCCCCCCCCCCCGCCCCCCCCACCTCCCCCCCCCCCCCCCCCCCCACCCCCCCCCCCGCCTTCCCCCCCCCCCCCCCCCCCCCACCCCCTCCCCCCCCCCCCCCCCACCCACCATCCCTACCAGTCCCAGCTCATCCCCCACCACAACGCAGAACCACCCACCCCTACACCAACCCCCAAAATCCCCCACATCCCCCCCACACCAACCAACCCCATCAACCTTCCTACCCAGCCCCTTCATATCATTCCACCCCATCTCACCACGACACACACCCTAATCAACACATACTCTTGCCGATAACCCATCCCGCATCAAGGCTGTCACCTAATGCATCATTGTCATGATTACATCTGATTCCAATCAAAGAAGAGCTACTTTACATATCATATCAACCGTCCCAGCAGGCGTGGATTAGTTTAAGTTCGCCCTCTCAAGCTTCCATTACTTTGTCTATTGAGTAAACGATAATTACAGTGGATTCAACAAATGCAAAAAACCAATGAAAAAGCCCCCAGTCCCAACAAATTTCTAAACTTGAATATGTAACTGGGACGAAATTATGGACAGACAAACAGTAAGCAGAACGGAATTACAGGCGGGATAAAATTATGGACAGACAGAGACAAACAGACAGACAGATGGGCAATCCAAACACTAGATGCCCCTGGCAGACCTTTCAGGCAGGGGGCATAAAAATAAAATTTATCAGTGAGATATTAATCAGTAAATGTCCAGTACAGTTGTTACATTATTTAAGAAATGTCTAGATCTGTATCACATAGATCAGGACAGCAAACATTAATTGATATTCCTTTTGTGTGCTACAGAAAGGCGCATATGAATATAAAGTAATGTTTCACTTATCAATTAAGTCTAAATATACTATCTCAGGAAATACTTTCTTTGGTACATGTGTATTTCCCTTCACTTACTTTTCTTGATTGTCTCCGTAATCAAATGATTCCCTATTTTGTTGTAAATTACAAACGATAATGTGTAGAATGTGGTATTTACAATGTGAATGTTTGACCAGCAACTCACTAAAGAAATATAACAATGGTAAAAATACTTAAAGTCTTATGATGGATAGAAAAAATAAAGATTTCATGGATTTTAAAATCCATAAGTAATCAAAATAAAATTGTCGCTGTTAGTGTCAAAATTATGACTTTTGCTTGGTGATGAAACCACTCCGAAGTAACCTGAGAACAGTGAAAATACCACAAATCCATTTGTGTAATGTGTGACCACTTTAGAGTACCCATACTCGGAGCCTTTGTTTTCTAGCAACATATTGTACAGTGAAACCTGTTTTGAGAGACACCACCTGTCTTGTGAGACCACATTGATTCAGAGAACTACTCATGTTCTTTAATAATCCTTTAAATAAAACTTCTTTTAAGGGACCACCTGTCTTGAGAGACCACATTTAAGTGATAGCCTCTTTAGACAGGTTCCACTATAACACCATGTTTTTGCAAATGGGAAAAATTTGCATTTCGATTGACATGATCGAGGAAGAATGTTAACCTATATATATATGTATTGGGAATGGGGGGGCTTAGAATGGTCCCATTAAGAGAGAATCAAAAGGCCTGACTTTGAATACAAGAACTATAGGTAATTGATAAATATATATTTAAAAATCCTTTATATTTAACTCTTGAAAAAAAATACACATTTATTACTCAAACATGTTGGCTATTATCAAACTTAAAGAGTCATTAGCCATGTTTACCCCAAAATATTATTTCACTTTTTTATTGTACTAATACTAATTGCATTTGACGTACAGAAACAAATAAGAGCTACATGTATACACATGCAGGCATAAAAAATCCTATAAATGTACATTTTGTGAAAATAATGTCAGGTCCAGTGTGATATGCGTACATATGTATATAAAAATATTAAGGTTGAATTACATATAGTCAATTGCATGTGAATAATTGTCACCCTGGGTTTCCCATTCAATTTTCTAAAAATACATAGGGTTTTTATGCCTGTGTATACATGTATTTATCTGTTTTGCTATTGTTCATCAATTCAAGTAGTGAAAAGGAAATATTTTTTTTTATAAAACAAATAAACATACTTATGCCCCTTTAATCTAGAGCTTATTGATATTACGTATAAAGCTACAAACCAGTTTTGGTTTTAAAAAAATGTGTGCTCACAATACATGTACAATCTAACTTGCCTAGACAGGCTGTTCAAGGGAGCATGTAAAAGTAGCCATTATAGAGAGGGGCTCTTAATACAGAGGTTTATTCACTATAAAAAAGTTAACAAAATTTATGATTCGATGGCCTTTCATTACCATATAGGCAGGTGCCCTTTACAGAGGTGGCTTTTATTGCAAATTTGACTGTATGTGATAAATCAAAGTGTAATAATAAGATGGAACAATATGAATATAAGGGTTTCAAATGCCACGTCCACCCAGGTATTATTTAAAGTTCCCTTAAAATGAGTCTGTCAACGCACCAGAGCCAAAGTTTTCCCAAATAAAATTATGAAGGCTTGATAAGGGATTCTGACCAGTGCAACTGTTAAGTGAAGCATAGGAAAATGGTCCACAACAGCATACTTGCCAAGTCTCACACATAAATAGAGAGACCGACTCCCTATTTTTTCATGTAAACTTTTTATAATTTCTTCAAGAAAAATGGAAATCTTCCCCATGAGAATTTTACAGAATGAATTCTAGTAATTTCAGCATCAAGTAATATCAGCACCGATTAATTTCGGCAATTGTATAAGTGAATACAGCACTTGTACAAATATATATGTACATTGTAACTTCGGCACTGAATGTTTTGGCATCTAGTATTTTCGGCACATGAACAGGTAATATTTGTAGGTAATATTGATTAAGATAACTCAAATACCTCATGATGAATTTTTATTTATAATAGAGGGCAAGCCCTCATATACATGTATGTAGAGAATCTCGCATTTTTATTCCTACTACATCCGGGGACCCGTACTACTAATGGTAAAAAAACTGCTCACACGAGCACGAGACATAAACAAAATGTCAAAATTGCAATGTCATTACTTAAAAGCGCATTGCAAAGGAGATAATAAAGTACCGTACTAGCAAACGTTTTGCAGACTGAGACTAGGCCCAATGACTAGGGTTGTACTTTGATCCCGATCACAAAGCGCATCTATATTTGGGTAATGTGAACTGCACAATGTGATAGATACACTAAATATTATATTGAAAACATTATGTTGCATTTAATTCATGGCTAATCTAGGTTGGGCGGTAAATTCCACCCCCAGTATTTACCAGCAGTATTTACCTGTAAATACTGTCCCGGCAAATACTCCTCAAGTGGCAAATACTGGTCGACTGAACTTTGAAGATTATAACATTCCATATAGTTATACTTGATTGACTTGAAATACTATAAAATCAATTCAATTATAAATGTTAAATTAAATGTTAATATCATTTATCACCAAATAATATAAAATATTTTACAACTTTTAATATCTTGAAACATCAACCAGTAAATTAATGGCTATTTACTTTTTGAAGAAATAATAATAAAATGCATTGTTAATATGTATGTAAAATCTTCTTTGATAATTTGTCTTAGTTTAACATTTACAAAAAAAAAATAATAAAATGCATATTTATCTGAACTAAATTGACTTAAAATAATATAAAATAATACTAATTTACCTATAAATATTAAACTGAACTTTAATATAATTAATTTTATCACCATAAATGGTAAAGTATAAAATATTTTACAATTTTTTATATATGTATTTCACCATAAATGATAAAGCTTAAAACATTTTACAATTTTTAATATCTGTATTTCTGTATATACAGTAAAACCTGTGTATAGGGGCCACTCAAGGGGATGACCAATTTTGGCCCCTATAGACAGGTGACCCCTATATACAGGGTCGGCCATGATAAGTGAAATGTACCAAAATTATTTTTCCATATTGATGTGCATGTCTTTCAAACTCACCATACTTGTATATATATATCAATAATAACCACATGTCCAAATGTAATTCTTATTTATATACATGTATAATAAATCAACAAAATTCAAAATATAACTTTTATTAAATAAATACCAACAAATTTTCAATGTTTTCACTTAAATTATAGAAATCTATTTCTAATTACAAGAGCGAATTCTCTCATACGGGAGAGAAGTCCTTACTTCAGCCAAAGTCACTGGCTTTAAATGGTAACTGCAGTCATCGTCACTATCACTGTCATTGTCATCAGGTTCATTGTCCTTCAACTTGTTTAATATGTCTGCTGTTGATGAGCTCCAATCTCTGTCATTACCTAGCTATATAAAACTGGGTAACTGTATTCGAAACAAAAGGTTGAAAAGCCGCATGCCGCATGGTAATTACTACAATTAGGCACGTGTAGCTTGGTAGAAGGTCGTCGAGATGCGGTATCGTTTAATCTTGGTCTCCCATCGAAAGCCGTCTGTTTGTGTTAAATCCAATTAACCAATTACATAAACACCTTGTGTGTACTTCGCCTGGAGGTATGTTTATACAATCAATCCAGGTAATAAACAAACATCTCGCTTCGAAGTTTAACATATCTTTTAATGGAAAGTCTAGGTGAGATCCGAATCGCTGAAAGCAAGTTACGTGAAAAAACATGATGCACTTCGAAAGTAGTAGCATAACTCTAATTTACTCGCCCTCATGGTTCAAGTGGAATGGCCGCTATACTAAAAAATCGGCGATTGTCGGGCCGTAAACAAGTGGCCGCTGACCGCGTTGAACAGGTGACCGCTATATAAAGGGTCATTATATAGTAAAATACAACGGGGATCCTTCAGATTGACCGCTATGGACAGGGTCGCGCTATATACAGGTGACCGCTATGGCAGGTTAGACTGTATTTTTAAACAGTAAATCAATGGCTATTTACTTTTTATTCGAAAATAATAAAAATAAATGCATATAAAATCTTTTAATTTTTGATAATTTATCTTACTGTGACATTTAATTCATTAGCATAAAAATACAGGTAAAGGTTCACCTGTCCTGGGATCTTGTCACTGACACTTAATTAGGGTCCAACAATCTACATTTGTACAATGTAATTATTAAAACAACAACTTTCAAGGCATGTTTATTTAAGGAGATATGCTGAATAGACAGTGACAGGATAGAATCAATAAAATGTTGTAAATGATATCCTGTTCTATTGGAAAAGTTATAACATTTAGATTCCTGTATAAATTCCAGAATGGTCAATTCAATTGACCAGTATTTTTTTTTATCCTAGTAAAATCAAATAAATGAAAAGATTTCAATTAACAGCCAAATAGGTTGATTCTAGTGTTATACTATAAAATTAGAATAAGTCAACTGACCAGTATAATAGAAATTTTCTCAAAAAAAGTTTTTGATGGAAGGTTATAGTATAATTCCCAGGACGGTCAATTCAAGTATTTACCAGTATTTGTCGGTATTTACCGACGGCATGGAAAATACTCATAAATGCAGGCATTTTGCCAACCTAGTAACTAATAAATAACACATAGACTCTATTTAAGTTTTAACACCAAGAAAACAGTCAGCCACACAATGTTTTATTTAAAACAATGAGTGAATGACAAGTACATTTACATGATAAAAACAGTGAACATTTATCCCTTTGGGGATTCTGTTATGTTGCCCCCAGGCAACAGAATCCCAAAAGGGATTAACTGAACATGTAAAACTGTTGTAGAATGCTTTCGCCCTCTCCTTAAGTTTACATATGTATTATTATTTATAAATATTATGGTAAATATTAACGCATGTTTTTGGAAGTGCCGAAAATACTTGCTTACAAGTGCCAAAATTACCTGATACCAACAGAATCACCTAAGGGATAAAACTAGTCTATATGGCTATAGATATACAATGCTGTCAGCCTATTCTGCGCCCCTAAGCTCTTATCATTGTATCAATAAATTACCACGTTTAGAAAACAAAATGTTACTATTTGCACATGTGAAGTCATCTTTCAGCAATTAGTTAATACACATTTCATTATATAATGTTAAAAAGTTACAACTGTTAGGTTTTACATATTGCTGGTATACATAATGAATTGAGCATAAAGTACAGCGCTGAATTAGATGACTTGCTGAATTAGATGACATAGCGGTACAGTCAAACACATGTACTGATCATATTAAGTCTCTTTATAATTTTCAAATTATTTTTATTTCGAGTCATGACTCATGACAACATCTTCAGTGTTGTGATACTAATCACGGCTTCCTGGCTTAATCAGCTGTTTGGACTGGTACCCGGCCAAATGTTGAAGTGATAAATGTCAAATGAAGAAGTCAAAATTATTGATGGGCAGTCTTGTCATGTCATAAAAAAAAATAAGTTAATGTAATTATTATTTAGTTATACCGTACATTAGCAATTAACAACAGCATCATGGCTTTATCTGTAGTCTGTTATAAAATTTGAAATCACGATGAAAACACTGTTAACTTTTTTCCACCGATGTTGTTTTCAATTTGTGTAACATATTTACCATTTGACAAACCTACCGTAAAGTGTATACCCTCAACGCTACCAACAGCATAGCATTGATCTCCGGCATTACACGCGCCAGTCAGTACTTGATGGCGATTCATCTTCTTGGGTGTTAAATCGTTTTCAGTTTGTGTGCAACTTATAAATGAGTACAGACTGTGATGGAGTCTGCATTGGTAACCTCCTCCTCCGTGGTCGCCATATTGGATTGATTTCTTTCACGTTAGATAACTCTTGACGACTTCCTATTACTTGTCAATTTCTGTCTATGCAGGTGACTCTTCGCGGGGAAATGTCAAATTCTTCGGGAAGCATAACGCATCACCTAAACGATGCCATACGCGTAATATCAGCGATATATTGCTGGTAATAGACGTCTCCAAAAGAAGACGTGACTTGAAAACTTAATGAGATAGGTTTGACGTCAATCAAATGTTAAAGAAATGGGAAAATGTTTTTGATGTTTATATATATATATATATATATATATATATATATATATATATATATATATATATATATATATATATATATATATATATATATATATAAGCTTTATATATCGCTGAATTTATTTATCGATTTTTATTTAAATTCCTAATTATCTTCCAGTCATTCAAATTATTTCTTCAACGCTATAACCCTTAAAATAGTCAGTAACAGTTCCCCAATTTATTGATTTACCCACCTGTACATCGTTTAAAGATCTAGTTTTCGCCCTGGAGATCGAATGTGTGAGTCAGTTTTATTTCGTAAAGCAATAAATTATAAACAAATAAAGAAAGAGAAATAATAAAACGCAGGTTTGTTTTCACGTAATTGTCTATCTTTCCTCATTTTAACCTCATTTTGCACATTGCAATGATCGACTTGCTTTTACCTTAACCCTCTCATCATGTCCCCCTATAGTCTTGTATAATTTAGAGACTTTTCTTAAAGTGTACTAGGCATGCAATTAAGGGAATGTGTTCACATATCTTAGTTTCAGCTGTAACTCAAATAAATTTCTTACCCCAGAAAAAAAAACTGCACACCACGGTGGTTTATTTAGTTTAGCGTTAAATGTAGCCTAACAGGCCGGGGAAAATATGCCGTGAGTCAGACCTTTCGAATACTAGCAGCTGGATGTTCTAAAACTACTGATACGTGTATATCTGGACCGACACTAGCCCGCCACAATACCGCTACACCAGATATCCACGTCTGAATAAGAAGATCGGGCAGTGGCACAATGTTTTCCGGGGATCGAAACCAGGATCTACTGAATACTAAGTGGGTGCTCTTCCTACTGATCTATCTATCACTACACGCGATATTCACGTTTGACCCAGAAAATCGACAAGTGGTATATTGTTTTCCAGGACTAGTCGAAACCGGAACCTTCCGATTTAGATTTGATTTGATTTGATTTTTTGTTTTACGCCATACTCAACAATTTTTCAGTCATATGATGGCGTCCAGTTTTTATTGGTGGAGGAGAAACCCCGGTTACCCGGGTAAAGACCACCGACCTTCCGCAAGAAAACTGGCAAACTTTCCCACTTAATTCGAAATGATCCGATTTAGAAAATCGGAAAGTGGCACATTGTTTAGATCTGCCTGTCTGCCACATTTTGATCTCCGTTGAATAACTTGTTTTTAGGATTAAATTCTAGATTTATCAAATTTTGACCAAACTGGTTATGGCAGCGATATATAAAGCTAATATTAGCTTTATTTATCGCTGGTTATGGTACCTTAGATGTTTTCGATTAAGGTCAACATTTGTCGATAGTTGCCAGAGTTATGGGACTTTCATCCATGCTTCAACTCTCAGGGAAGGGATAGTGTTTCTCATACATAACAAGTTATACATTTGAAAATTAATAAGTTGTATTTTTTTTCAATTTAATTTTCTTTGGCATGGTGTCCCCCTAAGAAAACTTGACACAAAGATCACAACATCCTATTCTCGGATATGTTTGGAACATGAGATGTAGGGGGCTGAGAAGGCTTCAGGACGATTTATCAGGATTCATTGGAAGTGAAGATAAGACTTATTGTAGACTTTGTCAATTTTTACAGTCTTTGTGGGACGGGCAATTCTTTCTGTTACTCACAAATATAACACAGCTGCTTACTTTCTAGATGTCCTGTCTTAAACGGCGTGTTCAAAGAATTCAGTTTTATTTCCATGTCACCTGTTCCCGCCATTGGATTTCCATAGGTCCGTGTTTTTCCAATATTCACCAGATTTATTGTATCCTGGACACCCTGAAGATTTATACTCTGGTATCTGTATTTTTATATCATTTTCTCTATCAAATACATATTTATTTACTTTTTTGTTTGTTTCTTAAATTGTTGTTTTACATCCTGTCAGGATTTTTTCACATATATTGAGATGTCAACGGCTTTAGATGAAGTGCTACCGATTTTGGCCCGTGGTACGGACTGACGCCAATGCAGTTAGGGTTCTTTTACGTGCCACGCGAGCCGGCCTGGCTCAGTCGGTAGCGCGCTCGACTATGGATCGTGAGGTCGTGAGTTCGAGTCCCACCGGCGGCAGGTTGGTTTCCTGTCTTTCGGATGAGACAGTAAAAACTGTAGGTCCCGTGTCACAGTAGGTGTCGGCACGTTAAAGAACCCTCACTGCTCAATGGCCGTAAGTGCCGAGCAGAGGCCAAAATTTGAAGCCCTTCACCGGCATTTGGTGACGTCTCCGTATGAGTGAAATATTCTTGAGTGGGACGTTAAATAACAATAAACAAATAAACGTGCCACGCCTTCCGCGACACGGGACTTCCACTCCGTATGCCGAGCCCGTGGCGAAAGAACAGTCACTACCATTTTAAAGTCTTTGGTATTACCCGGTCCGGGAATCGAACCCGGAACATTCCGCTTGTAAGTCGAACTCTCTACCACTAGATCGCCGCAACGTTTTTATTATTATTATTTACTGAAAAATATTGCATTGTTTTAAAACTTGCATCCCCTATGAGGCAGTGTCTTCTTTTAGAAACCATATATAAATCCCAAGATAAAATCGAATGTAGTTCTTAAGTTATCTATGTTGTTTATTCGATGAAGTATGTTCAAGTAACCACACGTACAAAACAACTAAATAAAACAAATAAATCAAACATACGCGAAGATGAAATATTTACCCTACTAACTCGTCAACCACTGTGGCCACATTTGGACTCATCTAGATCAATCAATAGTATGGTCCACTGTCATAATTCATGAGTAAACATGTTAATTGATTGCAAGGTCATTGTAAAATTTGAAACCCAAATCATACACTCGGCCTAAAACATAACAATGGTTGTTATCATTCAGTACGTCAATTGCTGTACTAGTATATATACATGCACATGCCCTCCAAGCCAGATTGATGTAAGTTCTGTCTGTCTGGTCACTCTAGGATGCAGTCTTTCCAACTTATCCGAAATTACCAAAATTGAGAAACATGCGTGGAATTATTTACTAGTTTGACTGTCTTGTATGACGAGCATAATTTCCATTTTTCCGAAGCGTACAGAAATGTAGACAATACAACATGGAGCGGGATACATTTTTAGCCTTACATATCAATGATGAGGCCCGTGTTTCTGAACTCTTCGGAAGATTTCACTTAAGAAACTCGAATTATCTTTAGAGCCGACCTGGCTCAGTCGGTAGCGCGCTCGACTCTTGATCGTGAGGTCGTGAGTTCGAGTCCAGCCGGTGGCAGGTTGTTTTCTTGTCCTTCAGGTGAGACAGTAAAAACCGAGGTATCACAGTACGTGTCGGCTCGTTAAAGAATCCTCACTGCTCAATGTCCGTAAGTGCCGAGCATAGGCCAAAACTTGAAGCCCTTCATCGGCATTTGGTGACGTCTCCCTATGAGTGAAATATTCTCTAGGGGGGCTTTAAACAACAATAAACAAACCAACTGAGCACTGTAGATGATGAGGGTTATGTACTTCCAAGGTAAGCAAGTAAACATTTCACCATAACTCAGTTTCTGTGGGCTATTGATGGGGGAGGGATTCCGTTTGTTGAGTGTCTGCTGACGACGTGCTGGTATGTTACCTCTTTGTGCATATGGTAGATCTAAACCGGAGACTCTTACAGGCAACTGAGAATATGTCCATGATTCTGAGCATTTGTGATTCACTGAGAGAAGTTAATCTGAACACAGTCATCGGCTTAGATCAAATCGAAAGTTATGTCTGCCATGGATTTTGCCTTTAGGCTACTCACATTCTTGGACATTCCAGCATACAATCAATAACTTGTTCCTTTGTCGTCATTTCGGAAAGCATTCGGTGGCAAATAGATATCATTTTACTGAAATTTTGAAAGAAATGGGAACAGATTGTGACAGTTTATTACTTTCTTATTTTGTTCTCTTGCTTTTCTATATCTTTTTTTCGAAACTGTTAATATATATATATATATATATATATATATATATATATATATATATATATATATATTCTTATACATTAATATTTGATTCGTCATTGAAATACGGGTTGACTACTACTGCTACTATTACTGCTACTACTACTGCTACTACTACTACTACTACTACTTTTTCTTGATGTTGTTGTTGTTCTTCTTCTTCTTGTTCTTCTTCTTCTAATGAAGTCAGTGAATTCCATATACACATGTTTCGGGAGTGAGTTCCAGGGGGAATTATGGGTGGGTGTAAATACAAAATTTACAACATGACATGTATAGAGATTCCGGCATATATTACTTGTCTAGTCTTTGTCTTAATGTGGTTGTTACAGCAACAGTATCACATATAACAAGGCATATCAGAAATTTTGTTGCCGGTGACAAATTATTCAGATCTTCACTATGTACATTTATACACACTACCCCCATTTTGTCGTGATATGGTTTACAACACCAATAGTGATACCACCGACAATTTTTATCGAAGTTGATGTTAAAAGGGGCATTGTCACATTCGCCACACTCTCTGTAGGGGTTGACACTTGTGACGAAATGTCACCGTAAATACATGTATCACTACTGTCGCCTGACGCGAGAAAGGGTAGCATACTGCAGATGTCAACAGTTTGTGCCGACGGGGGCAATGTGTGCAGTTGCGACAATATTAACCATACCTTTGCCTTTACTCAACCCGCATATCGTGTCTTCGGCAGAAGATCAGTTTCAGAATGACCATATGACACAAAAATTTTGAGGTGTACAATTCCATTCTGGATTAAACATTAGGTTTATTTTATGGGGTGGGGGAATGAAAACTGGTCAAAACTTTTTAAGGTGTCAGGAATTTAACATATACACATTTCTTTTTTTAACTTTTAATATTTCCATTTTCCTTGCTTTTGAAGGGATTGTATACATCTGAACTTTTTGTTATACTTGTGAGAATTGCCCAATACATGTTTAATTTAGATTTTTTGAATTGAATAGTGTTTTACGCCACACTCAATATATATATATATATATATATATATATATATATATATATATATATATATATATATATATATATATATATATATATATATATATAATTTTTACGAGTTGATGGAACATCAACGCAGTTATGTTATGCTAAGTTGTTTATTGGGAACAAGTCAAAGCACATTTTGCAGTTTAGGATTAATAACACATTATATTGACGGAATATTACACATGTATGTGCATTTCAGCAACGTAAACTCAACTTCAAGATTGAAATTTCCAAATCTCACTTTTATTCGTATATTTTTGCTTTTTAAAATTACGAAAATATAGTAACAATTCGCTGAAAAAATATAGGTCTAGAAGACTTGTTGCAATATATGCTATTAAAGGTCAGTTCGGCGTCCTTTATGAATTTAAAGATATTTTAAATTTGCTTTAGAATGTTACTTTTCAATTATTTTTTACCATTATTCTCTTGTGATAGAATTGACATTCAAAGCGATAGACTGGACTGTTAACAATTCGTGTGCACGATTAATATGCAAATGAGTTGTGGTCAAATTTCCCTTACTGTGAAAAGACAAGATCTATCTTTGAAGTTGAACATAGAAGTTGCGCCATTCCTCATTCATTCGATGTCTCTGAAGTTGGGAAAATGTTAAAACATGTACACGTATTGACCTAGAGATTTTATCCTACTGATATGAAGGATAGCGTAAGGGTATAATACTGCCCTGTCGCATGGAAATTAAATATCGATGAAGCGGTGTTTATTAGCACAAGATTAAATAATCATATCGCTGATCTATGTAGTTTGTTGCATAATAAATAAACCATCAGTACTTACGTTAGGTCAACTGTCTGATCCGATCTTGAGTTACTTTTTTCGGTTTTTTTTTTTTTTTTTTTTTTGTAAAACCTAATTTTACCGAATTAAAAAGTATTCAGTATACTGAGTGTATTATACCTTAATAAAACTTACGATTGCCATAAACTCGTATCAGTACTTTAATTCAGTTACAGGGTGGCGGTAATTTTTTATTGGTGGAAGAGATAACCCGGTTACAAATGACCTTCTGCAAGTAAACTGTCAAACAAAATCATCTTATTATCCAGTGGGACTCTAACCTGCGCAGACAGGAAGTGAGAGACTTAACGATTTAAAGCGCGTTGTTCTAAACACTCGGCAATGGATGCCCCTAAAGCTACATCTTCCGTAAATGTCAAAATGATTAACAATTCAGTAAAATCTTTATACATGTATATAGGCGTCGGAACTGGGGGGGGGGGGTGCGGTCCAGGGGGTATAGCCCCCCCCCCCACCCCACTTTTTTGCAAAGATAGACATAGGTGTTGAAAATTGGGGCTTAGCCCCCAGACGTTTCTAGCGTGTGTGTTTTAAGTTGGTTTAGCCCCCCCCCCTACTTTCAATTTGCTTCCGACGCCAATTCAACGGCGTATTGGGTGTTTTGAGAAGTGGAGATTTAGAGTTTGAGATTTATAAGTCAAATTGTGTTTCAACATACTACAGGTCTTTATGTAAACATTAACTTTAACAAATATTAGGGTATTTACTCACAATCTGGAATTGGACGGAATTTTCCATTTGATAAAATGACATTTCATGACAGAAAATAACACATTATTCAGATAAATGTCAAATTATTCAAATGTAATGAAAAACTTCATCGAAGTGTGTATTCATATATTTTCTTCAAGTTTTATTCATATTTCTCTTTAATGTTGATATTCACTTTTAAAGATTAATTTACATTCTAGTAAAAAAAATCAACAATGATGCTTGATGTGACAAGGTGCGTAACTCTTGTTATGATATAAAGACAGGAGAATTCACCGCGGGTTTTCTGTGAGCAATTGTCAGCAGACTTGCTAAACATTTTCACAGAACTCGGAAAATGCAAAGGATTGATGAAAATATTTCTCTTGACATTTTTCACAATCATAACAATTTTTTTTTAATTCCACGGGAACCACTGATTAAATTAATTGGGCGCATGCGATAAATTCATATATCAAAATCATTCATGTGAAATATATGATATTTATATGTTAAATAATTTCAATATCTATTTCACAGAAAATGCAGGTAATCCCTGTACAATAATGACGATGTTTGCCCCTTTTCTAATAAAATGAATTTCGGGCGCGGAGTTCATTTCTTGAGACTAAGGATACAACTAAAAACTTGCAACAACGTTTTGTAGGGGCACCGGGCTCACTATGTGAATTGTAAACGTTTTTAATAATGAAGACTTATTATTTTATTAGAAAATAAATTGTGACCATTAAGAATAAAGAACGTGTTATAAGATGCGTTAAATCCTTTAGAGAAAGCATCAGATGATGTTATATACCATGGAACCTCGTTATACTGCCACTATGATTTGTTTAACCGAAATTTGGCATTATTAAGGGGTTAAAGGCGATAGGTTGAGGAAAACCTTAAATAGGATTACAGGCGAAACTGAAAAAAAATGGACTTTCAAAAATTACATAAAACAGGGAGGTGTAAAGAAGTTCTCTAAATACAACAATTTGAATTGACAATTCAATCAACAGAAATAAAAAACAAAAATAGAAAAATACAATCGAGGGATTTTGTTTTCCAAGATTACATTTGAACGTTACCAGTTCCGAAATTATGTGTATGGTATCAAATACAATTCCATGTCAATTCTGGAAAATCTTTATTGACACTGCTAACACGAAGACTTTATTCATTAACCAAAACAGAACTACAATATGTTATATCAATATATTCTGTCTCTGTCATTCTGTTTCCTTCGAACGCATTTAGAAGAGAAACAGCCCTTTTTGCTGTTTTCCTGGGCTCTGATTTGCTGCGCTTGGTTGTGTCACTGGCGGCACAGTTGTAGGTTCTGTTTTAGTCTGTGAAATTAATTAAAAAGTTTAGCTTTAAAAAAGCATCACGATCTATATGCACATATATAACACATTCCTGAATGGTAATACTCTAAATTAGCTACAGCATTCAAAATTTGATTGATTGATTAATTTTCTCTATATCTATCTATACATGTAAGTGTCCATCTATCTATTTATCTACCTACCTATACCTATCTATCCGTATTTGTCTATCTACCTATCTTTTATCTATCGATCTATCTGTCTGTCTTTCTATCTATCTATCTAGTCTCTCTCTCTGTCTGCCCGTCTGTCCAGTTGAATCTTATCTGTTTGTCTATCTCTATCCCTTTAACTATTTTAAACTTATAAATCTTAATCCTTTGGAATTAAATCATTTTAGATTTCCAATTTCAAAAGAGGTCAAATTAAAAAAAAAATAGAAATTATCTTAACAGTGAAAACAAAAGAGAAATCTTTTTACTTTACTTTACGTCACTAATTGAAATTTACCGCCTATATATAACTATGATTTCGTACTTACCTCAACAGCTGCCATTTTCAGTAGACCAAAGGTAAGATTCTCCTGGAAACACAAAACAAAGAAAAACGTGGCCAATAGAATGAATTTCATTTTGATCTCCAAAAACGTCCTGCGTCAATGAGGATGTGGGGTAAATACAATGTTCACTGAATGCTCGGCTTTTATATAAAATACATAATGTTATCCATCCTTTGTATCATCTGTTGCATAAAAATGATGAAGAACCTGCGCACTGATAAAGGGCATCATAATCAATTACATAGATAGGTTATTTTTTCCGGCTTGATTGTTGCGCCTGTGGGTAACAGCGAAGGATTCCAATCCTGGAAAAAGCGTTTGCTTTATTCCCCCCCCCCCACATTTTAGATAATTATTTCTCTATTTCAACTAATTGTGAAATAATATTTGTTTCAGTATTTAACTTTTTCGTGTTATTTATTTTGTTAGATAGTATTCTGGAGCACAGCCATATACAGTCTAAAACTAAACGATGACCTTTCCACTGAACTTGACGGATGCTGCATGCTAACAAGAGGGCACTGGTCCCATCCCGTTTGAGATTCACAATTGTTCTTCGTGCTGAGACAGTTTTAACGTAATTATCTTATTCTAATGGACGTGGAATTTCGAATATCCATTGGTACGCCTTCTTTATACTTATAATTATCATTATTGACCTCAGCTCAATAAAATTAGATGTTTTATTTACCAGCCACTTGTCGCTATCTTCTAAAAAAACCATCGTAGATGGAAAAAAATGACAATAGCTGCGATTTATGTGACTTATTTTCGAGTAAGATAAACAAAACCAGTTGCTAATATGAAAGATAGCATAAATTCACATCAATACAAAGGAAATATTTACATAAATTATAGAATTGTTAATAATAATAATAATAATAAAATAATTCCAATCTCAATTGTTATGCATATATCGATACGGAATGTGAAATGACCAATCACATGCATCAGCGTCGGAAGCAAATTGAAAGTGGGGGGGCTAAACCAACTTAAAACACATACACACGCCAGAAACGTGTATGTTCTATGTCTATATTTACAAAAAAGTGGGGGGGCTAAGCCCCCCCCCTTTAGCCCCCCCGGTTCCGACGCCTATGAGATGCATCGACATAGATACTAAGGCCTGACTTTGCCATCTTCCCAAGCCAAGGTTATCCGATCCACGTCGTTCATCATACACTTTGACAGATTAAATTTTATTTTTTGCAGTCACTGGTAGCGACATCTATTGCCGATCTAAAATTCCACTTAAACTGACCCCTGACCTTAGCCAATGAAAAAACTCTTGGCATATATAGCCTGACATCGCCATTATTCTGGCTTTACGTACTTTCTCTCTCTCGTGTGGTCGATGCGTGTTCGATTGTTAGACGCATTCTGATTGGCTACGTTAAACGTCATTTGCTACCAAAGGAAATCGACGCCGCGAAGTCACAATAGACCCTTTCACGATAACTTTGAGGGAAAAAATGATACAGTTTCCAGAAAATGACGTCAACAAAAAACAATCAGTTTTTTATTCACCTCTCCTGCAGAATAGAGAACGTTTCAGTTTACCACGTGCTGACTTTCCGCAAGCTAACATTTTTTCTTTTGTGACGGACAAATTACCTGTGGCGTAGCTGTCACGCCATGGCGTGCACATCTCGTTAAAAAATTGACGCCGGGAAATACAAAATAATGATAATAAACACTTGAAATACAAACGTGTTCAAAATTTGAAATTAAAACCTTGCAAATTAGAAAACTATAGTGTAAAATATATAAATATTGCAACAATAATATCTCTGTATAGAATTTTTGATTTGATTTGATTTGATTTTTGTTTTACGCCATACTCAACAATTTTTCAGTCATATGATGGCGTCCAGTTTTTTATTGGTGGAAGAGAAACCCTGGTTACCCGGGTAAAGACCACCGACCTTCCGCAAGAAAACTGGCAAACTTTCCCACTTAATTCGAACTGACCCTAGCGGGATTCGAACCAGAGGTGAGAGGCCTTGTGATTTAAAGCGCAATGCTCTAACCACTCGGCCACGGAGGCCCCCTCGGAATGCACCATTTGGCGTATAGTAAAAAAAGTCGTGGCGGGGGGTGGGCATCCCCAAACCTTATGCAACATTACCGGCGTGCTCTTCACAATGACCCAGCTATGCCCCAGGTGACGGTTGAGCAGTGAGTGCTGTCGAAATAAGGTTAGCAAAGGTCATATGAATATGGGGCGGTTTCAACATCCAATCTTTGTCTACCAGACAGCAAGTCATTTCGAGTATAAATTAAACATTTAAAAATATTGTATCTAAAGAAAAGAATCAGAAATTGTTTTATTAAAATTCATCTGTATTTTTAGTTTATAAGTCGGCGTTTATATATATATATATATATATATATATATATATATATATATATATATATATATATATATATATATATATATATATATATATATATATATACATATATATATATGTAAAGTTATTTTAGTGATAATCGAAGTATATCATTTAATCATTCTTTTTTTTTTCGGCAAGCATATATCATTTTCACTGACTTGTCATCAATTTCATATAAGTCTAAAATGCCAATAGATATTTAAAATAATATTAATGTATATTACAAAATGTTTAAAGGCTAAAAATGGCTTTAAATTGTTTAATACTATTGACACGCAAATGAGACGTTTAAATCATGTTTGTCGATCTTCCTTGTAACAGAAGGCTGAACCGACTATGAAACTAAGTACTGAATATCGCAAAAACAATGTTAATTGTGTCCGAAGTCATCAAAACTGACTCGGTACTCAAGCTCAACATTTATTTTATCACCATCAGTGTATTACATAGTCGTTTGTAAAACTTCTGGATTTGACTGTATCACATTATTCAAATTTTCCATCATTTATTTTTGGGTCTCAATTACGATTTTCCTGTAAAAAAAACGAATAAATATGTTAAGTGCAGTACTCAAAATTTGCGTATGTAGGCATACTCAAACTATTTTGCTATGTAGGCCTACGTCTCTGACATTTAAAATATTTCTGAAGTTTTCTTCGAATAAACGATAATTTTCATCACCTTTTACAACTGTTTGCCAACAATATACAAATATGACGTGTTGCAGCATAAATTTCGCGTGAAAAGTATGTTCAGGATGAGTACTGAGTTTTGATGAACTTTGGGCCTAGGTGTTTTAAGTTACGAGCATGTGGTATACTTTTAATATCAACCCAGTTATTCATGCTATCTAGATTGAAACCTTGCGGGAAAAGTTTTTCAACAGATTGTCGGCATTCCGATGGGTACCAATTGTGCACCTCTCTTGGCTGACATATTTTTGTTTTTATATGAAGCGGAATTTATACAGTCTCTGCTCTACAAAGGAAACTAACAGTTAGCATCTCGGTTCAATTTTACTTAAAGTTATATCGACGATGTTCTGTCCATAAATAATTCAGAATTTCAGAATTACCTCGGCCAGATGTATCCTGTTGAGCTAGAGCAAAAATCTGCTTCTTACCTAGATTAACTCCTGTCAATTGGAAGGGACGGTCAATTTCACACCTCCGTTTATGACAAACTCCATGATTTCAATTTCCATATCACGATCGTCCCATTTCTAAGTAGTAATAGTCCATCTTCTCCTGCCTATGTCATTTCATTTCACAACTAAAAGATTAGCCAATAAACTACTTACACAATGTTATGTTGTCGAATGCTTAGAGTCGTCGTTTAAGAAGATTAATGGTCGATACGGGGATCTTAATAAACATTATGAAATCCCCCCTCTAAGAGATATTAGATAGCATTCTGGATCACAGACAGTGACTTCGCTTCACCAATCATGCTTTTCACCGAACTTGACCTCATCACCAAACTTGACCTTTTTACCGAATTTGACCCGTTCATCGAACTAGAAAGGTTTCCATGGAACATTTGCGACGAGTGTGGCATGCCAGCAGAAGACGCTGACTCCTTCCGGGTACTTGGTCTTATCCTGTTTGTGATTCGTAATTGTTCTTCATGTTGAGACCATTTGCACATCTAATTCGCCATGTTATAATGGACTCGAGTTTTTGATTATTGATTGATACTTCACAATCACACGAGGCTTGCAGTCGATCATAACGGCTGCTTCGTTTGGATAGATTAATCTGTCAGATCATTTAAAGAAACAAAGAGCCTCTTAAATCTCATTTCATGCTCTTTTAATGGTAAAGGAATGGTATGTCTTATTTTAACTATTTGTTTTCCATTACGATACCCTTGAGTGGCTTGATCTAGTTCCTGCTGCTTGAATATATTCATACGGCGCAGTAGACCTTTTCAGTCAAAACATTACGTCATGGCATGACCGATTTGAGTAATAATATTCTTTCGGTGCAATAAAAAAATCGCGACCTATGTATAAGTTAGACCACAACATGAAGTGTATTCCTCGTGATTAGGAATGGGTGGAGCGAGCGCAGCGAACGAGGCCACTCCTAGTCATTAGGAAAACAGTGATCTAACTTAGAATTCTACCCTGTTTCAAAATGGCGACAGAAGAATGTAGTTCGGTGCCTATCGCAGATTTCGATCTTAAGTTTGAAATGTTTAATGACTTGGATTTTAAAAAGGGTGATCAAGATGTCACAGATTATGAGCATTCCCACTAAACAAATTCTTAAACCCTATAATGGCGATGGGAGCCGATTCGCTAGCCCGGTTTAATGAAACTGACTTAAGCCGTTAAGGAGACAGAAGCTGAATGCTGTTTCACAGAAAACACGTCAAAATAATCAGTGGGCAAAAAAATATTTGGAATGATCGGTCTGTCAACCGAAACGGTAAGGGAGAAACCTTTTCGGGGCTATTGGGGTTTATTCCAGACGATATTAATATGTTGTCAAACCATGATATTAATTACTGGATGCAGAGGTTTATTTTAGAAATACGCCTCAAGGATGGATCCTTTTATCCGCCCTTATTCAAATTACAGCTTCGTTATAGGTACTTACGAAATGATTGCGAACGAGTTGACATAAACTTTGATGTTACTTTCGCTGCTTTTAGGAAAGTGCTTGATGCGCATATGAAAAGCTCGACAGCTAAGTGTTATCGACTGTAATCGCAAATCTTGTGAACCTGTGACCTTAGATGAAGAGAAAAAAAGTGTTGGGGAAAAGGGTGTTTTTTCGCTCCATACAGCTGAGGGTCTTAGTAATGCAGTGTTTTATTATAATGGCAAAAAATTCGCATTTTGTGGAATGGAACAGCACAAATGTGTTCAAGCAGATCCGTTTGAGGTCAAATATGACCAAGAAAACAAGCAGAGGTTTGTGATTTACACCACGAGTTGTTAAGAATTCACAAGTTAGTTTGAAAAACAAAAACTTTTCGTTGTCACCTATTGATCATTATGAACAACCAGGTAATCCTCGTTGTCTGGTGAAACTTTATGATTTGTATTCGTAATTAATTCCAAAGATGGGATTTTTTTTCTTGAAACCCCCCAACAGTCTAACAAGGAAAATTAACAATATCCTCGTTTTAGTGCCTCATATATTCCCATGAGTAAACAGAACCAAATGTTCAAGAACTTTTATATACAAGCAGGAATTGACATCAGTGGGCGAGATATTTGTAATCATTCAGGCCGGGTAACATGTTGTAAAACACTTTATAGCGAGAGTTTTTCTGATAAAGCTGTTATTTCCCTTTATGGCCATGTAGTAATGCTGTGCATTTATACCAGTGAGAACGATTTAAAGATGGAATAAGTCGTGCACTCGGATCACCTTTGCCAGACAAAGTTTTTGAAATTCCCCAAAATACCGAAGATTCTGTTGTTGCCGAGAAAGAAACTTCAGTTGTTAAGGAAGAAAATATGTTGTTGTGTACTAAACCTACAAGTACAAATGACAATACTACGTTGACACTCGTTATTCCAGACACAATAAAAAATTAATAAAACTTGTGAAAAATGGAAAAGAAATTTCAATTACAATTTAGAAAAATTTGTAGTTCAGGAAAGGAAATTTCTATTACAATATCGAAAAATCTGCAGTTCTACAGGGTGATTCATCATTGGAACGATTTTTTGGTTTGTTTTCCAGTCATATAAAATCAAATATACTTCTGAGTGAATGTGTGAGGTGTGTTCACGGTGTGTACATGTGTTTCATAGAAGGGACAAATAACGGGTAAAATTCGATATAAAACCTACATTATGACACCCAATTTTTTTGCATTCTGTTGCTGTTATGGTTTACTAAAGGATTATTGTGTGATGCACGTGTGTTTAACGTGGAAAGGTGCATTATGACTACTGTTTTGGGGAATTTTCTTTGTCCCTAGTTCAAATTTCCTTTGTCTTGGAGTGGAACATTGCCCGCGGCACAGGTCGATTTGATCACAATGGCGTCCACTACAGGTATGAATGATATGTTGGAAACGTCTGATATCTTATCGGAATGCAGGAACGTTCTGTATGAAAAAGACAGTGAAACCAGCGGGGATCAACAATTTTCTGCCAATGATTCAGGTTCTGTGATTACCAGAATACTGGAGCTAATGGAGAAAATGGACTCAAGATTGTCCACAATCGAAGCAAATACAAAATACAACTAAAACTGCAATCGAGGAAATAAATAAAAAGATTCTGTCAGTGAGTGGAAAAATCGTCAGAGTGGAGTCAGAAGTGTCAGACATAAAATTAAGACTGAATAATTTTGAGAGGGATCTACAAGGACACAGCAATATATATGATGAGATAAAGGCAAAAACTGACAAGTGTGCCAAAAGCGTAGCAGAAATTAAGAAAAACGGCAGAGAGGCGGAATCCCTGCGAGACGAGATCCGTCTACTTAAAGATGAGCTTGTAAAGGTACAAGAAATAAACGTCGATATCCAGTGCAGATCCATGAAGCGAAACCTGGTGTTTAAAGGATTAGCTGAGCAAGACAGTGAAAACTGCAAAGAAAAACTGCAGGAATTCATTAGACAAGAAATGAGGATAGACAGAAGAATAGATATCGGCAATGCTCACCGAATGGGACCTAAAGACAATAGAGGAAAACCGAGGCCGTTGGTTGCAAGGTTCATATACGATGACGATGTCTTTTTGATAAAACGATCCGCCAGAAATCTTAAGGGTAAACAATACTGGGTAACTGAACAATTCCCGGCTAGAGGAAAGGAGGAAAGAACTTTATCCTGTCTCACGAGAGGAGAGAAAGAAGGGCAAAAGAGTGAGATTAGTGCGCGACAAATTGTATATTAACGGTGCGTTATATACGGGAAATACTAAAAATGTGACTGTCGCTAGTGACACTATACAAAATACGCCACGCGCCCGGCGTAGGAGTAGTAAGCGCCAAAGAGTTGGATCCACCCCAGAAGCAACAAAATAGGAAATCGCCGGAGCGGACAGTTCAATTGTTAGTGACAATTATATAAACAGTGAAGTGTCTAATGGTACACGGGACAAGCGAGACTCTGTAAGTAAATGTATTAATCTAGCTGTGTTAAATGTCTGTGGCTTAATGACACGGTGTAAATATCCAGACTTTCTTGATTTTGTAAATAAGTTTGATATTCTTGGTTTTGTTGAAACTAAAACTGACGATATAGATACTCCTGTTTTACCTGGTTATGTTTTGAAGATGAAAAATAGAACAAAGTTTGGCAAAAGAAAATCAGGTGGTATTGTGTTGTGTTTCAGGGAAGAGTTATCAAAATTTATACAGATTATAGTATGTACTTTGGTGTAAAATTGATAAAAAATTAATAAGAAAAAATCAAGACATGATACTTGGTGTTATGTATATCCCGCCTGAGGGCTCTAAATTCTGTAAGGATGATCCGTATAGAGTTTTTAAAATTTGATAATTGTAATAGTTATAAATGTTTAATGGGAGATTTTAATGCTCGCGTTGCGAGTGAAAATGATTATATTAGTTCGGAAGATGATTTCCATGACATTTGATGATGACTTGTATATTTTCGAAAACCTTGACATTGCCAAACAACGAGTTAGTTCTGACACTCAGAAAAATAATTTTGGCAATATGCTCCTTGATTTCTGCAAAGGTAATAACTTGTATATATGTAATGGTAGATTTGGTGCAGAATCGGGGTTGTTAACATGTAAAAATGCCAGTGTCGTTGATTATTGTTTTGTAAATGCCCCGGTACTGCACGATATAATGTCCTTTAGAGTTCTAGATTTTTGTAACTTATTGTCAGATGTCCATTGTCCGTTGTCACTGACCTTGAAATGTCGTGTATTAGAAAATATAAATATCACTGAACCTTGTCATTTAAACAATACATTAAAGGTGAGAAAGTGGGATAATTCCAAGGTTGAATTGTTCAAAGAAAATGTCAAACGTACAAGTGTAAATGTGCTGTTGGCTCTATTAGAAGGTGTAAACAGTGAGGCGTGTGATATTGATGTTGTAAATAAGGTAGCGAATGATATTAGTAATATTATGCTAGATGCTGCAGTAGAGACTTTTGGTACATATCATAGAAATAGTTATAGTAAAAATGTTAAAAGGGAAAATAAACCTTGGTTTAATAATGAGTGTAGGCAAGCTAGGAAACTGTATAGATTAGCGGATAGGAGACAGACAGTCTAAAACAAATGAAACGAAGAGGGAAAAACTTATCAGAGGGAAAATTACAGGAAAATTATGAATGTTTGTATAAAGAGACATGATAGGGAAGTAAGAATTAAAATGAAAAATCTAAAAACAGCAAACCCAAAGGAATATTGGAAAATTATTAATACTAGCGTACCGAGTACAAATACAGCTGTTGATATTAATGTTCTTTTTAATTATTTTAAGAAATTAAACCAGGGGGAACAACATGATGAGTCTGTTGACATAAATTTACCTGAAGTTAACATAGTTGGTGTAAATGAAGTATTGAATGAACCAATCTGTGAGAGTGAAATTGTTAATGCGATTAAAAATTTGAAATGTAATAAAGCAAGTGCAGAAGATGAAATTGTAAACGAATATATTAAGCACTTAAAATGTTAAAATGATGTCCATGTCTCAACATTATTTTCGACACAGGTATTCTCCCTGATGTATGGCTCAAGGGTAATATCATACCTATTTATAAGAACAAAGGCTCTGCAGAAGATCCGAAAAATTACAGGCCTATTTCTATAGTTAGCTGTCTTGGCAAATTATTTACTTCTATTTTGAATACTCGTTTAGCAAATTATTCTGATGAAGTGGCTTTAATTTGTTAAAATCAAGCAGGTTTTAGGGGAGGCTACTCTACAGTAGATAATATTTTTGTACTGAAAATGTTAATTGATTTTATGTGTTACAAGAAAAGAAAGCTTTTTTGTGCCTTCATTGATTTTGAGAAGGCGTTTGATAAGGTATGGAGAGATGGACTGTGGCATAAAATGTTACGACGAACAATATCACTGGTAAAATGTATACATTAATTTTTTAATATGTACCAAGGGATTAAGTCAAGAATTGCGCATAATAATAAATTTTCAGAATACTTTATGTGTAATATCGGCCTACGTCAAGGCGAGAATTTGTCGCCATTTTTATTCTCATTGTACTTGAACGATGTAGAAGAATACTTTTCAACAAATAATGGCATGGGTTTAGAAACTTTAAGTAATGAAGTCTTGGATTCAATGGGCAATTATTTTAAAATCTTTGTTGTCTTATATGCAGATGATACAGTGTTATTTTCTGAGACATCAGATGGTTTGCAGACAGCTTTAAACATTTTTCAAGAGTACTGTGAATACTGGAAACTTAAAGTTAGTGCTGAAAAAACAAAAGTAGTTGTATTTTCCAAAGGAAGACTTCCAAATTATACATTTTCTTATGATTCTAAAAATGTGGAAGTAGTGAACGAATTTGTGTATTTAGGTGTTATTTTTAACAAAAATGGTGGTTTTGTAAACATTATAAAAAGAAATGCCCAGAAAGGATTAAAAGCTATGTATGAGGTTTTAAAGAAAGGTAGGATACATAAGCTATCGATTAGTTGTCAGTACAGTCTTTTTTGTAGTATTGTAAAGCCAATTTTAATGTATGGCTGCAAAGTCTGGGGATTTAATAACTTTGAGTGTTTGGAAAGAGTTCATTTGAAATTTTGTAAATTGTTATTAAATTTGAAACGTACAACACCAAGTTATATGATATATGGTGAACTTAATGTAGATATTCAAACAAGAATGCTTACCTATTGGTGCAAAGTGGCTTTTACAAGCGAAAACAAATTTTCAACCATTCTGTTCACTTTTTTTAAAGGTAAGCTCACCCAAGGGTTTTGTTTTTCTAAATGGATGACTCATGTGAAAAATACTCTAAATAATTTAGGTTTTAGTAATATATGGGTTTTAAATGGTGGTATAAATTTAGCGTGGTTTAAACATACGATTAATCGAAGAATATGCGATCAATTTGAACAGAAATGGGCTAGTGATGTATTCAATTCACCAAAGGGAACTTTTTATCGTATAATTAAAAATTATTTTTGTTTTGAAAAATACCTCGATATTTTGGATCCTGCAGACAGAATTGCTATGTGTAAATTCCGAACATGTAACAATCGATTACCAATTGAAGTTGGCCGATGGTATGGCATTGAAAGAGCCGAAAGAACTTGTCACTTATGTAATAGAAATGAAGCTGGTGATGAATATCATTATTTGTTTCAATGTAGTACCTTTGCCACCATCAGAAACCAGTGTATAAGATTGGTAAGGTCACCACCAAATGTCATAGTAACAAAGTCTATATTTAACTCTGAAAATGTTGTCACATTAAGAAAATTGTGTAAATTTATAAAGGTTATACACCGTTCTCTGATCCCTCCATAATAATTCTGTATTATCGCTTATGATATCTTGTACACATGTATATATTGTAAACACACCTATGTAATTCTATGTGAATATTTATATATATGATTTCTCAATACCTTTGTACATTGGTAAGGAGAATAAAGTTATTGATTGATTGAGTTATTGACTTGTTTTTTCAATGATTTGTCTGGAATTTTATAACAGTGTTTCCTATTTTTGTCAGGTGGTCGTTTGAGCTGAGTGTCAGTCTACAAACTGGAATTATAATCAATCTCTCTCTCTCTCTCTCTCTCTCTCTCTCTCTCTCTCTCTCTCTCTCATTTTTTTGTCAGGTGGTCGTTTGAGCTGAGTGTCCGTCTACAATGCCGTCAAAGGCGTGATGAGTTCGCAGTCATCAAGAGAATTCTTAACAGATTAAGAGAAGTAAAAATTGATGTACTTTCGGCAACTTGATTGGACAAATAAGTAGGTTGAATTCTAAACTGAGGAAATGCTTTTAGTACATACTAGTGTTCGTTTCTTCGAATGAATCTTCTGAAAATCACAGGATAATTTTCTCGTGCACAAGACGGAGACGTCTTCCGATAAAGCGAAAGTGAAACTACGTCATTGAAACTTGCTGCGCAACGCCAGCGGACCCGACTGTATTCGTATTTGAAAATAAAATGAATATGCCGTTCTATATATAATACACAGTTATTCGATTATAAATGAAAAAGGAAGGAAAATTTATGTAGCCATAGATCATTATTAACCCATGGGTTAGGTATGTCTCGTGAACTTTGAACCTTTGCTGTTATATCGTCCCCTGCTTAAGTTGTGGTGGATGTTAAGTGTTAACAGACAGAATTTGTTTAACAACCCTAGTATGATGCATTATTCATAAGATAAACGTGATTGACAGCTGCAGCCAATGACTGTAAGTGAATGTAGTGTGTTGTCAATTATAGGAATCAGTGTCACTTTATGAATATGTACACGAAACACAACCTTAACCCTTAATTTTCCAAATAAATCCTTTTAAAAGGAAAATACTGAGTTGTGTTATTTAATCGGACTATGTCAATCATTCATATTAAATTTTAATAAAAATGAATACCGAACCCAATCGGAATTGGTGTAAATTATTATCCTTAAGTATTTAGAGCAACTACGCATACAACATATTCATCATGTCTAGATCTTAGATCTGTCCTTCGGATGAGGCAGTGAAACCCGAGGCCCAGAGTCACAGTAGGTGTCGGCACGTTAAAGAAATGGCCGTAAGTGCCGAGCATAGGCCAAAATTTTAAGCCCTGCACCGGCGTTTGGTGACGTCTCCATATGAGTGAAATCTACTTGAGTGGGATGTTAAACAACAAATAACAAACAAACGAAGATCTTAGATTAGACTCCGCCGTAACGTTTTACATTTTGATTATCAAAGATAGCCACTGATTGACTGAATATCCGGGTTATATATGACCACCTACTGTAGTTGTTCACCCCTTAGTACACACATATAGGTACTGCAGTTATCAGAGCATTCAGTACGTATAAACCAACGTAATCATGTCTAGACCTAAGATAAGACTCCAAAATAACGTTTTACATCATGATTAACAAAAGATATCCACTGGATATCCGAGTTACATGACCACCTACTGGGGTTGTTCTTCCCTTAGTATACACATAAATACTGAAGAAATCCAAGATATTTCACCTTATACAACATCATACTCTGGTATAGACCTTCGAATCATTTTACATCATGATTATCAAAGATATCCACTGGATATCCGAGTCACTCGGCCACCTACTGGGGTTGTATCCCGCAGTAACATTTTACATCGTGATTATCAAAGATATCCACTGGATATCCGAGTTACTCGGCCACCTACTGGGGTTGTATCCCGCAGTAACATTTTACATCGTGATTATCAAAGATATCCACTGGATATCCGAGTTACATGGTCACCAAAAAATGTTACTGTGGCGTTTATTCTAAGGTCTAAATCAGAATATGAGTTGAAAGAGCTTGGATATCTTCAGTATTTATGTTTGTACTAGAGGGTTAACAACTCCAGTAGGTGGTCATGTAATCGGATATCCAGTGGATTTCTTAGATAATTATGATGTAAAATATTACTGTAGAGTCTATTCTAAGGTCTGAACATAAGTAGGTTGTTGTATGAGTTGAAATAGTTTGGATTTATTTAGTATTTATGTATAAGCTCAGGTATTAACAACTCCAGTAGTTGGACGTGTAACTTGGATATCCAATAGATATCTGTGATAATCACGATGTAAAATGTTATTGTAGAGTCTAACATAAAGTCTAGATCTTATTATGGTGTTGTATGAGTTGAATGAGCTCAAATAACTTAAGTACTTATGTGTGTACTAAGGGGTTAACAACCACAGTAGGTGGCAGTGTAACTCGGATATCCAGTGGATATCTGTGATAATCACGATGTAAAATGTTATTGTAGAGTCTAACCTAAGGTCTAGACCTGATTATGGTGTTGTATGAATGAGCTCAAATAACTTAAGTACTTATTTGTGTACTAAGGGGTTAACAACCACAGTAGTTGGCAGTGTAACTTGGATATCCAGTGGATATCTGTGATAGGCGCGATATAAAATGTTACTGTGGAGTCTAATCTAAGGTCTAGACATGATTAGGATGTTTTATGCGCACTAAATTCTTGGATAACTTCAGTATTTATGTATGAAATCAGGGGTTAACAACCCCAGTAGGTGGCCGTATAACTCGGATATCCAGTGGATATCTATGATAATCACGATGTGAAATATTACTGTAGGGGACTCTAGACCTGATTATCGTGTTGTATGAGTTGAAATAGCTTGGATATCTTCGGTATTTAAGGTTTACACCTGATTAGGATGTTGTATATGTACTGAATGCTCAGATTTCTTCAGATTTTATGTATGAGCTCAGGGGTTAACAACCCCAGTAGTTGGCCCCGTAACTCGGGTATCCAGTGGATATCTATGATAATGATGATGTAAGATGTTAATGTGAAGTTTAATTTAAGGTCTAGACCTGAATATGATGTTGTATAAGTTGAAATAGCTTGGATATCTTTAATATTTATGTGTGTACTAAGAGGTTAAGAACCCTAGCAGTTGGCCGTGTAACTCGGATATCCAGTGTATATACAATGTATATATACGTACAGTAATGCACGAAACTGTGCATGCGATCTATTTTCATTGTTTTCATTTGCCTTTTGATTATGCAATAAATATTTACGAGATAGGGGGATCTAGGTTTTTTAAAAGGTGAGTGTTTTTAGGCTAGTGACATAAATTTATATTATTTTGTGATGCAATGCATATATAATGAAAAGCTGTCTGAGGATTTAATTTTGAGTGGGTGTAAATTTAAAAATTATTTGCCGAGCAGAGCATGCCCCGAAATTTGGGGAAATTTTTTTTTTTTGATGTTCCGATCTTTTATAGAAAAAATAATGGTTTTACACCTATTTTATCAACTCAAGGAACACACTCTCATTGGTCACTGCATATCATTTTAAGTGTTTGATTAATTGTGAGGCAATGTTTCGATCATTAGGGGGTAATGTTCTACGCATCAAATAAAAACTACAATTTTTGAAATTTGGAAACCCGTAGAAGCATTTTTCTACGCCCAAACGCAAAATACGCCTAGTAATCCACTCGTAAATCACACTGATTACCCTTCTGAAAAGAAGTTTGGATGAGCAAAAAGTTAACTAAAATGGGGCAGACATTGAATTATGACCTCTTTATCGTTAAAAATATATTGTTGATCGATTAATGTGGAAGCCGAGTGACGTATTCTCTAGCTTCCAGACATAAAATTATCGTTTCCCCATGGTCCATCTGAGTATACTTCCCAGAAATGATCAATTCTAAAAGCCCATAGAGTTATCATCAGATGCGACTCGTTTTTATTCCGGCCAAGTATTTCATGAAATTGACAGACTAATCAGGGACAAATCCAGGAATTTTCAAAGAGGGGGCGTAATTTGTTTGTTTTTTTTGAGAGGGGAACAAAACTTATGCCGTACACGTGGAAATGGTGCGTTCATCCTGTTTAAAGAATTGGATATCATCGATGATTAAATTTCAGATCTTTAGCTAATAATATTCATACATACTGAAAAAAAACATCGGCGAAATATAACGACTATTATTATTCGGTTTAGACTACTCCTAAGTTTCTTAGGCAGAGGAGCCTGGTGCACGCAAAGCGGAAGGCCTCGGGTACCAGGCTAAGGGGCGGGGCCAACATATTAGGCGTGACGATCAATCAACTATCAACCCAATCAACGCGTTAAGCTGGCCGCACAGCAAGAATAACAAGTTCTCCAATTCTGAAACGAATATTTCGGTGCCGTTTAAAAAATGGCATTTTTACAGCGTCTTTCCTGCTTGAGGGCAGCTAGAGGAGTGTTTAGACAGCAGTTGGCATACATGTCAGCAACTCCAGAGCCCATAGTTCAGCCAGATATTAAATGCACTGGGGTATGTAAATTTAGAATATATGTAAGCTCATGTGACATCAAAAGTCTACCAGGAATAAGGATGTTATTTAATTTGTTTAAAGATATTACTAGTAAATCTTGACTAGATTTCACATGAAACTTTCCACATACATGTATAGAATTTGATTTATAAAAAGTATATATAAATAGGGCTATATAATTGTGTATTTATGCTACTAGTACTACTGATTTTCAGAAGAGTCCATTGAGTTAATAAATATATTTGAAATTGACTGTTTTTGTAAAAATAAGTAGGCCTTATCCCCTGATTTAGATTTCTAGGAAACATCTAGGCCTAATTATTCTTAATCTTAGACAAGCATGACATGATATAAATTACAATATGTATGTCGTAATTGATCAGGATGGTAACTTTGACGAATGTAGTCATGTATCTATATACATGTTTGCATGATCAGACAGTTAGATTTTATGTGGTAAAAAACTTCCTGTTGAATCACGTACAACGGAAAGAACAGGAACAGATAAGACAATATGTAATTTACGTTCTGTCTACTTTACACGTATGTATCAATATCTTAAAAACATCTTCACCCACAATTTTGTTGTTAAGAAATGAAGGACCGGCATTTAAAGAATTTGTTTGACATGCTCTTACTAACCAACAAAATATATATTGTAGAATATGCATTGTATACTACATGTAAATGTACCTAATTTTGGATTGATTCTGTGTCTGCTCTCTCTGTCTCTCTCTCTGTCTCTCTCTCTCTCTCTCTCTCTCTCTCTCTCTCTCTCTCTCTCTCTCTCTCTCTCTCTCTCTCTCTCTCTCTCTCTCTCTCTCTCTGACTCTGTCTCTCTCTCTGTGTGTCTGTCTGTCTGTCTCTCTCTCTCTCTGTTTCTTTGTGTCTCTGTGTCTCTCTCTGTTTCTTTGTGTCTCTGTGTCTCTCTCTGTCTGTCTGTCTCTGTCTCTGTCTCTCTCTCTCTCTCTCTCTCTCTCTCTCTCTCTCTCTCTCTCTCTCAAAACAAGTTTAATAATGTACACCTGTACATGTATCTATATATAGTATAGAGGAGATAACCATCATGGGGTCATTATTGAGATGCCTATTCTTGTCATATATATATATATATATTAGGGTTGCCATTGAGTAACCGATTAAATGAGTACAGGTCTGATGCTCTGATTATTGAAATACTCAAACATAATTTAAAAATCACATGTATTTTCCATTTTTAATATATTTATAAATAAAAATGAACGTCTAACTGATTTGACCCACCGTCTATCCTCGTTAGCTACCGGTACATGTTTATACTAGTACATGTAGTATAATTAGTAGTTTATATGTGCCACTTGGTTTGCTAAATTCAGTGGGAGTTGTTTGTATTTTATAACTGGGAGATATATACATGTAATGAATTGTTTTCAGTATAATGATTTATATTAGTTTTAAGATAATTTAATGTTTTTAATACCCTTAAGAGATATGTGAAGCTTAATCGCTGGTTTAACTAAGAAAATGTCGTCATTTACACTTGAAATTCAGAAAACAACTTTATATGTACATATAGTTACTTAAGTATATTATTAAGACATTTCATTGAATAAAACGATACATTGCTGAATCCATGTATGGTAACGGGTATCAAACCCATTATATTGACTTAATTCAGTAAAAATAAAATATTGAAATATTATCAGGGAGCATATAACCAAATCTTCTAGAATTGGCTCTTGATTGACTTACGCCCGCTGAATCTTTGCTGAATATGTATGAACATATTAAGAGTGTCATTCAACGTCATCGACTTTGAACTCGACCTTGAAACTTTCCTCTAGTACAATCTTGGTTTTATTTTTAGTTTTACACTGACATGGTAGCATTTCATACATGTAATTAATTTGCTTTGTACAGTTGGCATTCACAAGTCCATGAATGGAGTTCATACTACAGGGGACTAGGCCTATATGATCATATCATAAACACAGCAAATACAACACTAATGACATAAAATATCTTGGATGAATGGAATTCCATTTTGAAAAATATATTTTGTCAGATTAAACAGTAACACTTTCTTGAAACAATCTATACACTTTCCATTCGAAGTCATGTATCCTCATGGTAACAAATATGATAATGTTAATAGATAAAGCACACAGAATTAAAAGACTTTAATAAGGTTGAGGAAACATATGGGTAACCGGGGTTTAAACCATAATTTTATTGTTGATTCAGCACACACAGTAATGAAATGTGTATCAACTAATTGCTGATAGATGACTTCACATTTGTAAACAATAACATTTTGTTTTTCAAACATGGTAATTTATTGATACAATGATTAGAGCTTAGGGGCGCAGAATAGGCTGACAGCATTGTATGTGAGTTACTTTGCCTGAGTTCCCTTGGAAAATAATTTGTTTAATATACACCGATCAGTACATGTATAGGCAATAGGTTTGTATGAGATGGACTTTATAATCTTTGATGAAGTTTATGTTTCTTTCATTATAGACATTATAGTAGTACATGTACAATGAAGTATGATTTTTGCATTTTTTTTCTAAGTGGGTTTTCTCTAGATAACCTGGATGATCACATGCAGGATGTAATTGTATATCTTCACACTAACATCATCACAAACACTGAAACAGAAGATACCTCCAATGTATTTAAGTTCTTTATTCTATATTTCACATCTTTCCTTTTCTAGGCCTTCATCAATAATGAATTTGTGAAATCAAAAAGTGGCAAGACATTTCCTACCATAAATCCGTCAACAGGGGAAACAATTTGTGAGGTAGCGGAAGGTGACAAGGTAAGATTGGATAGCAATTTACTACATAGAGGGCGAATGTTGTAACAATGGTTTTTAAACTTGTTTACTGCACTGGAAAGACTTGATAGTAATTTATGTTGAGGGCCATGTTGTAATAAATTTGTTGAAATATGAGACCTTGTCTTTGGTCAAGTATGTGTGACCCGACTGCTCACTTTACTGAGTTCACCAGAATGTGTGACGAAAGGTTGCAGATTACTGGTAGGATTTTATCTATTTTTTTTACATTCAGAGTGAATATTATTTTACGGATAACTAATGATAATATCTATTTATTATGTATCTTTATTGAAGTGTTTGATGTAAAAATTAATGCAGACTGTTTATCATTTAAGTACAGTGTATGTTTTGATTACATGTCAAATGTACATTGTTTCACGTTGGGAGTACAGGTGTGAAATAATGGTCAGTCTGTGGCCTCACCTTTTATAGTGGAATTGCAAGCCAATATCTATTGATAAGATTTAACAAAAATGTCTGCCTATGGAATAATAAATCCAAAACTTGTTTAAAAGTTGCGATGACAGCTTTAAGTGAAAATAAAGTTTTGTCACAACTGGCAACATGAGGTACTTTGTGAATGAATTAACAGCTTTTTCCCTTGAGAGTTTTATAGCTCACCTGGCCAGAAGTGCCAAGTGAGCTATTGCAGTAACTCAAAGGTCTGGCATCCGGCATCCGTCTGTTAACTTTTGCATTTAAACATCTTCTTCTCAAGAACCAGTGGGCCAATTTTAACCAAACTTGGCATGTAGCATCCCCATGTGAAGCTACATAAAGTTTGTGAATAAAAAAGGGATAGGACCAATAGAGGCTTTAAAAGGGGCCAAAGAACTAAAACCTGGTACATCTTTAAAAATCCTCTCATGAACCAATGATCAGATAAGTTTCAATCTTTGTTTGCATGATTGTAAAATCAATATCTACAAATTTTGCGAACAAAAGTGAAATCTGTCCATACATGAGTCACTCTGAGGCGCTTCAGTAACACAGGGTATATTTGCAGAGATGTTGAAAGTTTTTCAAACCAACCGGTCATTCGGACCGGTAACTAAACAGAATCAACCGGTCCGAACAAATTTTTACCGGTCCGACAATTTTTTTCAGTAATCCAACTAATTTAAACATTCATATTTGTACCTACAGAATGAAGAAGCAACAACATCAATTATAATGAACATGAATACTGTAATTTCCCTTTAAATTTATTCAAATTCGTCCAATTTGTTCAGCCAAACAATGTCTGAAATAGGCCTATTGCTTTTGGTTAGGGCATGTACATTACGGACCTTATACTCGATTTTCTGATGGACTCTTTTAACGCAATCACTGTCTGGTGGGCAATACTTTTTCAAGCTGATGCAGCCTCTCTAGACTGTATAATTTCAACAGAACGCACATGGCAAGGGGATTTCTCTTGGTCTATAATGGCTGACAAACGATAATTTTTGGAACCTGAATGAAAAGTACTGGTTCGCCCGTGTTTCGATGAAGATGAAATTCAGATTTCACAAGTCATGCCCTTTTCGTCATCATGTTTGAGCCATTTATTGTCGTTTAACCATTCTGGCTTAAATTCTCGAGTCAGCCAATTAATTTCATATTTCTTCTTCTATTCCGAAGAACTCTCTTGCGCTATTGGACGTTTCTTGCCGGGTGTTGCGCCCGAGATATTTTTAATTGGTCATGAGGCCATGTTGGTTTACTGATATTAATGTCAGTTGGATGTTTGAAATGAGACGCTTTATCCATTAAAATAAAGTTGTTCAAGCGTTTAAATGACCTAGAGTGAAAAGGACGTTTCGAAAAGAAAACAATTCGAGTCGGAGATTTTACCGGTCATTCGGACCGATCAGTTAGTGTTTCCAACCGGTCACAGTCGATTTCAACCGGTTTTGCCGGTCGGACCGGTTACTTTCAACATCTCTGTATTTGTATTACAAATTGTTTAATAACTCAAAACTGATCGACTTTTTGTATACAAAGATATATAAGAAAAATGTTAGGAATTATATGAGGATCATTTTGACAAAATTACAAGGTCATGGGGTCAAAGGTCAAGGTCACAGGCACCTAAATAAATGAAAAATATAAGTTTATTTTGTAAACTTTTCGACATTTTTGACTACTTCTCCAGAACCATTGGACAAATTTGAACCAAACTTGACAGGAAGTATAACCATCTAAAGCCGCATAATATTTGCAGATGAAAAGGTGCTAGGACCAAACATGGCTATCATTGCTAAATATAGATTGAATGAGTCAGCAGATATTTTTGATTTAATACATGTACATGTATCTCCAAAATTATTAAAGTTACAGAAAAAACTGTTACCTTAAAATGATCGGCTTGCAAAATCTATTGTTACTTCATGCTGATGGAAATTGTCAAGTCGACACTTATACACGTTATTTCCCCTTTTTTTGGTGAATTTTCCATGTTTTTGCATGTTTTTTTTTACATTATCTTGAAAAGTATAATAGGTAGAGTCAGAGTGTAAGAAGCAGAAATGTTCCACATGCAAAGATCTACAAAAAAGACAATAGGGCCAAAATTGTCAGATTGCTCCTCAAGGGAGTTATTTCTCCTTTTAAGTGGATTTTTCATGTTTTTGAATGTTTTTTGACATAATCTTGAAAAGAATTATAGGTAGAGTAAAAGTGAAAAAAACAGAAATGTTCAGCATGCAAAGATCTACAAAAAATAAGGGCCAAAATTGTTAGGTCACTCCTTTTGGGAGTTCATTTCCCTTTTAGTTGATTTTTCATGTTTTTGACAGTTTTGTCCTATTGTCTTGAAAAGTATAATAGATAGAGAGAAAGAGAAAGAAGCAAAAATGTTCAGCATGAAAAGATCTACAAAAAAGTCAACAGGAATTAATTTGTCAGGTTGACCCTAATGGGAGTTATTTCCTTTTTTAAGTTGATATTTTCATGTTTTGGGCTGTTTTTCCCTATTGTTCAGTGATCACTACAAAGAACTACAAAAAAAATTATGGTGCAGAAATTGTGAGGGTGATCCTTGTGAAAATTATTCCCCCTTTTAAATGGATTTTGCATGTTTTTGGCTGTTGTTGTACATTGTACATTATCTTGAAAAGTCTATAGAAAAATCGGCAAGGCAAGTCCACCCTTATGCACGTTAATTCTCCTTTTCAATGAATTTTTTCATGCTTTTGGTTGCTTTTCAGTATATTGTCAGTAAATACATTTCATTCAGGTGATTATTAAGGCCCAATGAGCCTACTATTTTTCATGTTTATTTGCCATTTTATCTTTTACTCATTTTTTATGTTTTCTGCAATGTTGACCAACTTTGCCAGGTCAGCAACTTAAGGCCCCTTGGGCCTCTTATTTTATAAATGTAATGAATTCAGCCACTTGAACTTTTTTCATTCCTACATTGGAGCATTGCCAACTCTTTAGATAACTAATATACATTAGAATGATTGATTGTCATGGAAACACAATTTGTAAGTTAATTCAGAGCAGATGTTTCAATATAACGATTACCTAGTCCTACATACATATTTCACTCATTTAAGTGTAGTGATAATTCATAGCCTTAAAAGTTAAATGAGTGAAATACATGTATAGGTAATCATTATATTGCAGCATCTACTCTGTTTTAACTTACCTATTTAAATGTCCTCAAGATGTATAACTTTTAAGCTGTTTACATTTTTAGCACGTTCACAGTTATGAAGTAATGTACAGGTTTACAAAAGTGAAGTGGTACATCTTGGTTCAGTCAGAGACCAAAACAGTACAGTCTACTTTACAAAAATAGGTTATATTGGTAAAACATACATGTATTGCCTTGCACTGACTCCATGCATTACTGAATCTCTAATACTTTCACGTCTTTTGTGATGACAAGTACATGTAGCTTGTAACCCCTGTTATTATTTGATTTAGACTCGTTGTATTTGTATACATGTGTCAATTTACCTTGGTAGACCTGTACATCAGAATACATGTAATCAGAGGATATTAAAATTTAGTTAACATAATCGATTTTGGTGTACTCTGATCTCTATCTGATTGTGAAATTAATCGCAAAATAAATAAAACCACAGTAACTGCACAACAGCTCTTGCATGAACAGGAATTACATTATCAAGTATCATTGATACATAAATAAAATTGTCAACGGAAATACGATGTGATATGTTGATTTGTTATAAAGGAAATGTACATATGTTTATGCATATGATATGCATCAATAATATATTCGTCCTCACCTTTCAAGTTTAAAACGTTAACTTTTCGGTTTACGTTTTGTAATACATTGTGTGAGTACATGTAGCTCACAGTTAGGGAGTATGTATTGTATTAGCAGTACCAATATGGAGATACCTTAGGTACATACATGTACTGGCATATTCTGGTCTCTCATAATTTACTTCATATCTCAGATACTGGCATGTTTGGGCTCTCTTAATTTACTCCATGCCTCAGGTATTGGCATATTTTGGCTCTCATAATTTTCTCCATACTTCAAATATACTGTATTTGTCCTTGAAATGGCACCTGCTCTAATAAGGACGCCCCTGGATATTTTTTTCATGTAGATCTATGGACTGTTTGAAATTTTTTTTACCTTTTTATTTTTAGTTTAGATTACCGCCCGACATCATCATACTTTTTTCTTTTTGGTGCAATAAATATCAACTATACCCTGAAAACTGCAAAAGTACACCTTTTAACTACATTGTAAGCAATACTTTGGATTCTATCGGTGATTTCTTTGATACAGGGAGGTCGCCATTGACATTCATCAACAAATGAAATGAAACCAGTCATAGTTGCGTTTTTTTTTCTTTTGTTAAATACCTGTCAATTAAAATGTATTCACTGTTGAAAAAATAATACCGGTACTTATAGAAATTTTTTCTACAAAGAAATATGAAACTTGTCCAATTATTTGTTTACTTCGTAACTTTATGAAACTGAATTTGGGGTCGGGATTTCAAAGAAAGCATTGTCATTCAAACTTCCCATTTCGTCTACTGCTGTCATTTATACTGTTGGCAATTACCAAAATTTCGCATGATACCTGAGTTTTACACTTCGAATGTCAGAGACCACATTAAATCAAAGAAATTGTCCAAATTGTCGGTTTCAAAATGCATAACAGTATTTTACCATTTTTGCAACATAATCAAAATGTGCATCATTAAAGAAAAAATGTCAAAATAAAGGCGCCCTATACACCAAGTACCCGCGCCCGGCAGCCTTTTTAGGTCAAATACAGTATGCATATCTGGACTCTTAATATTTATTGCATGTTTTCAGTACCTTTACATGTATATCGGGCAGTCTTAACTGTACTTGCATACCTGGGTTCTCATAATTGTACTTCTATATCTTGGCTCTCTTAACTATGGTTTTATATCTGGGCTCTCATAATTATACTTGCATACCTGGGCTCTCATAATTATACTTGCATACCTGGGCTCTCATAATTGTACTTCTATATCTTGGCTCTCTTAACTATGGTTTTATATCTGGGCTCTCTTAACTATGGTTTTATATCTGGGCTCTCTTAACTATGGTTTTATATCTGGGCTCTCTTAACTATGGTTTTATATCTGGGCTCTCTTAACTATGGTTCTATATCTGGGCTCTCTTAACTATGGTTTTATATCTGGGCTCTCATAATTATACTTGCATACCTGGGCTCTCATAATTATACTTGCAAACCTGGGCTCTCATAATTGTACTTGCATACCTGGGCTCTCATACTTTGAATATTTACATACATTTTCTAATCTCGCAAAATTTTGTTAACATATATGTACATGTACCTGTTGCTGGGCTGTTATAATTTTGTTGATATCTAAGTGTTATCTGGGTTCTTATGGATTATCTAAAGATACCAAATGTTTACCTGGATCAAAGATAATAAGAGCATGTGTGGTCCTGTAGAGTTATCTACAGACTGACAGACCCTTGTCATCTAATGAGAACAACATGAGTGTATCATAGCAAGGCGGTAAAACTTGAGCATTTTGTCTATATTTAAACAGGTCACAGTGATCTTTGCTTCCTTTGGACCCATCAGTGTCTCTTTAATACATGTAGTAACTAGTCATTTAGCAAAGGAATGATTACTTCCTAAGTTAAAATATAAGAGGATACTTGTCCAGGGTGTACTCAGTCATAACAAGGTGTACTCAAGATTTACTCAGTCATGACCGTTAAAGAACCTTCACTGCTCAATGGCTGTAAGTGCCGAGCATAGGCCAAAATTTGAAGCCCTTCACCGGCATCTGGTGACGTCTTCATATGAGTGAAATATTCTTGAGTGGGATGTTAAACAACAATAAACAAACAAACAAAACTCAGTCATGACAGGATATACTCATGGTGTACTTAGTTGGCCTAATGGGATATACTCAGGGTGTACTCAGTCATGACAGGATGTACTTAGTCATGACAGGATGTACTCAGTCATGACAGGATATTCTCATGGTGTACTTAGTCGGCCTGATGGGATATACTCAGGGTGTACTTATAAACAAATTATTTGGCTTGATGGGATATACTCAGGGTGTACTCAGTCATGACAGGATTTACTCAGGGTGTTCTCAGTCATAACAGGATATACTTATGGTGTACTTAGTCAGCCTGATGGGATATACTCAGGGTGTACTTAGTCATGACAGGAAGTACTCAGTCATGACAGGATGAACTCATTCATGACAGGATGTACTCAGTCATGACAGGATATTCTCATGGTGTACTTAGTCGGCATGATGGGATATACTCAGGGTGTACTCAGTCATGACAGGATGTACTCAGGGTGTACTCAATTATGATTGGATGTACTCAAGGTTTATTCAGTCATGACAGGATATACTCAGGGTATACCTAGTCAGCTTGACAAGATGTACTCAGGGTGTACTCAGTCAGCTTAAGGTGATGTACTCAGGTTGTACTCTGTCCTGACAGGATGTACTTGGTCAGGGTATACTCAAATTAGGGTATATTTAGTCAGGATAAACTGGTATTCAGGTTTTTAACACTGGGCCTGCTGCCATAAACTAGAGAATCTCGCTACATGTACTTAAGTTTAGGAATATTCTCAACTTTGCCTGCTCAGCTAATCAGATTTAAGATTAGCCAAAGTTGACTTTTCAGTAATTCTTAAGTTTTATGGTGCATGGCCCAGGTCTTCCACATCTGATGGTGATGTTTTACCAAAAAGTAAGTGCAAGCACGCTGCATGAAAAAAAAAAATAAAAACATACTCAAAACAATCCCCCCCCCCCCCCCCCAAAAAAAAAAGAAATACTGGTAGTCAAAATAAATAAAGCAAACATGACATCATATTGAAATTTAGAGCTTAGAATTTAAAAAAAAGAAGGTTGCAGGTAATATGCATATACATGTAGCTGTATGGGAACCAAAACATTCGTATTAAGTACATGTACAATGTACTTGTGTATCCTGGTACAAAATATCAAAGTTAAACTGATTTGTCTTTGATTACAAAATGATAACTGACATATACATTGTATATGACGCATTTCTAATATACTTTTTTTATTCAGATTATTAAACCTAGGGAAAATTAGGTAAAATAACCTAACATCTAGATTCTGTGTGTAGTTGTTTGTAGCTCTGTTGTTTTTATCTATTCACCCCTAAAGACACATTTGGACTGGTCTCAGTCATTGATTTACAGAAGAGTGTATTGTTTTCCGGGAGGGGGGGTGATGAGTTCAGGTTTGATAATCTGAGCTTGAAAATAGAAAATCTCCGAACTGTCCTTTACTTGCTGAAATATTTTCTTTTGTTTCAACAGCTGAAAGAAGAAATAAACAAACAAAAAATGAAAGCAAACAAAAAGATGGTATTCTTGTACCATTATAATTCGATAATAACATAGTTATTCTACAGTCAAACTTGTCTATAAAGGCCACTAAAGGGAACAGACAAAAATAACCACTATAGACAAGTGGCCTTTTTGTAAAGAGGTTTATTTATTATAAGAAAGGTTAACAAGGGTTATGTTAGACTGGTTTTTACAGGCAGGTGTTCTTTACACAAAGGTGACCTCTAATGCAAGTTAGGGGGCCTCTGTGGCAGAGTGGTTAGAGTATCACGCACTGGTTCAATTGCCGCTGGAACCTAATTTAAGCAGATGTTTTTGAGGTTTTTTTTAACCAGTTTACTTGTGGAAGGCCGGTCGTCTCTTCCCAGGTACACTGTAACCAGGTTCTGTTCTCAGCCAGTAAAAATTGGCTGCCACCATATAACTTAAAACTTGAGTGTGAGGTAAAACACAAGTCGATATCAAATCAAATCAGATGATGTAAGTTTGACTGAACTTTCGATTACTTGAAGATTTACATCAAAATTAGAATATAAACACATTATTAATGGAATAAAAGAAAACAGAAACATTAATTAATTTGATATTGAAATATTTCGTGTTGTTGTCGTTAACTGGCGACATCTCCATATGAGTGAAAGATTCTTGAGTGGAACGTTAAACAACAATAAACAAACAAACATTAACTGGCAGGAACATCATTGTTATATCTTTACAAGTAAGTTCAAGGTAGCCTCCTGTTATAATTATATGTAAAATACATAAACATTATTAGTCTTTGTATAGAGGTTTGTGTAATGCTCTAAATAATTCCGAAGATAGATAATGTTCTTCATGCCTTTGTGATTGCGGTCTCAGATCAGGATCTTCATATATAACTTATTTTTGTACAGTATTAATCCCTAAAAAACAATTGGACTCTTCTTAAAATCAATATCTTAGACCAGTCCAAATTTGTCTTTGGGGATGAATGGATAAAAGCAACAGAGCTACGATCATCTACACACAAAATCTAGATGTTAGGTTATTTTACCAATTTTTTCCTAGTTAACAGGATAACGATAGGAAAACTGATTATATGTACTTTACAGGGATTTTCCTAGGCCGCTTTTTGGGTTCAGTTACAGCTAGACTGTCACTCTTTCCCAATGCCAAAATGGCTTGTTGTTGGTTTTTGTTTTTATTTTTTTTTTTGAAAAAAAATAATACATTGTAATAATAAAGAATTCCCAAATTGGAAGCTTCAAAATGAAAAATAAAGTTTTTATAAACAAATGGCTTTCTGCTTTAGTAAAAATGTTATATATTTTCCTAATTTTTTAGAACCTGGATCCAGATTTGGAAGGGTATACCACACACTTGAAAGGCCATTTTAAGTATACTCTGTACACACTCCAAGGCATTTGTGATCTGCGTTCACATCTCATTACTTGATGTTTTATTTGCATTCTAGGCAGATGTTGATGTGGCTGTCAAAGCTGCTGGTGAAGCATTTAGACTTGGGTCACCATGGAGACGCATGGATGCAGGGCAGAGAGGATTCCTTCTGAACAGGCTTGCTGATTTGATACAGAGAGATAGGCATTATCTAGCCGTAAGTTTCAATCTTTAATATTGATGAAAAATGATTTTTTTTACAAAAACGAAATGACAGACTGTCATATATTTAACCATTTATTCTTCCTACATGTAGGCTACATTTTTTTTTATATTACGGAAATTTGATTTTGCAGTGTGATTTATTCTCCCTACATATTTTTTGTAATATAACAGAAATTTGATTTTGCAGTATGCAACCATACTTGTGTTCTTTTGGCCTGATCAGCTGACATATTATTCTTGTTTATGAATGCTAGACATGATAGAGAGAAAGTGAAAGGAGTAAAAATGTTCAGCATGTAAAGATCTAGAAAAAAGTTAACAGGGCTGATAGTATCAGGTTGACCCTTATGGGAGTTATTTCCCCTTTTAAGTGGATTTCCCATTTTTGTGCTTTTTTTTTTTGACATTATCATGAAAAGTAAGATAGAAAGAGCAAAAGTGAAAGAAGCAAAAATGATCAGCATGCAAAGATCTAAAAAAAAAATTAACCAAGGCGGAATTTGTCAGGTCAATGCAAGCAATGATCTACAAAGATGTCAATAGGTCCAACATTTCTTAGGTGACTGTTAATGTTCACTGGGCTTATTCTTCTAAACAAAATATATAATATTGCACCTGTGCAAGATTTCATACAGTGTTGGTGTTGATATTTACATAAATTTAAAGGCGTACAAGCTGTCAAAATAGAGTTTATATCAAAATATTTGATATTTTATGTGCAATAAGATTTTCACAATAAATCTCAAGTTGAAAAAACTGGTATTAATATCATAATTTGTGAAAATAAATCGAATGTTAATAATGGGTGAGTCAACAAATGGATTCTTTCCAGAAGAAATATCAACCATAGGGGTATTATATTCAGTTTAGGCAATATATGCATGATATGGTTTTGTTAATCAAGGTTTAAATGTAGATCTAATTGTTGGATACATACCTTATTTTAAATGACAGTCTTTATGCCATTAAATGTATGCATGATTATTTTGACAGGTCCCTCTGATTAGCTGAGCTTGAAAATAAAAAAAAAGTATAATACTGAAATCTGATATGGTAATTTTTTTTTGTCTTCAGGTAATCTAAGTATTCAACCTAGTTTGTACATGTAAGCTTCTAAAATCTTTATATGAGTTCATAGGGGAGTGAAATGTAAGGATAAATTTGCGTAAACATCTGTGTATCCATAATCCATTGCTGTAAAAAAATCAGAATGCATTAAAGTTGACAAAAATAAGATATCAGTAAACAGAATTGGAATAAAAGCTAATTTTCAGGAATGACAAGGACAGAGGTATAGGTTACATTAGAGTTCAACTAACTGAATGGTTTAACCTTGACAAGTGTCCTACATGTAGATCTGTTTCAGAAATTTTAAATAATGTCTAGATGATCTTGATCATTGCATGCATGCACAGAGAGAGAGAGAGAGATGAATTATATACAGCAAAAGAATGACTAACGACATGTACTTTAAAACTTTGAGGGACGAATGTCATGGTAAATGCTACATGTATTTATACTAATTTTGTTAAAAAAAATAATTCTGTCTGCAGTCAGGTATGAAATTATTGCAACTAATTTGACAGCACCCGAGACATGACTTGCAAGCAAATTTCATAATACATTACAGTCAGTACAAACAAAATAAATAAGTCCAGTTTTCTTCCTTGCTGATTTGGTACCATATTTTATCCTATGGTATTTTAAAAGTATTTGTTGCATGACTTGCACATATTTATGCAATAATAGCAGAATTGTCCAAAATTGGGGGCACATGCAAGGACAAATTTAAAATTAGCACAAACTGCAGACAAGAAGATTTTGTTGTTGCAGTTGTATGTTTGTTTGTTTATGTGTGTGACATTCTTTTGTTTCACTGGTGTATAATGTTTTGCCTTGTTTATTAAAGGACAAGAGCTCAACTGAAAGCTTTCTGTAGATTAGCCGTTTGATTTTCTTTGTTTTTGCAGTCTTTAGAAACTTTAGATAATGGAAAACCATACAATGTTTCCTTCGAAGTTGATTTGGAGCTTGTGATAAAATGTTACAGGTAAGTAATCAGACACACCTGTTAAAACTGGCAGGTAAATAATGAACACCTCAGGGAAAATACTTGTATATAATAAAGATTCCCATTTAAGATTCATAATTGGCTCAGCCTCCATGGCGGAGAGGATTTTTGTGTTTGAACTAAGAAGTCTCTCATATCCAGTCAGCTTAGGACTTGAGTCTTGCTGAAACATAAACTGATTTTGTGAGAGAGTTTGCCAGTTTACTAGCAGAGCTTAAGGTTGGTGGTTTCCTCCAGGGTGCATTTGTACCCGGTGTGGCGTAAAACACCATTCAATCAAACAAATGAGTGGTAATTTGAGGTTATGTTTAGTAATTTATCTACATGTAGTTTGAAGTACACTTCTTACTCAATGGAGTTTTGAAATACATGTACACAAAATTAAACTCATATATACCCCAAAAGACACATTTGAACCGGTCTGTCTCATTGATTTTCAGTAGATTCCATTATTTTTAGGGGTAGATGGATTAAGCAAGTATCTATCTAACATGATGAATTAAATGCCTGGTGGATTAGATAACTGTCACGGTAAACGGTACTGTATACAGGGAAATGTTCGCCCCCAGTTTTATTTTCGCCTTCATCGTCAGTGGGTGAAATCAAAATTGTAAATTAATCTATTTTTAATAATGAAAGTCTGGGCAAATTTTAAATGGGCAAAACCGTTTGCAAGTGCATTAGGGTGAAAATAACACTGGGCAAAAATAATAATGCATACAGTATCTGTTTCCCTTGTACATTGAACCTGAAATTTTAGGGGGAAGTGAAATTTTAAGTTCTATAACAGAGTAAAATTACCTTGAAATAACAATTGCTTAATAAAAGATGATATTGGCATTTACAAGGTAAATGCTGAAATATGTGTTTTATTTATTATTTCTTTCATGTGTTATGACAGTTGTGCCTCAGTATTTAAGTGTACTGTGCAGTAATGCATAGGATTTCTGTCCTATTTTTGTGCCTAACCTGACACACACAAATTATTTGATTCATTCCTAATCATTTTGATATTTAATTTTTTTGACATGTTAGTGTATCATGGATTGAAGACTGCTAAACTCCCAAAAAGTCTTGATGTATGAACCACATTTTCGATTTTATGATTGGCAATTAAATTGACACCATATACATTGTATTACACACATAAGAAATAGAGGTGTCGTTGTTGCACTTAGTGCACTTTGTTACTCAGATAAGTGAGTGACTTTGCAAAAAGTATTCAGTAAAATATTTCAGTTAAAGATTTTCAGTAATGTTAAAAATGCACTTTTGACATCAAACCTGTGAAAAGTGTACTATTGGAAATTTGTAATGTATTTGAATGTAAGCCAATAATCTGTCAAATATATAGATACCATGAAACTGGTAACGACCTCCTTAGGGACACAAGAAAACCGGTCTTTATAGGAAAGTGGTCTTTGTATAGAGGTGGATTTGTACACAGATTGTACTATTGGGGGACAGAAAAAAAAATGGTCTTTGTGGCCAGGTGGTCTTTATACACAGGTGGTGGCTAAAGCAGGTTTTACTGTAGTTTATGATGACATTGAAATTGATTAATATATTTTTGTTGTGGATGCAAAAATTGATACTATATTATATGTGTCACTTCCATATCTCAACCAGTCAAATTAGATGTAAGATATAAAAATTATAGATGATACGATATAAAAAAAAAACCTGGTCATCGATGTATAACTGAAAGATCGCCTCCGTAGCCGAGTGGTTAGAGCATCATGCTTTGAACCACGGCGTCTCTCACATCTGGTCAGCACAGGTACAATTCACGGTGGAACCTAAGCTGAATTTTGTAAAATAGTTTGTCAGTGTACTTGCTGAAGGACAGCGCTATACACCATTCAAAATTCAAAATAAGTGAAAAATTATTGATTGTAGCCTTGCATGAATAGCACTATACCGTTATTATTTTGTTATTTCAGGTACTATGCGGGATGGGCTGATAAGAACCATGGCAAGACTATTCCAGTTGGTAAGTTTAACTTATACCTTCAGGGTATTTTATATCATAAGGGCCCTCATTTGAAATTATGCCTTACACACACACACACACACACAGATTTCTAAAACTTTTCTCATATTTTGCTTCCCATGATATTCTAACAGGCAATAATTTTTCAATTTTTTAAAAAACAGAATGTAGCAATTTCATCATAGACCTAAATTTTGGGTTCCTAACATGCCTATGTGAACCCTTCCAATCCTACATACCAGAATAGACTAGTCTAATGGACATGAAACATAAGACCATCCCATTAAATACGGAGGTGTAAAGATTAGCTATAATAATTTAACATTTATAGTGAAAGAAAATAAATGAAACTTAATCTACCTATTTATTTAATTTTATTCATTTAAATTATCAGTGTCATGTCTTTTGATCCAGAAATAAACTATTATGATAAGTGTCATGTCTTTTGATCCAGAAATAAAATATCTTGATACCTTTCTCACGATAAAGAAATTAAGGTCCAGGAAATGTGTTGCTCATCTGTTTAATTTATCGGTTTTGCAGCATTTTAAGATCTGTCAAATAACTCGAGTTTGTTTTCATTTTTTGACAGGTGGCGATTTCTTTACTTACACCCGTCATGAACCAGTTGGTGTTTGTGGTCAAATTATTCCGGTAAATATTATAAATTTAAAGATTTTTCTATACATTTCATTACACATGAAGAAAGAAGCAACTATTTAAATTCAAAAACGAAAATAACTTTGCATTATGATTAATTACAGGTACTCATCATGTTTAGGATAGCTGAAATTGATTTTACTCTCAGTTTAGGCATGTATTACATCTAGTGGTGTTTTGAGGATTGGAATATGTCATTAATCAGTTGTTTTGTAAATAAGATATAGACAATTGACTGGGATTTCCTATTGTGGATTAACACTTTCATAATTTCTGGTCTGTCTCCAATTCCATAATTCATTAATTTTAAAACATGAAACACGGATGACAATAACAATTCGGTTGTAATGTATGTCACAAATGAAAGCGAAAATGTCCTGGAAGTAGAAAAGAGTCAGAGAAGTTTATGTTTTATGGAAAGAGACCTTGTCCAGCAACATAAGAGATTATCTCACAAACACAGCACATAAATTTATCCTCAGTAAAAACAAGGAACACTGATATGATTTAAACCAATTATAACAAGATAACTAGGTTGGTTGATGTCAGTCGATACATATTGATAATTGGATCGTGTTTTCATTTGGACTGGCTTTAGTTATTGATGTAAAGAAAAGTCCATTATTTGTCAGGGGTTAGATGAGTTAGAAGAGCTCTTTCACAGAATTTCAGAGCCGAACTGGCTCAGTTGGTAGCGTGCTTAACTCTTGATCGTCCTGTCTTTCGGATGTGAGGTCCTGTGTCACAGTAGTTGTCGGCACATTAAAAACCCTCACTGCTCAATGGCCGTAAGAGCCGAGCATAGGCCAAAATTTGAAGCCCTTCACCAGCAATTGGTGACGTCTCCATATGAGTGAAAGATTTATTGTTTTTTCTATCACAAAATGTATTTACTGGAAAAAATATTGAAATATTGCACACCATAATGCTTGGATAAGCAAGATATATTTCAACTAAATTGAACCTGTGTATAAAGGTCACCTGCACATAAAGGTAAATAATTTCTGGTCCCTTGATTTGCTCCATTATACAGGTTTCGCTGTATATATCTATATATCTATCTATCTATCTATCTATATATATATATATATATATATATATATATATATATATATACAGAGAGAAATTGATTCTTGTAATGAATGATATTGACAGTTAAAATTTAGACAAGGCAAGGGAAATAATAATTAGAAGACATAATCTTGAAATTTACAATATGTTGATTGATTGACTTTGCTGTATTCTGGTTACATAATTATTTGCACCAGATTACATTTTTATGACAATATTATACGTATTAGCTATATTGACATGCTGAAAATAAATGACTAATAATGGTATTGATTTGTCTCCCAGAAGCGTTTTTGCTTGTGCATTAAAATGATAATCTTTCTGACATGAATAACCAAATTACTGAAAGTACTGCAAAACACTATGCTACACTGGAATTTTTCATGGATTTTGTTCCTGAAAATTATAAAACAACAGAAAACCTATTTCAAAATTGATTTTACACAAAGGGATACATGTAATGGTATTAGATTATTTCTGTGTTGAAATGTCTAATGGCTCATATGCTTATTGTTAAAAGATAAGTCAAGGTCACATTGCCACAAAAAAATTACCAGTAATTTCAGAATTTATTTATAGTTATATAATACTGAAATCTCACTGGCCTGGACCTCAAGTTTGAACAAATCTTGGATTTCCATCATCTTTTTTTTTTTAACTTTTATGATCTAGCTTCTAATATCTTCCTGCCTTATAATTCTCTGCACCATTTTACAATGTAGTGTCTTCGACTCTCTTTCAAAAAACAAACAAAAAGTTTTGAAATGCTCCAGCTTATCCTTTATTCAGTTCGAACACTCTTGTTCCTATCATATAACATGTAAAACAACATACCTGGAATTTTTCGACCCTGTTTAGTTTTCCCTATTTTCGTATACATTTATTAAATTCGTAACTTTTTCAGTGGAACTTCCCGTTGTTGATGCAGTCCTGGAAGCTTGGTCCAGCTCTGGCCATGGGGAATACTGTGGTTATGAAAGTGGCAGAACAGACACCGCTGACAGCTTTGTATGTGGCTCAGTTGGCAGCAGAGGTAATTTTGATTTCAGCCACCCGAATGATTGACCAAATATACAAAAACATAAATGATACAGACATCCAAGACCCCTGGGCCAGGAATTTTGCAAATAGATGGAGGAATCTGGTGACCATTCGGTGATTTTAAGGTGGCATTGTCAATTGTTTAAATGCTATTTCCCCATGTAAATCAGGTCTTAGTCCTCCCCCTCCTAATTTATGTACAGTTTTGCCAGTTGGCCAAAAAAATCTTTATATATATATATATATATATATATATATATATATATATATATATTGGTATGTATTGAATTTTACTAGTGAAAATGGACCAGACAAATCACTGCTGGTATTACTCAGTTTACTTAACTTGTCGTGGTTGAGTAACTTTATGATTATCATATGGCCAATTGTACTTACTTTTAGATTATAAATCACTACACAGGATTTGCATTTTACTCTCCGTTGGATTTCTGTTGTATTGTGACATTAGTAAGAGTACCAGTATAGTTGGGTCCCAGAGTGGTGCGGGTCTCATTGTATCGAGATATTTTTTATTTTGGGAAATCCTGCAGCAGTTTTCTGGAAGTCTATTATTAGCAGCAAATTATTGCAGCCATGTTGCTTTTCAGAAAACAGTTTCTGTGATAAGGTCACAAGATTCTCATAAATTAATGACGATTATTTTTTCAAACCATTTTTAGCTCGCTTGAAACGAAGATTCAAGTGAACTTTTCTGATTGCCTTTTGTCTGTCGTCTGTCTGTCCGTAAACTTTTTATATTTTCAACCTCTTCTCAAAAACTGCTGAAGGGATTTTGATGAAACTTTATAGAAAGCAAATACTCAAGGTCCTCTATCAAATTTGTTCATTTCGGTCTGATCAGCCCAGGGGTGGAACCAGAATGGGGCAAAAAAGGCCCCAGGGGTACCCCTCTTTAAAAATCTTATCCACTAGAACTGCTGCATGAATTGAAAAACTAACTGTATCTGAGTGATCTACATAGGTGTATGATTCAAGTTCTTTGTTAATTTCGTAGAAATCGGAAAATAATTTTTGTTGCGTTTTTGATGTCTTTTTAGACGTTGTAATTTTCATTCATTTTTGTATGATTTCTTTAATTTTCTCCCCTATTATTCATTATCATGCATTTATTTTAAGTGTTTTACCTGTGGCTTGGTAGATAAATGCTTTCCTGAAAGAATTTTGCTGAAATTTAATTTTTTAAGACTGCAAAAATGAAGGGAGGAGGGGGGGGGGGGGGGGTAATTTTCCACATTTTTTACTTCTTCTCCAAAACTGATTAAGGGATTTTGATGAAACTTTATAAGGTACCACCTTCCTTAAAATTGTCCTCAAAATCGAGTTTGCTGAACAGAAACTAACTTTGACAGTTATTATTCCAACGTAATCCATTTTCACTTGAGTTCATATGCCCAAGTAAACTTAGCCTCACTAAGAGTAAAAACTGTTTTACCACGATACAAGAGACATTCAAACAATATCAAAAATAATTGAATGTCCACAATTAAGGAACATTTGCACGAATAATGAAGAAAAATATGTATCAACACATGACAAAAAACTTGATAGGTAGCAAAACACAGAAAATCGTTAAGTACCGTGATACGATGGAATACCAGTATAATTGTAATGTCGTTATGCTGCAATACCAAAAATGTAAACTTGTCCAGGTCAAGACTTCACTCCACTAGGATAAATAAAGTGGAGTGGCCTCTGTGGCTGTGTGGTTAGAGCATTGTGCTTTGAACCATGAAGTCTGTCAGTTCTGGTCAGCAAAGGTTTGAGCCTCGCTGGAACCAAAGCTGACTTTTGTGAGAAAATTTTCCAATTTACATGTGGAAGGGTGGTGTCTATATCCGGTTACATAGTATTCGAGTTTTCTCATACACCATTAAAAACTGTTGACACCATATAACTAGAAAATTGTTAGGCATGGCTTAAAACACTTTTCAGATTTCAAAAGAATAATGAGGTGGACTATAACTTCCTTTTTGGCCTCATTTACAGAGACTTCATAAGCTATAGGCTAATTGCTATATACAATGGACTGATTCCGCTACATAAAATATATATAGACTGCTGGTATGAAATATTCTTTTGATTTGTATTCCAGGCTGGTTTTCCTCCCGGTGTCGTAAACATAATTCCAGGATACGGTCCAACAGCTGGAGCTGCTATTGCGAGACATTTGGATGTTGATAAAGTGGCATTTACAGGATCAACTGAGGTCAGTTTTGTTGTAATACTGTAAATCCGGTTTTAATCGTGAGAATTATATTTAGCTCTCGTTTGAAAATGAAATTATCGTGTAATGAAGTATGGTAATATATGAGCATTTGAAATCATGGTATCATGTCACTAATAAATGAAGAACTTGTGTATAGCAAAAATAAAGTCTGTGAAAATTTCCTGATTTACAGTATGTTAGACACAAAATGAATTTCCCGACTCACCTGAAAATTCCTGATCCCAAATTATTGGTCACCTGAGCCAAAGGCTAATTATGAATTAGTCGAGTTGGCCTGGCTCAGTTGGTAGTGTGCTCGACTCTTGATCGTGAGGTCGTTAGTTCCAGTCCACCCGGTGGCAGGTTGGTTTCCTGTCCTTCAGATGAGATAGTAAAACTCGAGGTCCCATGTAACAGTAGGTGTCGGTACGTTAAGGAACCCTTATTGCTCGATGGCCGTAAGTGCCGAGCATAGGCCAAAATTTGAAGCCCTTCACTGGCATTTGGTGATGTCTCCATATGAGTGAATTATTCTTGAGTGGCACGTTAAACAACAATAAACAAACAAACAATAAATTAGTCTTATTAATGTTGGAGGAGTAATCTCAATTAGTGTGGCACATATAGACCTGTAACATTCGTCTATCCTTTAACTTTTTCCCTATTTTACCATCCACCTTGGTTCACATCTGTAAGTGCATACTCAGTGATGATTTTCTTTTGATATTTAGCGGAAATCCGCTATTTTGGATGCAGGAAACCAATATTTTTATGGATCTCAGATATTTCAGTAATATGCATTTCTACTGTGATCCATTTTTTAATCCTGTTAAAAGTTTTATGTGGTTCAGCCCGTAATCCTGATCTTCAATTCACTTTATTTGTGTCGTATACATACTGTCAAGCATATAAAAGACTGGTTGTACAAATTACCAAAAAACACATAAATGGACCAAAGAAACCGCTAGATACTTTGCTTGTAGCAAGGAAAGACCATATAACTTCCACGACATACTCCGAACTCAACTTGTTATTCACATATCGCTGTACTATAAATATCTGACAGAAACAGCTATATGTATTGTATTTTATAATTTTTGGACACCAAAGATTTGAAATATCGGGAACAATATTCCATGCAAATTTTATAAAGTTAAAAAATGATGATGGTGTAAAAACCATATTTTTCCATAGAAATTTTCTTTTGACTGAGGTAATAAATGAAAATCTTCAATTTTGTTTTCAAAGTGAATATTTATTTTCCTGATATAGTATATCTGGTTTTTTTTGTTTTTATTTTTTTGGATATTTCATTATGGTATTTGGACAGGATTTTAATATCAATCCCTACAACTCCACTTGGCTAGGGAGTATGAGGATTTCATATGTCTGATTGACAAATACCAAACAGAGAGATAGAGAGAGAGAGAGTTATATAAATCCACCAAGATTAAACTTAAACTAACAGTAATCTTGTCACTTGTAATAAACCTTGTTTAAATATTGAAAATATTACAGTGTATGATTATATCTCTTACATTATTTTTCATTATGTTATTAGGAGTTTGAAAAATATATATATATTGGGGGTGGGGGGAAAATGTGGGACAAGTTGTGGCGTTCATCTCATATTGTCTATATAATTGTAGTAAAAGTATGAAGTATATTTATATGAACTTGATACAACACATAGTGATTTTGTATATCATCTATAGATTATGTATATTTTGCTTATTACTGTGATTAGTATCAATGTTGTTGATTTTATCACTGATAGAATATCAATAAACATTTACATAACTCTATAAAAAATAACATTCAATATATTTTTAACTACAAGAATGATTATTTGTTAAGTAAATGTATACATATAATATCACTGTCAATATAGGTTTATCTCACAGGGTGAATATTTGTTTTCCATGTGAGTTTTTTTTTATTGGTCTAGATAATTAGCCCAGGTTTGCCATTCTCTCATGAACAATTCATTTTCACCAGTCATTGTATGTTGTTGGAGTTATTCAATTTAAAATTATCTTTTTAGATGTTGTTGAAGAGATGTAAGACTTATATTAAATTTTTGAAGTTTGGTTTTAAAAATGTAATTTAGGATCCGTATTATAATTATGTTGTCAACTTTGGTTTTTTGTTACATTTACATATTTTCCAAAAATAAATGATTCTTTTGTAAAGTTTAAATTGATATTTTGATTGTGAAGAGATGAAGTAGTGTTTTAACATGTTGACAATTCCAAAAACAGTGTTCAGTGATTTCAACTTCAATATTACAAAATGTACATTCTGGATTTGAGTCATTTATTTTGTTTAAAAGCCAAGTTGTACCAAGGATTCTATGGTTAATTTGTGGTTCCATTTGGATTGACCACTGTAAGTAAGTGCTCTTTTTTGAGTTTTGAATGGTAGATTGCAATAAAAAGTTTCCATCACTAGTTTTTAATGTTGAAAAGTGTGTTCCAGTTAAGGAAATTAGTCTCAAATTAATTTACTACTATAATAATGATTGTCGTTGATACATATCTCTTGCTCCTGTGTTACGTTTATAAAAAAAAATTCCAACTTTTAATATTAGTTTGCAATACTGGGATAATGTTTTAGTTTCTTTTAAAAGTTTTATATTGTCTTGTTTAATGTATGTTTTTACAATTTTTTGGTCAAAGTTTAACTTAGGTATATTGTGTAGAATAACATCGAAATCTATGCCTAATAAATTGAATGTACTTTTGCCCCATTAAATTTGGACATTATATTCATGACACAAGTTTTTCATTGCTATAGAGTTTTGTTTTTCTGAGCCTATCCATTTGTAACGCTGAGTTTCGGTATATTGTGAAAAAATTTATATTGAGTCTGTTTGATAAAGTGCCAAATGTTATAAAGAGTTTTTTTATATTGAGTCCCGATAAAGTGCCAAATGTTATAAAGTTTTTCATTGTGGCATTAAATGAGTTTTCAGTACCATTCAAAATTATGGTTGTATCGTCTGCAAAGTGTTAGTTTTATTTCTTTGTGTTATTTATATTTATTCCCTGAATGTCAGTATTTGATTTGATTTTTAAAGAAAGGATCTCTGCACAAATTACCAAAAAATTGTGATTCTATAGGATCACCTTGACGACAACCACGCTGAATACTAATTTTATCTGAAAAATTGCCCCCTTGATTAATGGTTGAATATATATCATTCTGAAATGTTTTTATAAATTTTTGAACAGAGGTACCAAAATTTAAAAAAAACTTTTACATTTTTTAAGAAATTCCCAATCTATTGTATGGAATACTTTTTCAGAATCAATAAAATGTAGAAGTCCCGAAATATCATGTGTTTCAGTGTAGTTCATCATATCATAAACAAGTCATGTATTTTGTCCTATATATCTATCTGAAATAAAACCAGTTAGATCTTCGCTGATTATTTTATTTAATTTTTTTTTATTCTATTGGATATAACACCAGATGCAATTTTATAGACAGTATTTAGTAATGTAAGAGGACGCCAGTTTTTTTAGATATTGTTTTGGTTTATCGCCTTTAGGTAAGCAGGTAATGATGCCATGTTTTTGTGTGATAGAAAGTTCCTTTCTAGAATATGCATAATTTATAGATCTAACAATAAAATGACCAAATTTTTGCCAAAAACATTTAAAAAATTCTGCTGTTATGCCATCAGAGCGCGGGCTCTTATTGTTTTTCATTCTGTTTAAGGTTTCGCTGGTTTCTTTATATGTTATGAGGACTTCAAGTTCCTCAGCTTCCTGATCTGAGAGTCCAGGGATACCTATATCTTTTTATATTCATTTAGGTCTATATCTATAATATTAGGATTCAGGGTATATAACTTTTTATAAAAATCTTCAACTTTTTTAAGTATTTCTTCTTGTTTTCTGATTACATTTCCATCATCTGTAACTATTTGTGGTATTATTTTATTAACAAAGTTATGATTTTCCAATCAAAAAAATATTTGTTCGCTTTTCACCGTTAATTATTAATTCCACTTTTGATCTAATAAGTTTGCCCTGTAGTTTGAATTCACGTAATGCCTGAAGTTCATGTTTTTTTTTTTCATCTAATGAAGTTATATTATCCTTATTAACCTAGTTCTCTAGTTCAATTATTTTATGTATTAATTGTTTTTCAATTTTCACTTGTTCTTTCTCTTTATATGAGGAGTATGATATTGTTTAACCTCAAATATTCATTAACATTGTTTCTAGAAACAGTTGATCATCAATACTTAGTTGAATAAGAGAATAGTTTTGACGGTGTAAGTTATCATTGTTATATACTGGCAATACATATTCAACGATAGTGTTTTCAATTGTTTTATTTATAAGTTCTAGATAATCTTTGTCAACCAAAAGTGAGTTACTGAATTTCCAAAGTCCCTTTCCTCTAACAACATGGTTAATATACACGCAGTCGGACATTCAGTGTCATGAAATATTGATGTATTAAAATTTACTCTTCTACCGTATCTTAGATATATAATAGGCACACACATGCATATATACATGTGTACATGATTGATATGACATGGTTAATAGACACACATGCATATATATCTGTGTATGTTTCCATGAACAATTGTGTATAGTGACACACATACACTTGTATAACAGTATAATGAAATAATACACTCTAATATACCCTTGTACAACAGAACTATAGATATGCTGAGTTTATCGTAATATTTAAGAAAACGTAGAATCACAGTGACTTTTGTTTCCACACATTAGAAATTCTGACTCAATCTTATAACTTGGTTGCTTTTTTGAAAATTATAAAGTTAAGTATCACTAAATTGGTATGTACTGGATCACCAGTTGATTGGTGGGAGGGAGAAGGCAAAGCGTCTGTGGGGAGCTGGATCACCAGTTGATTGGTGGGAGGGAGAAGGGAAAGCGTCTGTGGGGAGCTGGATCACCAGTTGATTGGTGGGAGGGAGAAGGGAAAGCGTCTGTGGGGAGCTGGATCACCAGTTGATTGGTGGGAGGGAGAAGGGAAAGCGTCTGTGGGGAGCTGGATCACCAGTTGATTGGTGGGAGGGAGAAGGGAAAGCGTCTGTGGGGAGCTGGATCACCAGATGATTGGTGGGAGGGAGAAGGGAAAGCATATGTGGGGAGCTGGATCTCCTGGTGATTGGTGGAAGGGAGAAGGGAAAGCATCTGTGGGGAGCTGGATCACCAGTTGATTGGTGGGAGGGAGAAGGGAAAGCGTCTGTGGGGAGCTGGATCACCGGATGATTGGTGGGAGGAAAAGGGAAAGTGTCTGTGGGGAGCTGGATCACCAGTTGATTGGTGGGAGGGAGAAGGGAAAGCGTCTGTGGGGAGCTGGATCACCGGATGATTGGTGGGAGGAAAAGGGAAAGTGTCTGTGGGGAGCTGGATCACCGGGTGATTGGTGGGAGGGAGAAGGGAAAGCATCTGTGGGGAGCTGGATCTCCTGGTGATTGGTGGGAGGGAGAAGGGAAAGCATCTGTGGGGAGCAAATTAAACAAAGAATGTTTGGAAATAAATTAAACATAGAGAACAGTAGTAAAAGAGAGAAAAAAAATGTTAACACATATACATGACGAATACTACTATTTGAAAATAGTTTGTGATGTATTTTTATTTGCAAGGGATGGAATGACGAGGAACGAGGAAACGTAACATTGTGATACATGTTGTTTATACAGGTACCGGTGCTATATACACAAAACATGTCAAAATTGCCTAGGGGTGATAATGTTATATACTTTTGGTCTTGATAGTGTGATTTATGTGATGGCAACATATGGGTTACAGTGTTAATAATATATGGGTTACACCTTTAACGTTTTTAAAATCACCGGAGGTTATCAGCAGCAGAACATTTGTCCTGATTGCATGAATACACGTATTTGTAAAAGTCTTTGTCACACAATCAAGGACACATTAATTTAATGTTCATTGTATCTTGTAGATATCTTCCTCGGTTTGTATTTTAATTACTTCTCCATTTCTGAGTTTAGCAAGGATTTTGCCATTGTGAAACCAGGAGTTTTCAACCCTCGGTCTTCTTTTTGCATTTAAAATCAAGTTTTTGTTAATAGTTGTTAGATCATGATTAATATAAATGTGTGATCCTTGAAGTTTAGACCTACTTTTGTATACTTGGTCTCTTGTCCTTCTCTGCACAAATTTACATATTATTGTTCTGTTTCTCCGTTCGTTATATGAACCAAGGTGATGTGCAGTATCGATGTCTTCCGATGAAATGTCTATTTCCAGTTTAGTTTTATACAAGTCTAATTTTTTGTACGGATTCTTCAACTGTTTCACCTTGATGATCGTCTATCCATGATATTCTTATACTGTTGGCCCTTCCATGTTGCTCTAAGTTATTTAGTTTTGCTTCTTTAGAGTCAATATTTGTTTGAGTTCCTCTAATTTGATCATTTTGTAATTCAACAGTATCTTTTAATTATTGTATTTCTGTTTTTAATTTATCATTTTCCATTTCCAAATTGAACACACGACACTGATTTTTCTATCAGTTCATTTGTTCTGTGAGTTATTTCTTCCTTCATTCTGTTCATTGAAATCTCAAATTGTTGTTGAGTAACTAGTGGTGTAATTTCCTTTTTCAAGTCGTCTCTAGTTACAATGTTTCCCCATATTTTTTTAATTGATCGTAGCTGGTCCTTTATACCATTCATGTCTGTATCCGGTATTGCGTTTTCTTTAAATGCTTTAAAATCTAATGTTGTTTGTGTAGTATTCTTTTTGCTTTTCTTTGAGTTAGATTTAATATTATCGTCTGTTGGTAAGTCATTTGACTCAAAACTAGAATCGGATTTGGGACATTTGTTCATGGGGTGTTGAATTAAGGTTTCTGCCCGGCATCATAAATCATGTTTATAGATGATAGGAAATATTTCACAAAGACCATCAACACACAATATAAAGACATATTACTGATATGAACTGTATACGAATGGCATATAGTCGTGACATAAATGTATACAGAAAACAAAGGTCAATACAACAAAGCACTGTGTTTAACAATGGACAGTTAGGTGAGCTGATCTCGGAACGTTAACTTGGTATAAATGGATCTGTACAGAACAGAATTAGTTCATTAAATTGCTATTAGATGAATATTTCAACACATTTTACAAGTGCATCTCCTTATTATGATATGTATCGACTCACCAATTCTTTTGGAATTTTGATCACTCCATGTCGCTTTAAGTTAGATAATCCACACTCTAACTGAAATCATGACCATTTGATCTGGCTATCACATGTAGCTGCATTTTTGGTCCATAAACATATATTTTCAGTACTTATTTGTACATGTTTTGGGCTTGTTTTCGGTTATTCGTAGAACCTGATGACTCACAAGGTCGAGGATAATGGCTGTGGCTTGGATGCTTCATTCAGGGGATTAACGACGGCCTCCTTGACTCCCCACCTATTTCAGATATTTTTATAATTACACAAAGTCATCACTTTATAATGTATACTTGAAAATAACCCAGGCCCAAAATTTCATGGTGTACGGTAATAAAAAAGAATGATCTATTTCTGTCTTTTTTCAGGTTGGTAAACTCGTTGCTGAGTCTGCCGCCCAAACTAACCTGAAGAGGGTAACCCTCGAACTGGGAGGAAAAAGTCCCAACATCATCTTAGCAGATGCTGATAGTAAGTAATGAGGTCAAGGTTTTGGTTAGAGTTTGTTGCTTACCATTGGTTTGGTAATGATTTGATAGTTTTAGGAGTTAGGACTTGTATTGATTTATCAGTACAATGTACCTGTACTCCCAAATGCTTGTCTTACATAGATGGAAATAAAAGGAAAAATTTTAAGTGGGGTAAATACTTTTGGCAACTCACTGCACACATCATACTAACTGTATGTCGTATAATTATGTTAGGAACTGTAATTCACATATTTCCAGAGAATTTATTTTTTAATGCCCCTGGCCTGAAAGGTCTGCTGGGGGCATCAAGTGTTTTGATTGTCTGTCTGTCTGTCTGTAATTTTGTCCTGCTGACATATATTGTGAAGTAGTTCAAGTTTGGATAGTGATACAGTAACCAAACTTAGACTGTAAGGGTTGCTCACACTTCATTGGCATCACATGCCCCTGGGGGTGGGGTGGGGTCAAAATGTAGGGCATTGCAAAAATTTGTTGGGACTTGGGACATTTGTGTTTCACGAACACATGTTGTTTTTAGTCATATTCAAAACTACCAATTATTTCACATTTTTGAATATGTATATAAAAAGTTGTTTAATTGTCTACGGTACAACAACATGATTTTCGTATTTAGAATATGTATTTATTGTTGTTTTCAGAAGTTACTGTCTTGAAGTAAAGAATGTGACTTGCAATGCTGAACTTACTGTAGAATCAGAATTTTTTTTTATGGTTTTAATTTCATTTATTTCCTTGTTTTCGTTAATTAACAGAATTTAAACCGTGACGAAATTCTACATCAGTCATACCTGGTAACAGTAATACAGTGGAACCAGGCGATTAAAACCACCTTTCTGACCGACTCATTAGTCAGGTGGTCTCTTAAGTGAAGTTCTGTACTCATTGAATTATTTATCAAGAGACCGGAAATTTATGGTCTGAAATGCGAGGTGGTCTCCTAAGTGAGGTGGACTTTAGGTTAGGTTCCACTGTATATTTTTTATATCAACGAAATTTGATGTCAACAAATTTCTTTGAGTTTTAAAACATTGAAATTTTGACCCAACAATTTGTCTGATTCTACAGTGCTTAAACATTTCATAAAATCACATCCATCGACACAGTGTTGTTTTATTCATGGATAAATATTTCTCATGCAGTATTTAGGTCTCCCTTATAATACAACACACAAGAGTGTGTTTAATGTACAATGACTGATGTACGATTTATTCCAAATCTATTTTGAATTTGGATTTGAATGTGGACTCCTGAAAGGTGTGAAAATTTGGCAAAGGGGAGCTTACTCCTCCATGGCATGCGATCCCACTGGTCTGTGTTTGTGCAATATTCCCCATTTTTATCCTCTTGATTCTCAGATAGTTAAATATATGTACATTATATATATTACAGTGGACAAGGCGATCGAAGATGCCCATTTCGCTCTGTTTTTCAACCAAGGTCAGTGTTGTTGTGCAGGATCAAGAGTGTTTGTAGAGGAGAAAATTTACGATGAATTCGTTGAACGCAGTGCAGAAAGAGCTAAAAGAAGAACAGTCGGAAATCCATTTGATAGCAGGAACGAGCAAGGTCCACAGGTAAGATGTATATCATTGTATCCTAATCTTGGTTGTGCAAGGCTCCAAATAAAAGGGTTTTGAGGGTGTTTTACCCTTTAATTTTAAATAAAACTCACAATTAAATTAATCAGGAGGTTACAAATATCCCATCAAAATGTAAAACACAGAACAAAACATTCCGTATGATAAGACATAGTGAAAGGAAATGTAATAAAAATTGATAACTTTGTATGTATATAATGTAATCTAAGTATTTTTCCAGCAATAAAAAGTGAAATTAAACTTGGAAATAGTCCATGACAACAGTATTTGGTGTTATCAGTTACACCCCACCCCTTTTCAACAATTTGTACAATAACAAAAAAAGAGTTATACACAGAAATAAGAATTCTGAAATTCCTATATATTTTATGAAAATTGCTTGAAAGACCCAGTCAGGCATTTATTCACTTGCAATTGATTAGACCTTGGTTTGTGCATACCACACTGGACTTGACCTTATTTTCACAAAAAATAGGAATATAAAATTTTCTTTATGCCTATGTGTATCACTTATTTGTTATAGTACATCAAGTATAAGTAATAAAGTAGAAAAAATCGAAATACAATGTAATTGTTTTGGTCAATACAAATAATGCTCCTTTAATCTGAGTAAGTACTAAAAATGTAATTTTTAGGTGGAAATAAAATTTTGACCTTTTCACCTGATAATCTGTGAAAGAGAACAGTTAAACTTGTCAACCCCTATGATTACATTTTGACTAGCCCAAATAATTAAACTGTATGGTCTATTGTCATAATTTTGGGGTGATCAGGTTAATATTGAATATAAAATCATTTTAAAATTTGTATTCTAAATTGTATACTCCTTAATTCTGACACTGGAATTAACCATTCTTTGAATTGGATAAGTCCAAATGTGGCTACAGGGGTCTATGAGTTACCTAAAAAATATTGACTGTCATACTGTTTGAAATGAATTTCAGGTTGATGATGAACAGTTCACCAAAGTTATGAATTACATCGAGAGCGGGAAGAAACAAGGAGCCAAACTGGTAGCTGGTGGAGGACGTGTTGGCGACAAGGGATTCTTCATTGAACCTACAGTCTTTGCTGATGTGAAAGATGATATGACAATTGCACAGGAAGAGGTACTTTTTTGTGACAGAGAGAGGGGTGTAGGGTATATGAGAGAGAGAGAGAGAATGAGAATGAATGAATTAGAATTTTAAAAGAAATATTTAGAAATATCTTGAGTTTGAGCACACATCAATACTAAATATTTCAGTGCCATATTCAAGACATATATACATTTTTTTATTGGTAAATGATATGCTTGACCCCATGTGTTAGATGTGAATAAAAAAAATCCTACTCAGTCAAATCTAGAAGTATTACAGATAGTTATATTGTCAGAATAATGAAATAAAAATTGAGCTTGTATTGATTGATTGACTAAATATGGTGACTGCAGGCCCTGTATTTTTACACACAGTAGTAACTGTATTTCTAAAATCCAAAAGAAATGTTAAAAAAAAGCCTTATCTCCCTTTTAGATTTTTGGCCCAGTCATGCCAATTATGAAGTTCAAGAACATGGAGGAATTGATTGACAGAAGTCACAAAACAATTTATGGCCTTGCTGCGGCTGTACATACTCGGGACATTGACAAAGCATTATTTCTGTCAAACAGTTTGAGGGCAGGCACAGTCTGGTAAGTCCTGAACGGTCAATCTCTACTCGGGCTGCCTTATAAGTGACCTTTGTCAGACGTCCACAAAATTGTATTTATTTTTCTTGTATTACAAAATTTTTCTTTTCATTAAATGCATACAGGCATTTTAATTACAAAATATATCCCATGTTTAGACCTAATCTTTGATTAAAAAAATAAAATGCTATAATATCTTAGAGGTTTTTAACATATTCTGCATATATTGCTTAGAATGATTGATTGATTGATATTCTGTCCATCCATTTAAGAATCCAATGTTTACGCGGCCATAATTCACATTCGATTTCTTTTAGAAAATTATGACATTATAACAAGTTATTTTTAACCTCAGATTTTTTGAAGAATATTTTATTTGTATAAAATATGAAATATTTGAATATTTTAGTTCAAACAAGAAATTCCATCCTTTTTGACAACTTGTAGTCATTGTGAAAAAAACATTAATAAGAATTTTTTTTTCTGACAGGGTTAACTGCTATGATGTTTTTGATGCAGCAGCACCCTTCGGAGGATACAAAATGTCTGGAAATGGGAGAGAACTTGGTGAATACGGTCTAGACAATTATACAGAGGTCAAATGTGTAAGTAAAGTTACATAATCTGATTACATTACCAGCTACCAACTTTGATTGTTTTTATGTTGCTTTCTGTTCCAGGGGCCTGTCTTACACTTGGTCCTAGGATCACGCTTAACACTTGTGACCATTTTTATGGGTTGTTATGTAATAACAACCTATTACGGGTTTACTTCGACTTTTCATCAAGGGCTATCCTGTTAGCAGTGAAGAGGTCATGGAGGTTGCATTTGTAAAATATAGGCCAACTCAAGAATTCAATTTTTACAGAAAAGTAAAGTATTTTGGTGTTAATGAAATAAAATCTAGTTTGAATAATCATTAAATGAAATACCACATAATTCTACTTGCTTCTGCCTCTCAAAATTATACAATACGATTTGTAGTTAGTTTCAACAAAACGTCGTCGATCTATTTATAAATAAGGAATTCCATTATATAAGATTCCAGTGATGTTGAGCCTGCCATGAAGAACCGCAGTATTACTCCGCCATTCATCATATCAATACAAGCATACAGCAATGTAAATAGAAATAATTACATATTGCTGAAAACCAACATGAAGCTAAATAAATTTCTATTGAACTCTCAAGAACATGTATGATTTCTAGTCCACGGAAAAATGAAAATAAAAGGGGATAGTATCGAGTAGGAGGTGCTTGTTATGCAAATGGCGCATGAAATTCATTACGAATACGTTCCTGTCCATTTTGAAAACTATCAAATTGTCGTGTTTGTCAACTAATTACTATACATAACCTGCCTTAATGAGATTCCCCATGCATATTTCCTTTATTTATACACCCAATATGGTGACAACATGCCTTACGTAACCAGCGACTGCTCAATTTCAGCGGACGTTCACTTGTATACTGTGTGTATTGATATCGCAAAGGGGGTAACTCGCACATTGAATGTTACAATTTCCAGTTCTTGTCTTCGCGGATGTCAGGGAAAATCGCCATGTCGGGTGTTTACACGACATCTATCACAACTTTTGAAGATAATCACAATTAGATTGGGATGTATAAACCTAAACTTTTTGTGTAATGGATCTGTTCATAATGGATTTCAAACAGAAACGATGTCTTCAGCAAAAAACTAAAGTTTTATCTATTGCCGAAAGCGTTGATGTCTATAAGTGAAATTGGTGATAGATCGTTTTGCAATAGCGACTTTAAGCCCGAATTATGTTGATGAAAAATTAAATCTTTAACATTGAACATTGGGTAAGCTGTCTTTTTCACCCCGTACAGTTATTTATATTAATTAATACAAGATATAGAATGTTGTTTAGTTGTTTATTTAGTCTAGGCAATATATATATAAACATTAATGTACCATGGTAATAGCCCTAAATAGGATTACGTTCCTTACAAGCCCTAAAATTTGTTTTAAATCACAGCCATTTTTGCGATGAAAAAATTTATTTTACCTGTTCCCAGTGTTTGGTTTAAATTTATGTAGGTTTCATAAATGCTCACGTTTTATTTAGAAATGAGTGTTAATGCATGCCAGACAATATTCAAAGTTGGTGTAGAAGCCGAAATTTCTGCCCCAATTTTAAGCGACTTTTTGTTTTTTGGTAAAGTCGGGCACAAAAAAAAAATCGTTTAAAATCGGAGCAGAAAGTTTGGTCTAGAGCGGAAGATACAACAAATAAAATTTAAAATGTTAATTTTGAACTTATTTAGAGGCAGGAAATTGATCTTTTTTTTTATATCTACATTAATTTGATTTATTTCCATTTCATAACATATTAGATAGAAGTAGTTTGATGTCCCATGGCTATTTTGCCAAAATAACAACCCATTTCATTACTTTGATACAAAGAATTAAAACTTGTGACTTAGATCCATATGATTGCCCAGAAGCTGTGCGGAGACCCAAGTTATTTTTGTAAGTGTCATAATTTGTCTTTGTTATCGTAGCAGGTAAAAGTAGACATAAACTCTCCAGATCTTATTTGAAAACATGGAAAAATACCTTAAGACTTGACTTAGAATAGCATTGATAAAAATGGTCCTAAGTAAACTTAAAGACTTACGACTTAAGACTTCAGACTTCTTGATAAAAACAGGCCCCAGGCCTCTGTGGCCAAGTGGTAAGCACATCACACTTCAAACTTTGATGTCTCTCACCTTTTGTCAGTACAGTTCTTAGTCTGATTTTGTGACAAAGTTTGCCAGTTTACTTGCTGAAGGCTGACAATATCTTCCTGGATACAGTGTGACCATTTTTTATTTCTCATCCACAATTGAAAACTGGCCACACTGTTTAACTGAAAAAATTGTTGAATGTGGCTTAAAGTGCTACCACAGTCCACCTGGAAATTTTTGCCCTTTAGCAACAGAAAATTGATTCATCCCATCTTAAATTCACCATTAATCACCATAGTGACATACGTGATTCAGTTATTTACCATGACCATTTCACTTTCCTTTAAATTTGGCGAAAATAGCAGAAATTAAATAGCAGCGAAAATATCCTGGGATACAGTAAACCAAATTTTTTCATTCCAATCAGTTACAGGCAGGTTTCATCAGATACAGGGAATGAACTATCTTAAAAAACTTTGCTATGGACTAATGGCAGTTCAGTGAGGCTAAATAGGAGTTTTGTCATCTTTTCACATTCACACCTAAAGACATTTTTGGACAGGTCTAAGTAATTGATTTACAGAAGAGTCCATTGTTTTTGAAGGGTTGATGAGTTTAGATAAGCTCACTTGAACTAGTATATTTACATTTTCACAAAACAATCATATGAGAAATTACCAGATACCATTGTTAAAAAAATGTTTGATGTTGCCAGTCCATACCTTCCAGATGTGGGTAGGTAGGTAGGCAAATTATTGTTTTTAAGAAAAGGAAATCAAACAGTGCAAGAATATGCTTTGATAACTGTCTCATTCTCTATCTCCATTTTAAATCAATTCTGAGATGGGAATTGATATTTATATTTATAGCTCGCATGCCAAGGGCTTTAAGTTTCTGTTTCTAGTGTGTAAACAATTTTTAAATTAACAAGTAAATGAAGATTGGTTGATGACACTGGATAAGGTAAATTTTTTGGGGTGGGTGAAATTTATGTGAAAAAAGAATTTTGGTGGCAGCCCATTTCAAAGTATGGTTAAGTCCACTGTCAGAATGTAGGGTGTATGATTTAGAGTCATAATTTTATTAAGGCAAGGCCTTATTCCTATGACAGGTTCAGAACTCCTGGGTTTTTTGCTTGTACCCAATTAAGTGTCGTCAGCAACCTCGTTCAAAAATCATTGTGCCATAGGATTTGCCAAACTACCACTTGAGCTGTAAAAAATAGTTACCTGAGATTCAACTATTAAAATACTTCTTTGTGTCTAATTTGAATCTTGTTTCATGCACATATTCTCTCCTCATAATTCCTGAACTAGGGTACTGTTTCTTTTAATTTGAAAACTTAATGAAACTCATATTCAACAATGAAGACAGTCGAAAATGCTGTGATGAATTTTTATAGTCATGTGACATAGGACACTTGTTGAAAAGGGGAATTCCCTCAGTTCAGCTTTGCGGATTTGGACATTGATACCCATTTTAATTTGCGTATTTAGAAACTGGAATCAATCGTTTCCTTTTAATTCATACAACATTAATTTTTACTTAACTGATAAAGTATTTAAGTTTTCAAGCTTACTCGCAGAAGTAATTATAGACAAACTCAGGATTAAACCGTTAATGTCAGATATTGAGTAAGATGCTTTCCTGGTGTGCTGTAAATTCTGTTCATTCGTGAGAGAATAAAAGACCAGTTTACTCAATCGTGGTTCTGGTCGGATAGCACAAACATCAATGCAGCTAGAGATTGCATGATTCCGTCTAGCCAGGTGGATTTACATTGGTCATCGTTACCACGGGTGTTTCAACTTTAAATCAGTTCGACCCAATGTTTAAATTTATTTGAGACATCGATCTACATTTATTACTCCGTTTTTACACACCAAATAACAATGTAATTTTAAGGTTGTTGAACGAATGTTTTTCTGTTAAAAAATTAGGGAGTAAAGGGAACTGAATAATGCAACATTTTTAAAAGCTATTGAAAGTCGTGATAGATCTAGCCTACAACCATGGGACATAAATGTTTGTCACTTATGTTATTATCTTCTTTGTTTTATATAAAACCAACAGTTTTTTAAATGAACACAATCCATTAATTTAAGCAATATTTCAAATATTTTAAGTTTTACATGAAGGAAATTGAATTAATTTTGTTTAATCATCTTGAAATTTAGATGTACTTTTGTTTATTTTGAGAAAATAATTATTCTGTGGAGGATAAAATTACTTCAGGTAAATTTTGACATATTTCATTAGACTGAAAGAATAATTACAGAATTTGCAGAATTATTCCACGAAAAAATACTGTCTTTTCTGTAAATAAACACAATAATTTAAAAATGCATATATATTTTAGAAATATGAAATTGTCCTACCATAAATTTGTACAAATTAGTAAAATTCTGGATTTTACCAGCATTTAAAAATTACTGGTTGTATATATAACAAAGAAGAAAATAACATAGTGTCAAATAAATATGTCCCATGACTGTACATGTAATTAAAGTCCAACTCTGTATGTCTGCTGTTTTGTAATGACAATGTAAACATATCATAAAATGTATAAATTTCTACTGATGCATAATGAAAAATCAGCATCCACTAATTTCTTATACATGTATTTCAAATTAATGATGTACCATGGTATATGACAGCCTATACTAATTTCTGATTTTAGTAGATGAAGGATGTATGTTCCCAGGTTGAACAGTAACCGCATGTACAATGTACACACAGATATACCCCGGTATATTCTTTTATAAATTCACCAGTTCACCAGTTCAGAGTTGACAAAGGACTTACCTTTCAGGACTTTCAGTCCTTTGATAATAATTTTACATGCAATATGAACTTTTTACACCTGAATTATGACAGAAGACCTTACTATCTATTGATTTGGGCAAGTCTAAACACAACCACATGGGTAGATGAGTTTAAAAAAAACTTGTAGTTTGTTGTTAATGTTGTGTATTGACTTTTTTCAGGTGACAATCAAAGTACCACAGAAGAATTCCTAAGAATAACAGATACATTTTTATCACAGTGAACGTGGATGATTGGAAAAACATGTAGATACGCATGCTGTGATGTCAGACATGGAATATACAACGTAATTGACATGTGATATATGATTACATCTCTTCGACGTCTTAACTTGTTTGTTATCAATTTATGAATTATACTCTGATTTAGTACATTACTTTATATTGAGGTTGATTAATACCAGTATCAGATACAGTGGAGCATCATTAATTGACCACTGTTGTAGATGATCACCTGTCTTGAACGACTGTGCTCAGATAAGCACTCAGTCAGTTATTTACTAACATAAACTTAAGTTGTATCCTTTAAATCTTGAGTTGCTTCCCTTTAAACAGTTTTTAAAGTTATGCAGTTTTCAAGGATTTGAATTTTGTTTTGTTTTGTATGTAACAGAACAATAAAACATTGAAAATAATTTTAGATTATGCCTTTTTAAGCAAGTGCAATGTATGGGTATATATGTTTGAAGAGCTTAGGTCAGGTGCAACTCAGGTTATAGTAAGGGAAACAACTCAATTACAAAAGGCTTCTGGTTTAAGAGGATACACTCAAAGTTTTATATTGTAAGTGCAAGTAAACATCACAAAATGTCATATATAAATAAACATGTTTTAATGGGAATAACTCTATTTGCAATATGGATTATCTGTCAAATGTAGGGGAGATAACTCTGTACATCATTATTTGCAAGTGACTTGTCAAGTAAAATATGCTTTATGTAAGATTGAATATAGTGCTATTTTGTATGAAATAAATATACTTTTTTTCTGTATTTAACACAATTATTGTTGTACAATACTTGTTTTGGAGTACAATTATAAAGCATGGGACAAGCATTTAAAATATTATTTTTGAAGTAAATAAAAATCCATTGATATATTTTGATGCAAATTATCTGTTTTGTATAGGGATTCTCCAATCTGAAAAATGAAATCTGTATTTAAGGTATTCCTTTAACCCATCAAGCCCTGAAAAACAATGGCTTCTTCTATAAATATTATAAACATACTACCGAAGTTATAATGCTCAAGACAATATCGTTTCGGTCAATTAGACTTCATCAGTTGAGCTCCAATTTAAAAAGTTATGTGTGTTTTCTAAAGAGAAAGTGGTATTATACAAGGCCCAATAATATCTCTAAAAGTATAGCCAAAATCCGTCTAAGAGTAACCACTGTAAAAAAAAATGACTATCTTAGCTTTAGAAAAAAAATTGAATTTAAATGATGTTAACAGTGCCAAATATTACTTTAGTATAAGATGAACAGCTGGTACCGAAATACCAGGTACTAGGTTTATGTATACCCTCGGGGATTCAAACGGTCCACCAGCAGTGGCAACGACCTAGTGGTTATAAATATTATAAACATACTACCAAAGTTATAATGCTCAAGACAATATCGTTTCTGTCAATTAAACTTCATCAGTTGAGCTCCAATTTAAAAAGTTATGTGTATTTTCTAAAGAGAAAGTGGTATAAACCAATGACTTAGACCAGTCCAAATGTGTCTTTTTGGGTGAATGAGTTAATTTCTTGTTGATCTCGCTCGCACTCCCCAATACAAATGTGAGTATGTATGTATATTAGTGTGGGGGGAGTGGTCTGTGTGTGAGTGTGTGTTGTTCTTTTTTTATCTTCTTCTTTTTGTTAAATAGTTTATAGTGTGTAGGCATAATATATTTTATAACGGAAATCTTGATATTTGCTAGGGCCTCCAGTGAGAATGGTGTTGAGCTTTATACCATAATGTCTCTCACCTCTAGTCATACTGAAACACAAGCTTATTTGAGATAAAGGGTATATCAAGGGCGGTAGTAAGCTGATTTGAGATAAAGAGTATGCCAAGGAATGGTGATCTCCTCCTGAGTACATTCTATCAATGTTCTCTCTGTGAACTGGTCATCAACACATAACTGATATCATTGAATGTGGCACTTTAACAAAACAAAATCAATATTTGCATCTGTATTGTTATTGCAAAATAAGGTTTATGATTTTGTTTGTTTTCTTGTTTCACATCCTGCAAAACAAGTTTCACTTATTTTGAGACATCGCCAGTGAAGTTCCACAAATTCTGACCTGTGCTATGAATATTAAAAACATCCAATAATATTACAAATCCAATCCAAGAAGAGATTGGCTCATAACAAACTTACAGATTTACAGTAGATAACTTGTACTTAGTTGTCGCTCAGCTGCAGTCGGTGTGGGTTTAAGTTTTGGCAGGATTTAAGTTTTGTGCACAGTGCTCTCAGACAAAGACAATGGACTCTACATATGAAATATAAAACCAATGGATGTGTTGGTTCTTGAGAAGATTTTTAAAGATGTACCACATTTTGCAAACTGTCGGCATTCCAATGGAAACCTATATTGTGCCCCTTTATTGGCCGACCAGTTCCATTATTCATACGAAGCAGACTTCATTTAGAAGCTGCTGAATCAAAAGAAGAAAAAGCTAAAGCCCTTAATTTGAAATTTAGATATATCGACGACGTTGGCAATTTTCATACATATATGCCAATGCATCATATCCCAACGAACTAGAAATACGGCGTTTCCGAGATCCGGAACGGTTCAGAAATTACAACGCACTGATCATTTACGGAACTTTGGTCGCGGTGAATACGAATTTACTATGGATGGTAGAAGAATTCAATATGAATCAAGAAGCAAGTACTGATATGTGGTGTCATGTTGTAAATCGGACTCCAGAGAGAAAAATAAGCCAGATAAATATCCGTGGATGGACCACAATTAATTTAAACTAATTTCCCAATAAAAATGAAATTTAGATCTATGATTGATACGCCGTCACTGAGACTGATGTAAAGTCAAATCAGGAATACATACCTAGCCAACAACTCTAAGATATAGGAGAATGTTTATAAGTTAAAATATTTATTGTAGGACCTTTTGTATCACTCTGAACTTATCATTTATCAGCTGATACGAAGACTACTATAGGGTGCCCGCCATTTTGTCCAAAAAATGCCTTAAAAATGCCTAAAACGTGGTGATGAAAGTCACATGGCAAAGAGTGGTCTGTCGAGGTATCTCGGAAATGACGTGTTAAAAATACAAGAGAATCAATCACACACTCTTCCTACTTAGACATTTCACTTACTATAGATTCATACGGAAAATAAACAACTAGGCTATACGACAAACGTGACGATTTCGGCTTTCTCATAGTAAATTTTTCACATTCAAGTAGTAATATCCCGCAATAGCACTGTTTCGGGTTCGTACTTAATGCGTTATTATTCTGGATTTTTTTTTGGTGTTCCTATCACATGACTTTCGATATACTATAGGCGTCGATACTTCCGGCTCAGTAATTTACATATATAAGATACCAGAGAAGATGCTTGATTTTTAAATAAATAAAAATGTCACAATATTTCAAGATGCTAATCGTTAAGATATTTACGCCAATTTGTTATTGACATAACATGACTAATAACAATCATCTGACTTTCAGATATATCTTATTGTTTTTGCATATTCATGGTATCATAATCGTCATGCGAGTCGATGACTTCTAAATCAAACCAATTAACACAGGTGAATTAACTCATGTTTGCTATTAGGTCCGCAAGGTTTAGGTTTTCTTAAAGAAAAGATGCAAAATTCTGACATTTTCCATACTCGGAAATGTTGTTTACCTACATTTTATTTCTTAATCAACGCGAAACCAGAATCAAACTCTTCCCACTAAGATCTTCTCATAGAGTACAACCAATCACACCAGGTCAATGCTGCCATCTTAGATTTTTTTAAAGCCTTTGAAACCGTACCACAGGACAAATTACTCTCCAAATTACAACAATATGGTATTCACGGAACTCTGTTCACTTGGCTTGCAAACTTCTTAAGAAAGAGGAAGATGAAAACAATAGTAGAAAGTGCAGAATCAGAAGAAATATCAGTCAATTCTGGAGTACAACAGGGAATAGTCTTTGGACCTATAATGTTCTCATGCCATATCAACAACCTGCCGGATGCCGTCATCTCGTCCGTACGCTTATTTACGCCGATTACTGCTTATTGTATAGAAAATCAACAATTACAATGATCACTAAACAGCTGCAAAACGATCTAAAGATCATATGCACACACAAATGTACCAACACCAATTAAATAATCATATACTCCCAGAGGTCAACAACAACCCATACCATGGTGTACAGATATCCAGTGATCTCAAATGGATTCTACATATAAACAGCATCAGCAAGAAAGCCAATGCCATCCTAAATTTCTTACGTAGAAATCTAAAGGAACGTCCATGAAAATTGCAGAAAGACCTCATATATATTTTCCTAGTTCGATCTATTATGGAATACTGTGCAGCAATCAGGAATCCGTACCTAAAAGGGGTTATAGACAAATTAGAAAAGATACAAAACAGAGCAATCAGATTCATAAAGAAGGATTACAACAGCAGAAGGGATCCATCACGAAAATGATTTAAAAAAAACCTGGAACTAGACACGCCAGAGGAAAGAAGAACAAGTTTCCGAGTAATTTTAATGTACAAAGAGGTTGGGGGGATAATACCGTCACTGTCTCCTGAATTATTCGCTAACCTGCCAAAAGAAAACGCCAGGTCAAACCCAATACCTTCACTGACCACCTAACAATCAATATTGTCAATAAACACGTGTGTTACAACAGTAGAGGACTCATTACACCAGATAGTAAGACACCACAATACAATCATTCAATCTTTGCCAAGACATCAGCTGGAATCATCTCCCAGACTCTGTCGTGCATACAGGCACTGTAGAGGGCTTCAAGACCGCCTACAGGAGCACTGCCAAATGAGCATGGCCAAAAAAATCAATAAATAAAAAATCAATTGGGTCTTTATAACGTAACCTACAGAGGACCGGAAATCGCTATGTCTATTACAAGGTTGAAGCGGTGTATGAAAAATCGAGAACCACAACGGATTACGTAAATACCCTAAACAGTGCTATCACCTATACATTGCGATTATATTTCACAAATGATGCGATATGCCAGGTCGTGTTTAACTTATGAACATTCCATATACAGAGTTAAACTACTTACTAAGTTATTGGTACAGGGATATTGAAAACTGCGTTTTATGTAATATTCCGCAAATTTTACGGTCGGTATAATTACCTTATTTGCCATTACTCTGTTTCACTAAAGGAAATGTTAGATTGTTTGTTCGATAGGCGGTTGTTGACACATCTGTACCAATTGTGACGAGGATTCGCTCCTCACCCTGGATATCCAGAGGTCCGTGTTTGTCCGATATTTACCAGATTTGTATATGTGTCCTGGACACCCTGAAGATTTATTTAGGTATCTGAGATTTTTATAAAACTGAATTTTAGAAATTCAAAAAATACACAAAACTATTTTAAATACAAGAATCTCTTCAAATTCATTTTCATTTGATTCCAGTTGAGAAATTTTCATTGCAGACTGTGAAAATGTATTTTTTCATTGAGAATTGGACCTTATTTCGCCCCTGTACGATAGGGAGGAATTTCCCTGTTCTGTAATGACTTTTTCTCTGCTGATTTTGAAAACCTACCAAGGTATCTGTTTCTACGCTACAGAGTCTAAATGGGATTCAAATTTTATCTAACAAACTTGCAAGTCGAATGCGCAGCAAAAAGATTATCTGCGATTTGCGGTCGTTATCGTTCACTTGTCTTCTTAAATAGACTACCCTAACTGGAGAGAGAATGCTCTGTCACACAATTTGTGTTTAAACAAGTCAATACAATCGGTGTACACCAATGAAGATCAACAAAATAACAACATTTTTACAAACATTTTTATTTTTTGTAAGATACATATTTGACTTCGTACAAGTTGAGTTTGTTATATCTATTAACAGGTCATATGACATCGAAATATCTTACACTTACGTTGATATCATATCTGTCTACATCACTGCATTGCCGTACACACATGTCATTTGATATTAATAAGACTTAATGTCATTTAACTGACATAACATTTGTCTAATTCACTACATTGCCATAGCACGAAATTTGGCGTCAAAATATTAACACTAACATCGAATTTGTTTACACCATAATATTGTCAGTAATACGAACATGCCATTTGACCTCGAAAACTTTTACACTTACGTTGACATCATATATGTCTGCATCATTACATTGTCATATCTATAAACACGTCATTTGACATCAAATTGTTTATACTGACGTTGACATCATATCTATCTACATAATTACATTGTCATATCTATAAACACGTCATTTGACATCAAATTGTTTATACTGACGTTGACATCATATATGTCTGCATCATTACATTGTCATATCTATAAACAAGTCATTTGACATCGACATTTTTTACACTTACGCTGGCATCATAATCATTATTCTTAAATATGCTCCTTCACAGATTGTCATGTGCCAGGTCAAAATAATTTTGCTCGTAAACGTCTAATTTGGTAATTACGAAATTACCCAGTAATTACTGAGTAACTTAAATATAACGCCATGAACATTAAACAAAACAAATGTTGTTTTAATAGTATTTTACGCAGCATTCAACAATGTTTTTCAGTCATATGGCAGCGACCATTTTAATGATGAAGGAGAGAACCCGATTACAAATGTACCTAAAGATAGATCACCGGTCTTCCGGAAGTAAACCGGAGGCGGAAAAAGTTCATGGCTTAAAGAGCAAAGATGTAACCACTACACCACGGAGGCCCCCACAACACAAACGACAAAATCTATACATGTGTAATCCGATATTTTTGTAGTTAATACAAGATCGTCGACAGTTAAGCTCTTTTTCATTCTTTGCGTGATCTTTAGAGATGCATTTCTTTTAAATAAAGCAATCAGTGACATTTTTCAGTAAACAAAACTATTTGATGATAAAAAGTAAAAGTAAAATTTGATGAAAGTTTGTGAAATAACATCTTAAAGAATAAAAACATGTTGAAGCGTAAGTGTAGTAAATAAAATAATAAACAACAACAAGAAATGAAGAATAAACAACAATAATTAATTAACTCCATCATTTAAATGTTAGCTGTCACAATGACAATTTTTTTCCCCTGGCGTATAGTCGAGAATATGATGAAATGTCTGTACAAATACATTGTCAAACTCGTAAAACGATGTAAAAGATATTCTTTTGAGAGTTACTTGTTTTTTTTTTAGAATTTACGTTTTCCCGTACCTTAAAAAATCCAGCTGTATTTCCGTATGCAATGACCTTTCAGATAAACTATTTCGCCATATCAAATGTACTTCGTAATTCGGTCAGGGTATCTCGGACTATGTTTAAGTCGACCGATTTTTATGCGTTTTATATTTATTTTTAAAAACACAGGACGTGATTTTTATTGGAAAGTGCATGTATTATGTAAAATATATGCTTTTCAACGCTATTTTAAATACCTGAAGAAAACCGGATGAATATATGAATAAATGTATCAGGTCACTAAAAGAAAATTTTCTGATCTTTAATGTTACCCTGAATGCTGACGTTGACAAAATCAAAACACTACAACTGTGAAAAGTATGCGTACCTCACGTGCCGCCATGTCAGGTGGAGTTGGGCAGTTCATGATGATATGTGTAAAGAATGATACAGCCTTGAATGCGATGGGACGAGATAAAAATGGGTGGAGATCACCCGATATACCCGGCACGTGGACAATTTCAGAAACGAATGTTTTGAAATGACGAAAAAGACAAACTTTGCCTGATTTAGGTATGAAATGATGATTTACGAAAACAAACGCAAAGGGTAATAAGAATAGAATGTATATTAAATGCAAATAGCACGTGTTTATTGGTCTCTCGGTAATCTTCGTGAAAATTTACCGAAAGTTAATTTGCAATAGTCAAAGTATGGCGGACAAAAAATTACTGATATTACGGGTTACGTTTGGCAAAATTGTTGCAATTTTACACATGCATTTGTTATTTTAACCACCAGATGGTCTCTTTGGAATATATATGAGATAGAATATCACATAAAATGGGCATGTAAAATTTTTCACCGACGACAGCTCATATCGCTTTAAAGGTACATTAGCTGTGTTTTCTCCATCCCTCCATTTTACAAGTTAGAATGATATACAACAACCAAAAAGAGCTATACACAGACACAACAAGTCTTATATCTATGTATTGTGTGAAAATAAAGTCAGGTCTAGTGTGGTATGTAAATAGTAAGGTTGATTTAATCAATTGCAAGAGAAAACTGCCAAAATATGTAGGAATAAAAAATTGTTATGCTTGTGATTATCTTTTTTCTTGTTAATGTATATCAATCTAAGCAGTAAAACATGAAAGATCTTTTTTTAAGTCAGAGCTTTTAATGCCCCTTTAAAAATAGCACTGAACTGATTTATATATATATATTTTTGTAATGCCTCTTATTAATATAATGCCCACAACAATCTTGGAAGTAAAATATTAAAATCCAAATTTGAAGAAACTTGTAAAAAACGCAGAAAAAATATAAAAGGGAAATGTAAATGTATATAGAATATATGAATACATGAGGGTATTAATTGTAGAACACCGGTCTCAATTGATGTACTAATACATGTATAATTTTATAAATTGGCAACTAAGTTTTACGACAACGCAACAATTTCGGCTTTCCCATCGTAAATTTTCCATATTTAAGTTGTAATATCCAACAGTCACCCACAAATGGAGTTTATATTTTACAAATGATCCGATTTGGTATCTGAGAATTTTATATTATAGCTAAGGTATCCATTTTGTAAATCAATTTGTTAGATTTGAATATTTCGTCACATTCTCGATAAATTACTGAAAAAAGTAAATTTCATCGAAATATGGTAAACTGAGTTTTCTTTAGATGGAAGATTTTAAGTTGATGTTAATAAATATTGCTTAAAAATTAATGTAATCATAAAATAATTGTAACAACAGCTGTCATTTAGATTAATGTTGAGATTAATGTTTTGACAAGTAATTGACGACTTTGATGAGCAATATTTGTTTCTAATTTAATATTTGGTCCTTAAAAACCTCATATCTGAACTTGGAACATACTATCTGTCATAAAATATAAAAATTATATTACCTTACGAGGCATCAAATTTTGACCTTTTATACAATGGATAGATCTACCTTAAAATCATTTTTATGTGCAATAGGATGAACATAAACTGCCTAATTAATTAAAACTTATGAGACATACTAAAACCCTAGACACTCTTTCCTCCAAAGCTTTCGAGTGACCCAGAGTATATACCAATGGCACTTCCGGTTTGATTTTCATTAAAAAGTTTTAACTGCCTGTTGTACGATTCGTTGATTTCAAACATCTGTTCGCTCAATGTTTCACTGATGTCACAAAAATCCAAGTCATCTATGCTCGCCTTCAGAAAGGAATCTATAACTTGTGATTTAATAACGTCTACTGTATGGTCATGTTCAAAATCTTGAAATTTTGCTCTGCTTTCTGACGACGGAAACATTACCTTCAGTTCTTCTAAGTTATTTTGTTTTTGATCTGGTAGATCTTCATCTGTAAAACAATATTTAAAAATGTCAAGTTGTACTTTATTTTAGGTTATGTAGAATATGAGCATAACACTAAAGTTATATCTGTTTTGGGGAAATGCGAAAAAAATCATCAAAACAAATGTTTCTGCCACTAACTGGCTAAGCTAGAAGCTGGAATTTTTATATAAAATCTCAGATACCAAAGTACAAATCTTCAGGATGTCCTAATATTGGCTAACCCCGAAATCATCCTAGTATCAGGGACATATAATGTGTTATATATTTCTCTGCTAGTATGTTCCATTAAAATAAATCAATTCATACCAAATTTGGTCAACATTTGAGTGAAGAAACTTAAATTATTTGATGGAATATTGCCGAACGGTCAAACAAACAAGCAAATGATCTAAAACCAATATGCTCCTGATAATCGGTCTCCAGGGGCATACAAGTACAAAATATACTCCAAATGTTTTAATCAATGTGAATAAAAGTCTTATACATCTATTGTGATCACGTGCTAAGTATCACAATATTGCGGCATTGTTCAATATGTTTACAATAAAACTTGAATATAACGAACTCGGTTTGTACGAATTCATGCATTTGTGGTAGTGTAAATAAAATGATGATAATTTCATTTTGTTGTGATTTTAAAATTATTTGTATTTCAGCTTTAATGAAGATGAAATAGATATTTAGTTTTTAATAACCTATAATTAAAATATATCATTGTGCCTAATAGTGGTATTTTAACCAATGATATATTTTAATTATAGGTTATGACCTTTTTGTGTAATTAGCCAGAAGGTATACTTTTACCTTCTTATTTTAAAGCTGAAAACCAAATATCTATTTCATTTTCATTAAAGCTGAAATACAAATAATTATAAAATCACCAGTGACCAGTGGTATTACAGTATCAGGATACATTGACAAGTCAATAATGTATCACCCAACATGCGCATTAATCCAACCAACATCAGGATCCGTTATACCAAAAGATTTAGATATCACTCCAACTCTGATAAATTACAAATATCCCTGTAATAAGCAAATTCAAGTCTACATAGAAAATGTTACAACCAGAACTGTAAGCATACCACCACGTGGAATACTTTGCGAAATTCAACCAGTATCAGTGGAAGATAGCATACAGCAAGATGCTAAAATAACTGATAGCCACATCCTTGACATCAAACTTGGAAAAGAAAACTTAACTGATAAACAGATAACAACATGCAAAAGACTAATATCCAAATATGAAGATATCTTCTCCAAGTCTGACACAGACATAGGCCACACGTCATTAGTCAAACATCAAATTGAATTAACTGACAATAACACATTCAAACAAAGACCAAGACGGATACCACCATCCATGTTTGCTGAAGTAAGGAATCATTTACAACAACTCCTGTCAGCTGGGATTATCCGAAAGTCCAAATCACCTTGGTCCAGCAATGTAGTTTTATGTAGGAAAAAGAACAATGAACTGAGAATGTGTATAGATTACAGACAACTGAATTTAAGAACTAAAAAGGATTCCTATGCCCTACCAAGAACTGAAGAAATTCTAGAAGCTTTAGCAGGAAATATGTATTACACTATACTAGACATGAAAAGCGGATATCATCAAATAGAAATACATGAACCACATAAAGATAGAACCGCTTTCACCGTTGGACCATTAGGATTCTATGAATTTAACAGAATGCCTTTTGGATTGGTCAATGCCCCCGCAACATACCAACGCCTTATGGAAGACTGTTTTGAAGGATTACATCTGAAAATTTGTTACATTTATTTAGATGACATCATCATTTTTTCCAAAACTTATGAAGACCATGTTATAAGACTAAAACAAGTATTTGAAAGACTCAGAGAAGTTAACCTAAAACTATCGCCTAAGAAGTGTGAATTCTTTAAAGAGAAAGTAAAATATGTTGGCAACATTGTTTTATCCAAGGGTATTGAACCTGATCCAGAAAAGATCGACAAAGTTCAGAAATGGCCAACACCAATTAATCCTGATCAAGTGCGACAATTCCTGGGCTTTGTTGGTTATTATAGACGGTTTATAAAGAACTTCTCCAAAATTGTCAGACCACTGACAGATCTTATGCCTGAACCGAAAAAGAAGTCACCAAGAGGTTCACATAATAGGAAACCACCTAACTGGAATTGGGGTCCTACACAAGAAGAAGCTTTTACCATACTGAAGGAAAAACTTACAACTTATCCCATTTTAGGTTTTCCTGATTATAACTTACCTTTTGAGATCCATACAGATGCATCATCAAAAAGTCTAGGAGCCGTACTGTACCAAAACCATGATGGTCATAAGAGAGTTATAGCATATGCTAGCAGAGGACTATCTAAATCAGAAAGAAATTATCTAGCTCATAAACTTGAATTTCTAGCTTTGAAGTGCGTAGTGACTGAGAAGTACTATGATTATTTGTATGGTCATCAATTTACAGTCATCACGGACAACAACCCACTTACATATGTGCTAACATCAGCAAAACTAGATGCTACAACTCAACGGTGGATTGCATCCCTAGCAAACTTTAATTTTGACATTCTATACCGTCCAGGCAAACAGAATGCTGATGCTGATAGCTTATCAAGAATACCTGAAATTATTGAAGATGATCACTGCAGAATTTCAAATGACTCCATCCAATCCATCTGCAATACATGTATGTCAAATACCATACCTTACCTTGAATGCTTGTCAATAACACCAGATTCAGCCAATGACTTACCTGTCACTACAGGAGATATACACTTTGATATTCGAAAAGAACAATCGTCTGACCCAGCTATCAGATTTTGGATTCATTGTGTTAGGAAACAGATGAGGCCAAGCAAAAAAAACTTACCTTATTCCAAATTCAGATTCCATGCATTAATGTTTAGAAACTTTGATAGACTGAAAATGAAGAATGGCATTTTAACAAGAGAACTTACCATTGACAACATCCAGAAACATCAGATTTTGTTACCTACCTCTTGTGTAGACATAGTCCTAAACTATCTTCACACAAACATGGGACATCCAGGAAGAGACAAAACCATAAGTTTAGTTCGTGACAGATTTTTTTTGGATTGGTATGAAAAAGACATTGAACAATATATTCAGAGTTGCAAAAGGTGTATTCTACGAGGAAAAAACTTCAACTGGAACACAAAGAGCTCCTTTAGTCAACATCAACACATCACAACCAATGGAACTAGTTTGTTTGGATTACCTTACATTAGAATCATCAAAAGGTGGATTTCAAAATATATTAGTAATTACTGACCACTTTACTCGGTATGCCCAAGCAATACCGACAAAGAATCAAACTGAGAAAACAACTGCAGATGTACTATTCAAACACTTCATTGTGAACTATGGGATACCGCTAAGAATTCACAGCGACCAAGGAGCTAAATTTGAAAGTAAATTGATTAAAGAACTTTGTGAATTACTAGGAGTTAATAAGTCACGCACCACACCATGCCATCTAATGGGGAATGGATTATGTGAGCGTTTCAACCAGACTCTACAGAATATGCTTGGTACGTTGAACCCAGACCAGAAGCACGACTGGAAGTCACACATTGGTCCATTAGTCCATGCCTACAACTGCATGAAACAACATACAACTGGAAAATCACCATTCTTTTTTATGTTTGGTAGAGAGCCAAGACTCCCAGTGGATTTAGCTTTTGGAATAAACACAGAAAATAATGAGAAAACATCATCTACCTATATAAAGTCACTGAAATCCAAACTCAAACAGTCCTACCAGAGAGCCCAAGGTGCAATAAAGAAGGCACAAGAACATCAAAAGAAAATCTATGACATGAAAGTCAGAGGAGCTGTACTTCAACCTGGAGACAGAGTATTAGTGAAAATAGTTGCCTTCGAAGGAAAACATAAGATATCAGACAAATAGGAATCTGAACCATATGTCATACTTGACCAACTAAACAGAGATATACCAGTTTACAAAGTCCACTAAGAAGGAAACCTGAATAAGATTAGAACACTACATAGAAATTTATTACTTCCCATTGGCCAACTTTTAACACCAGAAATTCAAAAACCAACACCAGCACCAAGACAAAAATAAATAAATAAACCAAAACCCAGACCAAGACTAAGGAAAAGAAAACAACAGAGCCAAGAAACAGAGAGATACAGCGACACGGAGTCTGAGCCAGATCTGATCGTTCACACCGAATCAAAACAATCTGAGCCTACTCCAAATACAACTGAAAAAGATGATGATGATGAACATGATAGACATGGTGACGATCATAACCTATAATTAAAATATATCATTGTGCCTAATAGTGGTATTTTAACCAATGATATATTTTAATTATAGGTTATGACCTTTTTGTGTAATTAGCCAGAAGGTATACTTTTACCTTCTTATTTTAAAGCTGAAAACTAAATATCTATTTCATTTTCATTAAAGCTGAAATACAAATAATTATAAAATCAAAACAAAATGAAATTATCATCATTTTATTTACACTACCACACACATAACGAATCAAAAGTATTCGCAGACTGCACCTCTATATAAGTTTTGTTTAACATATCAATTTCTATGTCCCTTGACTCCTTAACCAACATATTTCATAGAAATATAACGAAGTGATCTAAATCATTTAAACGAAGTTCAATTCTTAACGTTTCGACAAACAAAAATTAAATAAGTTGTGTAAATAAAAAGTAACAAAAACCTTTATGTCTTCTTTTGCCTTCCAGGAAAGTTCCAGTTTAGCCGAGATTTAGAGTATTTTTTTCTAAATGAAGTTTGTTTTAACCCTTCAGCTCACTTTGTTATAACTGTATAACAAACTGTCCTTATAACGAATTGAACAATAAAGTCCTTGAAATTCGTTATAGGCGAGTTTTACTGTATCTAACAATATTTATATGTTTAAACATGATAAAAATGTATTTTACAAAAATGAAATACTAGATATTCCGAGCCGACCTGGCTCAGTCGATAGCGCGCTGGACTCTACATCGCGAGGTCGTGACTTCGAGTCCAGCCAGCGGCAGGTTGGTTTCCTGTCACTCGGATGAGAGAGTAAAAATCGAGGTCCCGTTTCACAGCAGGTGTCGGCACGTTAAAGAACCCTCACTGCTCAATGGCCGTAAGTACCGAGAATAGGCCAAAATTTGAAGCCCTTCACCGGCAATTGGTGACGTCTCCTTATGAGTGAAAGATTCTTGAGTGGGACGTTAAACAACAACAAAACTAGATATTCTATTCCGAAAGTAAACCTCTACTCTCTGTTGTTTTCCCTTAATTGGTGAGAATTATACTATGCTTTCTCCCTTAACTGAAAAGCATTCGATCATTTATTCTTACTTCTTCTTATCTTGTGAACGCAAAACCAGATGATTACTACAGCTGTAATTGATGTGATGAAAACCATTGTCATGGCAACTGACATAATCAGAACGTGTTGTCCATTTTCTACTGGCATATTAGAGTTCATGTCCTGTTGAAGATTCTCAAACGTGTTATTGTTACGCACCATTATGTCCGAACTTCCGGGTCCGTGCTTGTTGAAATCTTTAAAGCAGAAAATAAGTCAAATATTTGATAAGGAAATATTTAGATTATTGATACTCCCCTTGCTATCATAACCACGGCGGTATTATGTGGATTATTTCAATTCGATACAAATTTACCTTTTTTGCGTTTTAAACTTTTGTAAGATTTAGCATTTGAGTAGCTTTGTAATAGCAATGTATCTAAAGTTCAATTTTAACTTATTAACACACAGTGTGCGTGCGTGCGTGTGTGTGTGTGTGTGTGTGTGTGTGTGTGTGTGTGTGTGTGTGTGTGTGAAAATTTTGAATAGAAATTAGGCCTACTGTAAACTGTACATAGACACATTTAAGTTAGTAACTTGCCAATCCTATTTTCTAGCCTGCAATGTTTATAAAGTTCTACCAGATTTTTCATCGCAATTATTGCTTTTATCCATTGCACTGAGTATTTTCAAAATCAATTTATTGTTGATAATATTTGTTTTTTCATCGGTGATATAAACGGCAATCAGTTGTCTTGAGTTGCATGTACATGTAAATGTTAAACGATGTCATACTCATTACTTCCTTTTTCCGGTAAATTTACGACTTATATAAAATTTATTTCGTATTCTGTAAGTGCAATTGGGGTGATAAGGCAAGTAATTGATCGCAACACAAGCGACTCGATATCGTCAGTCCTTCGTCTTACATATCAACACCTGGTTAAGTTTTCAATCTAATTAAATGATTATCAGGAATTTATTACAATCATGGATGTTGATTAGGGTATCACAGAAGACAGGATGATTTGCAGGTATGTTTAATAAGGCGTGACAAGTAGCAGTTTACCTATTGTTTACACATCGGCGTCGGAGGCCCGAGACTGGCTACTGTCAAAACAACGTTCACATGTGAACTAACCTCGATAATTAATTGTATACGAGTAGATCGGAAAAGCGGAATTGCAGGGAATTATCAATTAAAAAATATATAAAAAATATTTCAACTCCAAATTTTCATTCTCAAATGATTTTAGCCAAAAGAGAATTTCATTCGCCAAATTTTAAAATATTCGCCAAATGAGAATTTGGCGAACGACAGCGCGAACGATTGTATATATGGGCCAGCGGCTGAGAATTTGGCGAACGACAGCGCGAGCGGTTGTATATATGGGCCAGCGGCTGAGAAAACGGTCCTTAGGACAATTTTGGGGGGAAATTGTGATTTTTATGTTTTCAGAAACTAGAACATATGAGGATTTTAAAAATATATAATCTAATGTACTTCCGGTAAATATTCTTTGCATAAATAGCGCTCAAAAGTGGGGAGTATCGTCCCAGTAATAAAATAACGTCATGAAAACGCAATGATATGATAACGTCATTATAACGTCGTGTTGTATTATCATGCATGTCCATTTCATCTTATGTTCTGTAGTTGACTGTTATGTCTGATTTATTGAAATTGAAAGAAATACTCAATATTTAGTCTCTCGATATATTAATGAGGAGGGTTACCAACATTTTCAATCTGAAAATTAAAATAAAACAACAAACACTAAATTTCAGCAATTGAACAGTAAATTTTTAATACATCGCCATGTAAACTAATGTGATCAAAATAATATAAAATTCCATAATTGATGTGAAAATTGTGTATACTGAATGCCATGATGAAAATAATAAGATTGCAACAGAGTTAATAAATAAAAATTATGAAGAAAATAAAGGCAGTATTGTAGATTCTGCTTAATTCTATACATATAATTATTGAAAAACGTAAGTTGTAATCACATGTTACAGAGATGCATGCAATGAAAAAAGTTAAATTATTTTATAAATTTAGATTTAAAGTTTCTGTTTTATTTTTTAATTATAAACTGTATCTGTACTGCATGTAGATCTAGTAAAATATTAATTTTTACGAGTTGATGGAACATCAACGCAGTTATGTTATGCCAAGTTGTTTATTGGGTACAGGTCAAAGCACATTTTGCAGTATGGGGTTAATAACACACTATATTGACGGGGAATTACACATGTATGTGCATTTCAACAACATAAACTCAACTTCAAGATTCAAAATTTCCCAAATCACACTTTTATTCGTATATTTTTTATTTTTAAAATGACGAAAATATAGTAACAAATCACTGAAAAATATAGGTCTACAAGACTTGTTGAAATATATGCTATTAAAGGTCAGTTTGACGTCCTTTATGAATTTTAAGATGTTATAAATTTGCTTTAGAATGTTACTTTTCAATCATATTTAAAATTATACTCCTGTGATAGAATTGACATTAAAAGTGATTGACTGAACTGTTCACAATTCTTGCGCAGGATTAATATGCAAATGAGCTTTGGTCAAGTTTCCCGTACTGTGTATTGGCAAGATATCTGGCTGTGAAGATGGACATAGAAGTCCCATCCTTACTCAACAGATGAGAAACTCGCGGCAGTCTCTGAAGTTGAGAAAATGTTTTACATACACATATACTGACCTAGAGATTTAAGGCTACTGATGGGAAGTATAGCGTAAGAGTACAATACTGTCGTGTCGCATAAAAATTTAATATCGATGAAACGAACACTGATTTATGTAGTTTGTTGCAAAATAAATAAGCCATCAGTACTCACATTAGGCCAAATGCCTGTCCCGCTTTTGAGTTACTTTTTTTTCTAAAACCTAATTTTACTGTATTAAAAAATAATTTAAAATTCAACCTATAACCTATTCACATGTGATATAAATTTATTATTATGTAATAGTAATTAAGACATTTTCAATAGACTGAGTATCTGAATATGCGAAGTGGACTCCTTAGCGGTGCCGAAAAAAATCTTAATAATATAAATTTTGATGACAGCTGGTAACATTAATATGACGGTATTTCATGACAATACAGTCACGTCTAAATAAAAAGTAGATAAATTCAATACATCGATGTCACTGAGAAAAAATGACCAACCATTAGATTGATACATTCGTTTCCAGCCGACGTATTCAAACAGAAACAAAAATAAAACAGTGTTAAGAATTCATCAAGATCATAATAACATGGGTTTAAGTATCTGACGGTGGATTCACGGCGGGTGTGTCCTGTAGACACCTGATCCCATGTACGGATTATTCAGATTCCCGTGTTTGTCTAATGTTCACCAAATCTGTGCACTGTTCTCTGGTCGTACTAACGTTTTATTTTTTTTATATGTACACAGCAAATTCACTGCTAAAGCAGATAACACATGTGGTAGTCTAGTGGTAAAGCATTTGACTCGTTTGTTTGTTTATTGTTGGTTAACGTCCCACTCAAGAATCTTTCACTCATATGGAGACGTCACCAATTGCCAGTGAAGAGCTTCAAATTTTGGCCTTTGCTCGGCACTTCTAGCCATTGAGCAGTGAGGGTTCTTTAACGTGCCGACAGCTACTGTGACACGGGACCTCGGTTTTTACTGTATCAATCCGAAGGAAACCTGCCGCCGGCTGGACTCGAATTCATGACCTCACGACCAAGAGTCGAGCGCGCTACCGACTGAGCCAGGTCGGCTCGCATATGGCGCGTAAGCGGAAGGTCCGGTGTTCGATGTCCGGAACCGGGTCACTCTTTTTAAAAATGGTAATGACTGTTCCTTTGACAAATGCTCGGCATAAGTCTCGGGTCTTTCGGGCGAAACCGAGGTTCTGTGTCACAATAGGCGTGGCATGTAAAAATACTGTCACTGCATTGCCGTCAGTCCATAGCACAGTTCAAAATTTGTGGCACTTCACCTAAATTTGGTGACATTGCAATATAAGTGAAATATCCTTGACGAATTGTAATATAACAATCAAACAAAAAGCGATGGTCGTTTTGATTTTCGAGCTAAAGAAACGAGTAAAGGATATAATACATAATAAACATATGAATTTACCTGCGTTAGAAACGTTGATATAGCATCTGGAAGTCCTGCAAACATCAACACAGTCATTATACTGGTTTCGACACAAACAGTTTAGGAAGTCTTGAAGTATATCTTTTGGAGTGACCTTGGAAAAAAAAATTAATTGCACTTTGATAAGAAAGAAATTATTTCAATTTTTGTCTCATACCGCAGCTGCTCTCCAAAGAACAATTAGCCATACAATCAAAACGTGTTTTACTCTTCTTATACGCGACGCCATCGACTAACATTTTTATATTTATAGCGAATCATCATCATAAATGCAAAACGTTTAATATGTGATGCTCTCACACAATGGATTGCACGTTAATGAAAGGTATTTTAACTATATGCATGTACAATTGGCCCCACTTATATTGAACCTTGTTACACTGAAGTCCCTCTTTTTATTTGATTTTTATCACCGGCCAAATTTGTTTATTACCATTGTAACTCGGTTATTTCGAAACCCCAGTTTCCTTGAAAGTAAAATTATCCCCCTTGCAATTTCAACATAATTGGGTTCGGCAGTATATACCGTATAAGTGGAAATTTAAGCGAGACGCAAATTTAGCGTATTTTCCTAAAAATATGGCATATAAATTTAGCGAGAAGTAATTTTAGCGTTTTTATGATAAAAGAGATATTCAATTTTAACTATCTCAACAATCTCTCTAATAATGCCAAAATTGAATCTTCGCTAAAATTTCTGCTTATACGGTATATTGTGTCTACTTTATGAACTGATAAGCTTATGGTTTTTTCCCTTCTGAGATCGCACATTATCGTCAAAATTTTAAAAAATCAGATAATATCGAAATCACATTTTTGTTTTGAAAAATGGTAGAAGCATACCAAAACCGAATATAATCCTGGGTGCTGATTTCTGTGTACTTGAAAATACTGAAATTGAAACAAAATAACACTTAAAGTAAAGCGATTGAGTTTCAACCTTGGTGCAAATTGATAAATGATAAAATAAAAGACAATTGATAATTCCGAATTATCAGGTTTTATCTAAAAATGACAAAGGTCATCATACCCACGGTTTTGTGTTCTCCTTTTTTATGATTTTCTGAAAAAAATATTAAAATAGCATGTCAGGAAACAAATAGCTACACTAACACTGATAATGCATTTCTAAAAATATCGTATTGTTTAATTTGTTACGTTTAAAGGGGCCGTGTGTTTTTTTTAAAAAAATCCTTGTTTTCGCTACTTAGATTGATATACAATAACAAAGAAATACATATGCACAGACATAAAAATTCTGAACTTCAACAACTGCTTTTGAACAGACAACCAATCATTTCATTTAGTGAAACAAGAATAGCAAACGAGGTAATTATACCGACCGTAAAATTTATTTGCGAAATGCAGACTTAAAACGTAATTTGTGAATAAGTAAAATAACTTACGCGTATGAGGGTTTTTATATCTCTTCTTTTGCTTTGATACATGAGTACGAAGTCATAAAATTCTATATGAAATGACACTGGAGGAGGCTCGAATGACACCTCCATATAACTGTCGTTTACAAAGTTACAATGGAGGTCAGCCTCCCAATCGGATGAAGTGACAGTACCTGAAATGTGAAACAATTTCATCAGTGAATACTGTGTATTTAAGGGTACCAGCGACATAACATTTCAGCATACGTTGTATATATATATATATATATATAGAGAGAGAGAGAGAGAGAGAGAGAGAGAGAGAGAGAGAGAGAGAGAGAGAGAGAGAGAGAGAGAGAGAGAGAGAGAGAGAGCACTAAAATCAACAGCACTCTATATCCAAGGGTGTCGGACCTAAGCAATCTGATGTCAACGAATCGAGTCATGAAAATAATTATATAAAGAACTAACGACCCGGACAAAAATTAAATATTCGGGACGTCCTTTTGCTTCCCCGGGACGAGCAGATTAAAATAACATAAATAGCACACACACACACATATACACACACTTGCATGCAAACACATGTTTCTTCGGTAGTTTAGATATAGTTATTTTTTTGTTTGATGTCGATTTTGATGTAGATATTTTAAGACCATGTGACATATAACATCTTAATATTTTTATTCCGGTTGTATACACAATGGAACCTCACCTAAAGACCACCTCGCTTAGGAGACTACCTCGCATTTCAGACCTCAAGTTTTCAGTCTCTTGAAAAATATATAAGTACAGGACATCACTTAGGAGACCACCTCACTAATCAGACCACTTTGAATTAGTCAATTTGGAGGATTTAGTAGTAAAGTTACACTGTATATAATTGTATATATAACAATTAACGTACTGATAATCAATTCATAATTAGAATTTTATGAGTCATATTTAGCGACGTTTCGAAATAATTAGCTATAGAATCATCGAGATTTGTTTCTCAGAATTACAAAAGGTAAGTAATCTTAGCACTAATTGGACTACTTCATGTACCACGTGATAACCGATAACGTTTGTGTGGTACTTGAATCTCCAGTGGTGATGGAACGTAATTCTACGTAATCTTCCCGCTGAAATGGCGTTAGCCTGGGATATCGTCTGCTAGTGTCATTCCGTTGTAGCGTAAAATTCTGCTACCCGGTAAAAGCTGGTTTTCCGTTTCCGGTCAATATTTGTTTCACGAGACACTGAAAGTGGGTATGAGGGTTTGAATACCCCGTGAAATTTTGATATCACTTGCATTTTATTTAAATAACCTTATATTTATTTATCATAGTAATTTTACGGCGAGATATCTCACTGACTAAAGTGAAAAACGACTTAAACCATGTCTGATATGTAACACTATGAGGTTCGGGAGGAAAATAGTTTATTTAAATATTAATTTGTAAATAAATATAAACAGATAATAACATTGGTGTGACCTGATATAAAATATAACATGCACTACATACATTGTATGTGAGAAATGCGTCCAGGATATTAAATTACATAATGAAATTTATATTCGGACAAACAAGTTTACAACGCATTTTAATCAAATTTAATTACAAGGGTTAAAATGAATGTAGAAACTGATTTTTGGATACTCTTTCGGATACAAGGTGACATAGGTCATTATCTGTCATAGTCATCCTTGGTAAACAAATTTCGGCATTTTCGATTGTAATGTTAAATAATATAACGTACTAAAACTGCACTATTTAAGATGGTGTCAAAAGGTTACAAAAGGTGAAACTTTGACAGATTTTGATGGGTACGGCACCCGTATTTCTCTGGTTCTTTTTCGGTTACAAAGCGGGAGAAGCTTTTAGAGATATTGGCATTACTCACAGTGAGATACCTGTCAGTGACTAGACCGAGAGCCTATATATAATTGTATGGGCCTATTGGGATGCATCTCACTAAATATACTGACAGTGCCTGTAGTGAGATAAATTCATTTTATTTCTCATTGAATGATAATTATTGGAAATATTGACATTCTATAGTGAGATATCTCACTCAAGTGAGAATAAATACTGCCAACAGCTGGCATTACTGTAGTGAGAGATCTATTGAATTACATATGACAGTACCTGTTGAGATATTTCACACTATTTCTCATTAACTAAAAAAGCGAGATGCATCTTTGACAATATAAATCTTTACGCTCTGTGAGAAATATCAATGACAGAATTAAATACTATGATGTCAATGACATTAAATGTAGTGAGATGCATCTCACTGACTTAAAGTGAGATATTACTGATTAAATATTGTGATATGCATCAAAAGCTTGACATTGAGATGTAGTGATATGTATACTCATTGATATATGATACATCTTACTGACAGTACCTAATGGTGAGATATCAATTTCACATATGCATTACTCTTATGTAACTCATGTGAGATAAATGGCGAGATGCATCTTACTCGCGACAGTAGGCTACTTATATGAGATATCAATGGCTTAAATGTATGACATGCAAATTCATATTACGCTTATATGAGATATGGCATTAGTGAGACAATCTTACAATGACTTAAAGTCAGATATTGATAAATGTTGCATCTATTAGCATATTATTGTACGATGGCATTAAAATAGTGTATGCATCTTACTAGCACCTAACAGACTTATATGATATCATCATTACATATAGTGTGTTACAGTATATAGTGAGATATATTAAATGTAGCAATATGCATACTAAATATACTTATAATATGCATTCTTAGCGATAGCATCTTCTATCATCTTAGTACTAATAGTGAGCATTAAATGTAATGACAGGCATCTTACAGTAGGCTACTTATAGTGAAATATTAATGGCATTAAATATAGTGATATGCATCTTACTAGCATGTACTTATAGTGATATTAATGGCATGCATCTTACTAGCATCTTACATACTTATATGAGTACATTAATAGTGATATGCATCTTACTAGCATCATAGTGAGATATCAATGGCATTAAATGTAGTGATATGCATATAGCATCTTACAGAGATATAGGCATTAAATGTTGCATCTCTTATAGTGATATCAATATTAAAATGTGCGCATCAGCATGTAGTGAAAGGCATAACTGTAGTGATATGCATCTAGCATCTTACAGTACTTATAGTGAGATATCAATGGCATTAAATGTAGTAGCATCTTACAGCTTATAGTGAGATCTTAACATTAAAGTAGTGGCATCTTACTACAGTACTTAGTAGTGAGATATCAATATTAATGTAGCGTACTCATCTTGGTACTTATAGTGAGATTAATGGCATTAAATGTAGCGATATGCATCTTACTATCATAGTACTTATATGAGATATAAAATATTAATGACATGCATCTTACTGGCATCTTACAGTAGGCTACTTATAGTGAAAAATTAATGGCGTTCAATGTAGTGATATGCATCTTACTAGCATCTTACAGTAGGCTACTTATAGTGAAATATTAATGGCATTAAATGGCGCATCTTCTAGCATCTTGTAGTGAAATATTAATGGCATTAAATATATCTTACTTACTGGCATCTTATGGTACTTATAGTGAGTATGGCATTAAATGTAATGTGCATCTTATATCAGTATGGCATTAAATATAGTGATGATATGCATCTTACTAGGCATCTTATAGTGTATGGCATTAAATGTAGTGAGATACAGCTTATAGTCTAATTGGATATTGGCATTAAATGTAAGAGAGTCTTAAACTTGAATAATGGCATGATAATCTTCTCACTTACAGTACTTATTAACATGGCGTTCAATGTAGTGATAGGCATCTTACTAGCCTTACACTGATATCAATGGCGTTCAAGAGTTTGCATCAATACTTATATTTGCAAATGTAGTGATATGCATCTTACTAGCATCTTATAGTTCTTATAGTGAGATATCAATGGCATTAAATATAGTGATATGCATCTGATAGTGTTAATAGTGAAATATCAATGGCATTAAATGTAGTGTGGCATCTTAAGTAATAGTGAAATATTAATGAAATAAAATGTAGCGATATGCATCTTACTATCATCTTATAGTACTAATAGTGAGATACAGCTTCATTGGTTGTTAATAGAGAGTCAAACTTAAAAACATGAAATCTCTCACTTCTAATTAACACGGGTTGTTGTCCCCACTGAAAGATTTGCCAATCTTGCTAGCTGCCGAGTGTGTGCAAAAAATGTTAAAACAGTTGTAGGTACCCAACAATCCAGACCTCTAACTTTATATCAAATGTACTCTCTTACTGTCTTTTGTTTGTTTGAATGGTGGTCTATGCCACAAAACAATTTTTTTTCAGCAGTTATATGGTACTGGAAGTAAGTTTAAAATGGCGGAGGAGAGAACCTGGTTACCAGCTGTCCTCAAGTTAACTGGTAAATTTTCTAGCAAAAATCAGCTTTTGTTCCAACGGCGGATCGAACCTGGAATTACCAGAAGGTGAGAGACATTATGGCTCAAAGTGTGATGCACTAACCACTCGGCCAATCAGTAGCACGCTGTTTTATCAGCAAGATGTATCTTACATTGTATTTTATAAGTAATGTCAACAAATATTCTGGCATATATTGATCCCTCACGTACGCACTCTTGTGTCAGATTCAGATTTTTTTTCAAAGGGAGGTTGGGGCTGAGGGGCAACATAATTATACTATCTAAAATTGTTTTACATTATATGCATCACTGCACAGAATTTCCCTATTCTTTGGTGAATTGAGACTAAGGTATCCATTTGAGGGTGAGGGGACACTACTTTTCAGGATAATTTCTGAAATTTGACAGCTGATAGACTATTATTTAGCTTCCAGACATAATATAATATGACCTGTTTAAATGTTCAGATGTAAATGTGTATTCCTCTTTAAAATAGTTGTCTGAGCATAAATAACCAACTAATTAATTATTTTTATATGAAATAGGTTACAAAGGGTAGCCCTTTTTGAAACTCATCTCCGCCATAACTACAGCATGAATTAAAAACCTGATTATATCTGAATGATCTGAATGAATGTACGGTTCAAGTATGTGCTATTGTAGAAATTGGAAAATAAATTTTATGTCTTTTCAGACTTTGTAATTCCCTCACGTACATGTATCTTCGAGACGTACATAGACAAACACGTCTGTGATTAGCATAGGTGGGGCATATATAAAGCAACATTTTCTTAATATTCGAAAAAATATTAAAAATTGGTTGTATTTTCTAATATTAATAAATAATTGTTAAATTTTACAAATTGATTTTTTTAAACTAAAAAATGAATTTTTAATTTCAATGAATAATGAACCAAAGTTGAATTTATTGCCTATTTTCTAATTTCAATAAATTAATTATTTGATATTAATAAAAAATAATTTCATCAATATCAAATAATAGTTAATAAATTACCAAAATTACCAAAATAGTAAGTTGAATTTAAGTGGAATTTATTCGCTAGCATGCCAAAGTGGAATTTATTCCTTATTTTTTAAATAATATAAAATATTTGAAAATAGGCAATAAATTCCCATTTTCATCCCTATTTTGTAATATTTAAAAATCAATTTCGCTTTTGTCATGTATCTTCAAGTTGTATAAACGATTTGATTGGAGTAAAGAGAAGTGCGCAGGTGATGAACATAGGTGGCACATCAATCATAAAATAATAATCAGTTGATTTTTTTATATAAAAAATTACTTTTGAGTAATGAGGGTTCTTTAACGTGCCAACACCTACTGTGACACGGGACCTTTGTTTTTACTGTCTCATCCGAAAGACAGGAAACCGCCGGCTGGACTCGAACTCGCGACCTCACGATCAAGAGTCGAGTGCGCTACCGACTGAGCCAGGCCGACTCTTTTATTATCAGAACACACCTCAAAACAGAGAATGAATTCTCTAAAACATTAAAAACCGAAATGAGCTTTGACAATCCTCATGAGCTCATCCACAATGGTGAATCTTTTCCATATAAAGGCCTTATGAACTACTATTTATTAGGGCCGATTATATATAACAAACTCGTATAGTTTCGACTCTGGTAGGGTAGGGTAAGAGTTGACTGAATATCGAGCACCTTAAATTCAGCTGAACTCGGTATAGTATTGTAAAGCATGCTATAAACTAATCCCTAGACTTCCTAGACACGCGGATATTTACCAATTATCGATATGGATGTTAAGTCAATGGGGGAGCTTGTTTGTCAAACCGGCTGACACATAATGCCCCCTTTTCGCACAGATAGCACCATTTAAATTCTAAACTTCTGTAAAACTAAGATTTGGCAATACATTATTATTTAGCCTTGTATGATACCAATTTTTGTTTTGGAAATGTAGGTCTACAATTTTATCAAATTTGAACTCAAATGAGTGTCATATCGACAGAAACGATCGCCTTGAGCATTTGTATTGGCCTGTTTTGTAAAACTATAGTTTCGGTATTGGTAATATATATATTATATATATATATATATATATATATATATATATATATATATATATATATATATATATATATATATATATATATATACAGTTCTAGCAATAGAAAAAGACTATTACGTTATACATTAATCTACCAAATTTACTATTGGCAATGTCACCCTAGCAACATCGAGCCAGTAGAAAGTACGCAATTCTCATTGACCAATGAAATTACAAGAAACTACGAAGAGATATAATATTTGGAATTTTATTTATTATTCTATTTTGTCAGTATCAGACAGATAGGAAGGTTTTGTTAAACTGTATGTATAATACTAACAAATACTGTAACAATATAATCGATATCAATATAATCCGGACGACCGATTTTCCGGACTTTTTATGTGTCTCCCATTCAGTTCGGATAATCGGCGTTAGACTGTAGTTAAAATCCTAATATTTTTCAAATAGAAAAAAGAAACAACACAAAATGATCCTCCTACTCCCTTTCTTATCCCTATCATAATCATTTCTTCATTGAGGTAAGAAAAAAAGACAGAAAAGTACACACACAAACACACACGCGCGCGCGCGCACGAACACACACATTGATATGTATTTTCTGTGGGTTTTTTTACCTAATCATAATATGCATAAAAATACTACCAATTAAGTCTTTATGAAATTATTTATTTTCTTGTTCAAAACAGCGTTGTATTATTTAGCTTTGTAGTGAAATTGAATGTACTTTATCAGTTGATGTAGATAACAATACTTTCTTGTTTAAGATATTTAGATATAAAATATTTTGCATACAATATTAAAAAGCCAATCGATACATTTATCCTGGTAAGGATTCTCCAAATCTTTAATGATGATTGACCAATGAATTGACCAGAAATTATGAATATGTATAAAATATGAAATTATTTAACATATTTCACATTTAACAAACAGTACAATCGAACGAAAACGGCTTCTGTAATTTGATTCCAAGTATCGCATATTCCAAAGATATAAGAGAATGAGTCATTCCTCGCGGTTTTTACGATATCAAATTAATAATAGGAGCGTGAAATTTTATTTGTCTCGGGTTTGTTTGAAATATGAGTTGATAATGAAGAACTGTTAAGAATACTGCAACTGTGAAATTCGATTTGATGGATTCAGAATTTTCACTGCTAATTTACAAGTGTATTTAAGAATTACATATTAGGTAAAACTACGCATATGATCAGACTGCACGCGATCCTAGTAGAATGGATCAACGAGAGCCTTACAACGATCAACTGCAGTCTGATGATAAGGATAAAAACATATGTGTGGTTTTGTATTTATTACATGCCCCTTATTTATTATATCTATATGCATTAGGCGTTTCGACGACATCGTGGGGGGGCTAGAGGCTCCGGCGGGGTGCAAACGCCGTTACCCACCCCGTATTAAACTTTTATTGCTGTATAAAGTATAGGCACATGGTGTTGGAAATTGGGGCTAAAGCCCCATTTTCAAAGACTGTTTCTGGCGTGTGTGTGTTTTAAAGTTGGTCAGTATAGATTATACACGGAGGCAGCCCCCCCCCACTATAATGGCGTGAGTTGTGCAGTTTTAAGTTGGGTTGACAAGAGGTAAAGCACCCCCACAACTTTCAAATTAAGGACTTCCGACGCCTATGATAATGTGTCACACTTATCTGACAAAATTAATAACTCGGTTCGTGACAAGAAACGCACGACAATCGACAATACTTTGGACGACATGAATCGGTCGTATTTAAGAGATATCAGCTCGGTCGTGACGAAATACCCCGTATCCTACAAGAGGTTACGGACTACGCAATACGACGTTACGTATTGCACGCGCGTATTAAACTCTGTATTGTAACTGTATAATTAGTATTAATCTCACATGCATCTAATAACAATGGATATTGGTAACTAAAGACCACTTCACATTTTTGACAAAATAAAAAGACCACTTTTGGTGTTGACTGTAAAAAAAAAAAAATTAGGTAAAATACCACGTCACACTTGGGCAAAGCAGACCACACATATTGACAAGAGTGAAAAATTGCAAAATGTAAATTTGTCAGTCACATTGATTATACACTAGGAGGCAGCTGTGACAAGGTAAAAACGATATGATGGCGTAAAAGACGACGTCACAAGTCAAATGCAAAGCCAGTATTGAGAAGGATCAAGACACACGTCAAATAAAAGGGTCGTATTGACAAAAGGTAAAGCCACCCCGTCGACACGTCACTCTGGTCGTGACAAGAGGTCACGTAATTTAGTACTACTAAGTACCACACCACACTCGGTATTGTCGTGACAAGGGGTATTGAAAGAGATTTACCACGTCACACTTGTATTGACATGAGCTAAAAAAACGGACTCCACTTAGAACCTCAAACTCGGTATTGACAAGAGATAAAATACCACTTAACACTTGGTACTGACAAAAGCTAAAAAACGACGTCACACTCAGTTGTGACGAGAGGTAAAAGACCACGTCACACTTGGTATTGACAAAGCTAAAAGACCACTTGGTATTCACATTCACATTCGGTATTGACAAGAGGATCACAAAGACAAGAGGTAAAGGAAACCTCGGTATTGACAAGAAAAGGCTCAAACGGTTGTGACTTAAAACACTTCGGTACTGACAAGAAGTAAAGGAAACACTCGGCTGACAAGAGAAGACCACGTCACACTTGGTATTGACAAAAGCTAGTAGACCACGTCACACTCAGCTGTGACAAGAGGTAAAAACGACGTCACACTCAGCTGTGACAAGAGGTAAAAGACGACGTCACACTCAGCTGTGACTAGAGGTAAAAGTCCACGTGAAAGCCAGTATTGACAAAAGCTAAAAGGCCAAGACACACTTGGTATTGACAAAAGCTAAAAGACCACGTCAAAGCCAGTATTGACAAAAGCTTAAAGGCCACGTCACACTAGGTATTGACATTAGCTAAAAGACCACCTCAAAGCCGGTATTGACAAAAGCTAAAAGGCCACGTCACACTTGGTATCGACAAAAGACCACGTCACACCTGGTATTGACAAAAGCTAAAAGGTCACGTCACATTTAGTACTGACAAAAGCTAAGATACCACACCACACCCGGTATTGTCTAAAGCTAAAAGACTACGTCACACTTGGTATTGACAAGAGGTGATTTACCACGTCACACTCGGTATTGACATGAGGTAAAATATCACGGCACACTCGGACGGTAAGTGACATGTCAGAGTATTGACAAATAGGACCACCTCAAACTCGGTATTGACAAGAGGTATTGGACCACACCACACTCGGCATTGACAAGAGGTAAAAGACTTTGTCACACTCGGTATTGACAGACAGGTAAAATACCATGTCACGATCGGTTGTGACAAGAGGTAAAGGACCACGTCACACTCGGTATTGACAAGAGTTAAAGGACCATGTCACACTCGGTTGTGACAAGAATTAAAGGACCATGTCACACTCGGTTGTGACAAGAGTTAAAGGACCACGTCACACTCGGTATTGACAAGAAGTAAAGGACCACCCACGTCACAAGAGGTAAAGGACCATGTCACACTCGGTATTGACAAGAGGTAAAGGACCACTCACACTCGGTATTGACAAGAAGTAAAGGACCACCTCACACTCGGTATTGACAAGAGGTAAAGGACCACCTCACACTCGGTATTGACAAGAGGTAAAGGACCACCTCACACTCGGTATTGACAAGAGGTAAAGGACCACCTCACACTCGGTATTGACAAGAGGTAAAGGACCATGTCACACTCGGTTGTGACAAGAGGTAAAGGACCACCCACCCTCGGTTGTGACAAGAGGTAAAGGATCATGTCACACTCGGTTGTGACAAGAGGTAAAGGACCACCTCACACTCGGTATTGACAAGAGGTTAGAGTCTAGGTCACACTCGGTACTGACAAGATGTAAAAGATCACGTCACTCGGTATTGACAAAAAGCTAAAAGACCACGTCACACTCGGTATCGACAAAAGCTAAAAGACCACGTCACACTCGGTATCGACAAAAACTAAAAGACCACGTCACACTCGGTATCGACAAAAGCTTAAAGACCACGCCACACTCGGTATCGACAAAAGCTAAAAGACCACGTCACACTCTATGCTTCCTCATTTTTGCTTCACAAAAGTTTATGTATTTTACCCAGTACACTTACAGTAAACTTGCACTTATGTTTATTAATCAGTGCGAGACATGGTACAATATTAACAAATATTCCAGTACTCTGTAATTGGGTTTCACATGTTTTCAAGTTGTTGAAATTACCAAGACACGATTATATAATATAAGAAACGAATTTATTTTTTGTAATGCTAATACAAAAATATTTCTGGAAGACCTGTTCGCACCTCAGATTTATAGAATGTGCAGTTACTAAATATATGATCAAGTGGATTACTGGGGGAATAATGTAGATATTTACCTGATTCAAAGGATGTTTGGACACGCCTATATTTCGACATGTCGGTAACCATCTCATTAAAGAATGGATCCACCAATGGTAAAGAATACAACCGGAAGTCATAGATCGTGGAATGCTGTGCATCATTGATTACAAAATGAAATAACACCTGTATAAAATGGAATTACAGGTACATTACTTATTTGCTTGCGTTTTTACAAGGACCATTTCCATGTTACATATAAATGTATCCAATCTTCTGTACACGTACTTCATTTATCACAGTTTTAAAGTGATACTAGTTGTGATTACAAAAAAAAAAAAAAAAAAAAAAAAAAAAAAAAAAAACCAATAGAATTATTACGAATATTTTTACATTTACGACTTGTGTTTGATGTACGATATCAGATACGAACTTAAGACACAGTCAGAAAAATCTTATATTTCTATATATTTTGTGAAAATAAGGTCAGATCCGGTGTGGTATTAATATACAAATAGTAATGTGGAGTTTATCAATTGCAATTGAAAAAGTGCCAATCTCGGGTTTCTCATGCAATTTTCACAAAATATATAGGAATTTAAGAATTGCCATGCTTATGTTTATCTCGTTTGTTATTGTATATCAATCAAAGTATTAAAAAATGAAAAAACAATTTTTTTGAAAAAAAAACCCCACAGGTAATGCCCCTTTAAGATATTATTGATAATCTATATATGAGCATATATACAGAGCCAGGACAGTAGTATTTGGACACTATAATCTTTTATCATATATTTCATATAAACCCACATTTTTGTAGGAAAAATATTGTGAAAGCATTTCTTATCAACGTTACAGACACCTTATTAACCTTTAAAATGAGAATGTTTAAAAGTTTCTTTGATTATTTTGATGTAATTTTCTGATTTATAATTTCAAAGATTTGACAATTTAAACAGAAAATAAAAAATAGAGACGTAACAGTTATACTTACACATATAAGGAATTTTCATCACAATAATTTTCTATTTATGGTATAATGATGTCTGAATACTTTTATTCGGTCTCTGTAGTTGGAAACACTGTCATTTGTATTGACCATTTAATATGACGTATATGGCAAATAAAAAGGAATTTATTTATTTAAGCTTGTCAATTTGCGTGCGATTGCACTCGTTACCCCTTGGAACCATTGCAGACACCTTAATTCTTACATATCGTATGGAAATCAGATACATATTATGGTTACAAATATATATGTGCCTACATTATTTCGAGTTTTTGTGATAAATATATAGCGAAAGAATGTGAACAATATTTACAGTTTGTTATAAGTAAAACTTGTGAGTTATATCATTTTACTGGAGATTCGGCTTTAAATGGAAATTTATTTGACATACATTCAAGTCCTCCATTTGAAGAGTGGAGTTTTGGATGTCGACTACTATGCACCACGTGATCCCTGATCTGTAACCCTCTACAATAGCGACGGTAACATAAAAACCCTTGGTATCCTCTATGCTGCCTGGAAAAAAAAGAATATTGGCAATGTTTACATTATATTAAATTTGTTTTCCGAAATTCAATCTCTTTCACACTGTTTTGGGATCAATGTACAGTGATGAAAAATAGCGCCCGGTAGAATCAAAATACTCTTTCACAGTACATATTTCTGGAAATTATTTTTTAAAAATTATCTGTCCAGATATACATTCAATCAAGTCTGTCCTTGCACTAGGGTCATTTAATATCTCAAAAAAATAAAAGTTCCAAAAAACAGATCAGTGAAAAATCTCTGTGAAGTGAAAAATGATTGAAAATCACAGATTTTGGGGATTTATTTATTAAAATTATCTGTGTTTGATATATGTCCCATCAAATGACACATATAGCTATATGTAGGGTCATTTAATATCTCAAAAAAATAAAAGTTCCAAAAAACTGGTTTTACAAGGTTATTTTGGGGTAAAAAACAGTGAAAAATGATTGAAAATCACAGATTTTGGGGAATTATTTATTAAAATTATCTGTTTTGATATATGTCCCATCAAATGACACATATGGCTATATGTAGGGTCATTTGATATCTCAAAAAAAATAAAAGTTCCAAAAAATGGTTTTACAAGGTTATTTTGGGGTAAAAACAGTGAAAAATGATTGAATATAAACTGAATAGTTTCAAAGATGGTTTTACAAGGTTATTTTTAGGTTTAAAAAAATAGAATATAAATTTGTGCAGTCAAATAGTACTCTAGAGTTTGCTATCAAGGTCACCGACTTATTAAATCCCCTTCTTTATAAGCTAGATAAAAGTGAGCAGAAAATCACAGCATTTTATCAAATTGCCAAGTCTCAATTTATTATGATGATCCTCTGTGTTTCAAGTTTACGTACTTCATTTGTGATGTCTCATGATATTTTTTAAAAAATATTTTTTGTTTTCAATTGAAAAAGAAGACAGAAATTGTAAAACAAGATATTTTCATATAGGCTTATTTACTTTGTTCTTGAGTTACAATATGGCTAATCGTCCGAGTTAAAAAAAAAACTATTATTTTTGAAATATATCTTAGTTTTAAGACAATATAAAATTAAATGTTTTAGAGGGTGCCGATGCGATACGTCCAACTGATTTATGACGTTGCAGACGATAGTGTAGGATCAGTCTAAAATAGGTTGAGTCCCAGAAAAACATCTAAATCTAGATTGTGTATTTCAGAAAAAAAAAAGATAAGAAACCAAACTCCTAATTTTTCTTTGTTCTCATTCAAATTCCATGTAGATATTTTTTTTAAGTAAATATTGTTCACTGAACGATTGATTTGTTCGTTTACATATGTAAAATAGCTCATTCCGGATTGCTCCTTGGTTTAGTATAATGTTAATTTTCATCAACAGCACACCTTCTGATCTAAAAATTCTCGCTTGAATAAAATGTCTTTGCCATTGAATCACAGGGCCTATATCGCTAAACATGGATCTTGTCCTTTTAAACACTTTTGAAAAATAAAATATAAATGTACTCTAGAGTTTGCTCTTTATAAGCTATTTGCCTATTTGTATATATCTTAGTTTTGACATTGAATAAAATAATATTTGAGACGAGATTACCTTTTAAAAAATTTGTGAAACATATCCCGATTTTGAGTAATTTGGTGTTTATATTCATTTTGTTGTTTACATGATTACGTGTTTTTGGGCTACTATTTAGACGTTGACAGTGCCTACTCTCGATCAATCTCTGTGTAAGAGATTGCGTAGTATTATCATAGACCGGCATATCATGTTTCGTCGAACGAGTACGTTTCTTTGTGCATTCTGTAGAAAAAAATCACCATTACTTGAACATGAAAAGAACCATTTCATATAAAATTAAAAAAACGATGATTTCATCAAATGTCGTTTATACAAAAATAGTGACATTTGGTATATAGTTCAAAATGATTTACTTACTATCAGACGGCGGTAACCATGTCAACAATAGTTTCTCTAAAGTGTGATCTATTTCATCTTGCTGAACCTTGACTTCAAAATATGCCGGTGAACCTGGCCATAGATCTCGTTCCACTGTATTTGGAAAGAGAACCGGAAAGTCACGTGTCAGAGTCGGTGGGTCACATCCTGTGTTAATACAATATTATAAATATATATTATCAACCATCTGTCTATCTATCTATCTTTGGTGACGGTGGGTCACATCCTGTATTAATACAATATATATATATATATATATATATATATATATATATATATATATATATATATATATATATATATATATATATATATATATATATTATCAACCGTCTGTCTATCTATCTATGGTGACGGTGGGTCACAATCCTGTGTTAATACAATATAAATATATATAATCTATCTATCTATCTATCTATCAATTTATGACAGAAGTAATCAGAGTACATGTATAGGTGTCTTCCTCCTATTCCGACATTGCCTGAACAATAGATGTTGTTACAAGACAGGTATGTTGGTATAGCAATATTACTCTAAGTAATGTGCAGGTGTTATACATATGATACAGGTAGATTAAGATTTCAAATTTCTTTATTCACTCTGACACACATAATGTGTGTAACAAGAGGTTAATATACAACATACATAAATACACGACAGAGACATATAACTAATCATGAAGTCTTACCTTTGTATTATAACAAAATATAGTTGTCAGTGTTTTGACATCACTCTTAAGAGTACAGTTTTCATTGGTATTCTTATTAACGAAAATTTTTCGAGAAATCTAGAAATATTTGCTTACGCCCTGGTATAACAAAAATAGAACAAGCCCTTTGTTTTGATTGTATTTGGATGTACACAGTAATATTTTGGTATAAATTTAACTCGTATGTTCACAATTTCTTGTTATTCACAAAAAATAATGTAATTCATCTCCAACATCTGTTTCACATAATGGACAAATTTTTTCACTTTTAGGAATACCTACCCACTGCCCTGTTTCAACTGGTGATTTAAAATCTGAGGTTCTAAATCTACAAATAAGTTTTCCATCCTTATGTCTCAGGTGTCTCTGAATAAATTGGTCTCTTATTTTTGCTTCACTTCATGTTGTAGCTATTCTTTATTTGCTGCACATATTTCTTGCTGCGTCAAGAAATAATCTAACCAGTATTATCAAGAATATATTTTACATAAGATAGCCATTTAAATTGTGCATCACCTGTTATATTCAATTTTAATAACAGTTTATAGAATTGACTAGATAGATTATTTCCAGTTATAAGCTTAAACCAAAACATAACCGTTCGTTTAAATTTCAATTCAACTGGGTACCTGCCAAACTCGCCATAGACCATGTAATTAGACGTACCGCTGCGTAAATCCAATATCTTTTTAAGAAACTGTAAATAAACCTTTTCCGCTATGTTACAATTTTCATAGCCCCATACCTCCGCACTGTACAACAGTGATAGACAATCAAATAATTTAAGTTGGAGATCAATAGGTAATGTGACATTTCTTATTTTTCTATATATGGCGAATAGAGCTTTCAGTGCATATTCAACCATTTTTTAAGTTTTAACAAAACTACCATTGTAATAGTACACCTAAGTTCGAATAAGATTTTTAACACCATAAAAATGACAACTTTGGTTTTCTGAAAATTAACGTTGTGTTTCTATATTTCACAATATCGTTTTTCTAGCTATTGCACCTCTGAACTTTGACATAAGAACCGTATGTCAGCATATAATAGAATAAAATATTAACCCGACAGAAGTCACCAAGTTTTTTTTGTGATTCACAGTTGGTTTCGGCAAAATCATTTAGAAATATTGAAAATAAAGAGAGATTTTCTTGTTTACAGCTCAGGTAAAGTTTATCAGATACATAAGTGCTGAGCAAGACTTTGTTTTCAAGTGCATGTTATCTATTACTCTGAAAATGTTTCCCTTTTACATGATATTTTTGCAACTTCTGCCATAAACCCGCCCACCAAACCGTGTCAAAAGCTTTTTTAAAATCAATAAAAGTACAAAAAAGTTTTTTCCATTGGCAAAATATATTGATATCAAACTTTGTAAAAGATTCTTTCAGTGATTGAGTGGACGTCTAAACAAGACAAAATAAATTTCTTCTGATAAACAAAACTGTTCATTGATGTAAAAACTTTACCATGCAGAGTCATGGCCCTTTAATTGTCGGGGTCTAGTAAATATCGGTTTAATTAATTCAGGTCCAAGAATCTGGTATAATACTGTTTTTTTTTGAATAATTAAGTGTAGATTGGCAAAAAGGTATCGAGATTTTTTGTATTCAGTATCCCCACATACTTGGCTATCGGTAGCGCACTCGACTCTTGATAGGTCCAGAGTTTTTCCAGAGGTTAGTTTTCCTTTGGATGAACAGTCAGGTCCCGTGTCTCAGTTGGTGTCGGCACGTTTTTTCACAGCTGTAAGTTGAGCATCATCCCTTCATTTTCTCATATTTCTTTAGTGGGACGTTAAACAACAATAAACAAACAAAACATCACCGCATGCTTTATTGTTCTGTAATCTAATTACAGCATCTGCTGTTTTTTCGGATCATTCAATATTTTTCAGATTTTTTTAGAATCAATTTTACATGTGTTTCTCATCTCATTTTCAATTTTATACTTATGATTTATGTAACATTTTTTTCAAAGTTTTCTTTATGTTTTACTTTTATTGCGCAGTTCTATTTTAGTTTTGTTATTCTTTGAAGTTCCATATTTAGCTTTCGCAATATGAAATTCACTTCTTTTGTGTGCACAATCGTTAGTAAACCATTCCTTGTCAGACCTTGAGAAACCATCTAAATTCTTCCGGGTATCAAAAACGTTTTTTGCGGATTCAGTAAATAGTTATCCTATATCATTTACTATTTTGTTTACACTAATATTACTAATTTTATTGAAAGTCGATTAATGCTCATCAATGGCATCGCTTATTGAAAGCAGCGAATCACTATTAACTACGGATTCAACGAAACTTTGTTCATAGTTAGATTTCCATCCCACAGTCATTTCTGTGCATGATTTACGCACGAGTGGTTCTATGTTCCGCGCATTCATATATAAAGCGAATGCTAACCGACAGTGAACGTCAGAGATCAATGGGTCAAAGTCTACAACATCGAATTCTGATACAAGTTCGAACGCACTTGAAGATAGCAGTAAGAAGTCAATTACTGTAGAATCATTACAGGTATTTTTCCATACATTTTTATCGACACCAGTTCTACCATTTGCTATATACAGGTTATCATCTTTACAGAATTCTATTAATTTAAGGCCAAAACTATTGGGCTTTGATTTATATAGACTTAGTCGCTTTAGGTGTATGTTCAGTTGTAAAAGTTTTTCATGATCAAGCAAGTAGGGGGATAATTCATCATCATTTATAATATAGGGCGTCAATAAGACCTTGGTCGGGTTCAACATAATCTAACAGCTGACTTGTTTTAGCATTGAAACGCCTACAGTTGCGATCTGGTCACCAAAGTTAACTCTCTGTTCAAGCTCGAGTTCGATTTCATTTAAAGCTTTAGGAGATGAGAACCTGGAAGTTTCGGGTGGAATATAGACACACCCTAATAAAAAATTACTCTTTGTATTTAGCAGATTGGCAGAGAATGTTACCCACTGTACACATTCTAACCTTGTAACATGAAAATACAGAAAATTTTCATATATATCTTTGTAAATAATAACTATACCACCAGATTTTCTTTTACATTTAGATCTGTGCTTCGCAAAATATGAATGTGATATCAAATTCGTCAGTTTTGCTTTCGATACACACCAAGATATCTATTAGAGATCAGAACTCTGGTACAAGTAATTTTGAAATGAAACCACATATATTTAAACATGATATTTTCAAAGTATACATAAGTATACTGAAGTTGATATAAAAAACCTGCTGGAATTTCTAATAGACAATATATTTGTAATGTTCGGAGACGTGGTCTTTCAACAAACTGTCGGCATTCCTATGGAACCAATTGTGCTCCTTTATTGGCCGACCTGTTCCTTTATTCATACGAAGCAGACTTCATTCAGAAACTGCTGAATCAAAAGAAGAAAAAGTTAGCGGTGTCCTTTAATTTGACATTTAGATATATCGACGACGTTTTGTCAATTAATAATGACAATTTTCATACATATGTCAATGCGATATATCCCAGCGAACTAGAAATTAAAGATACAACAGAATCAAGTACACACGCTTCATACTTAGACATTTTACTTAATATAAACACAGACGGGAAATTAGCAACTAAGCTATACGATAAACGCGACGATTTCGGCTTTCCCATCGTAAATTTTCCACATTTAAGTAGTAATATCCCTCAGTCACCTGCATATGGAGTTTATATTTCACAAATGATCCGATATGCCAGGGCGTGCACAACATATGAAGATTTCATATACAGAGGTAAACTACTCACTGACAAATTATTGACACAAGGATATCGAAAACCGCGTGTAATGTCAACGTTCCGCAAATTTTATGGTCGGTATAATAGGCTTGTTTGCGACTACTCTGTTTCACTAAGTGAAATGTTGAGTTGCCTTTTCGTTGGCGGTTGTTGAGACGTCTGTACCAATTGTGACGAGGATACACTCCTCACGTGTTTCATTGGACTTGACTGTGGACTCACGGCGGGTGTGTGACCGGTCGACAGGGGATGCTTACTCCTCCATGGCACCTGATCCCACCTCTTGGTTTCCAGAGGTCCGTGTTTGTCCATTTTTACCGGATTTGTATCTATGTCCTGGACATCCTATTGATTTATGCTTTGGTATCTGAGATTTTTATATTATTATAGAAGCGTCAGGATGAATTTCATTAGTATGACCTCCTGTGGCGGATCCCTAGCGTGACTGTTTCTATGGGTTGGTGGTTGGCACCGGTTCCCGTTGATTTACAAAGTATCGCCTTTCAGTATAGCAGTATTGCCAGTGCGGCATGCTTCTTTTATTACTGGTATCAGTTCCCTTCCGGCGATGATTAATCTGTAATAGTGGTGGCTTCGGCTTGAACAAATTAAGTCTCAGTGACATTCAATTTTTGGACAATGGTATCTAGAATATCCAGTTTGGAAAGTTTTTTTATTCATTTCGGCTCAAGGTCAAATTGGGGCGTCCCTGGGGGAGTGCTAACGAGTTATGGAAAAACCGGGTTGACTCACATTCTGGTGGATAGCAGGGTGATGTAAATTTATCGGCTAAGGTTGGTAAAACATTGGCCAATGTGAAAAGTTAGTATTCAAACTATGAATCTGCTGTGGTGGTGAACCATATAAGCCATTATTGGCATAAGCTAATACTGAACTCATAGGTGACTGAGCTGGTGTACATGGACATTGCATTCGTTTTACCTGCGCTGATCACACTGGGTGAACTACGTGTTCGTTCTTTTTTTACTTTTCTTGGATTTAAATGTCTAGCAATTTTGCTTTTTCAGCGAACAGAATTTGTCTAGAGTCCATTAGTTACAAATTTATCCAAATTATGCTGGTATCACTATTCTATAGCTGTTAATATTTTCGAAAATTTAGGAGCTCAGGTACACACTCACCCTCTCTCCGCCATGTTAGTCCGAATGGTAAGGTAGGCTTATACAGCTAAATTGAGTATACAAAAAATCGATTTTTTTCCTCAGACGCCAAGTGTCTATGTTAAGTTCACATCAACTAAAATGATTTGATATACCAATATTAATTGCTAAATTAAATCTTGATTTACAAGTTAATAGAACCAATGGATAATCAAAACTCCAAGTCCATTAGAATACGACAAAGCAGATATACAAACGGACTCATCACGGAGAACAATGGCGAATGGGACCAGGTCTCCGGAAGGACCCAACACTCCCTGACAGCATGCCACATCCACCGCAAATATCCAACGGGAACCTCTCGAGTGAAAAAGTCAAAACACACTAACATTTCTTCATATTGTTCAACAAGATCCCCGTATCGACCTTTAAACTTCCGTAGTGATGATTTTAAGCGTTCACCAAAGTAACCCTGTGTGAGTAGTTTATTGGCGAGTCGTTTGGGCCTCAAAATAAAACATTCATAAAAGGAGCATGTACTGGCATAACATATTAGTTGTGAAATAAAAATGACATAGGCAGAAGAATATTATTACTTAGGAACGAAAAATTTGTGATATGGAAATTGAGATTGTCGCGTTTCTCATAAAGGGAGGTGTGAAGTTGACCCTCCTTCTCAATCGACAGGCGTAAATCTAGCTGAGAAGTAGATGTTTTGCTCTCTGTCTCTGTTTCTGAAATTCTGAATTAATCATAGGCAGACGTCGTCTATGTACATATATGTAAAATTGAACCGAGATGCTAACTGTTTATTTTTATGGAGAGCAGAGACTGTATAAATTACGCTTCATATGAATACAAAAAATATCAACCAAGAGAGTTGCACGATTGGTACGCATTGGAATGACGACAATTTGCTAGAAAACCTTTCCCATAAAAACCACGAAGATGTCTACTAGAAACTCCAGTATCTTGATGATACCATCTTCTGTGTACTTGTTAAAGAAATCGAGTGTTCCTTCACAAAACAAGGTTCCTAATAGCTGTACACTAACTATTTATATCTGCTATATCTATTTTTGTATACAAAGGAGTTCTGTATAAAAAAGATGGTGGTGTGTTTTTAAGTTTCTGGTGATGAATTGTTGTGTAAATGGTCGAAAATCAAAAGTCCTGATGTTTGTTATATGTTTGAAATTTGGATACTTTATAATTAATGTTCCGACAACTCTTTTGAATTTTGTACTTTTTCTTCACAACTGCTTGACTCCACCTCTTGAATAGGCTGTTGTACAGTATCTCTGAAGACCTGGATTAATATGTGTATGTAGTTTGAAAATAAAAAGATAAAATGCTTTGAAGGCGGATAATTTTGAAACAAATTATACTCATTATCATGATTTTTTTCACATGTATTAAATTGTTCCTAACAGTACAAAGCATCACCTTTCAATCAAAAAGTTATCACGTTTACCAACCTTGCAAAAAGAATGAATCTTCAAGCAATCACCGAAGTAATACTTCCTGCGAATTCATACCACATATATTTATGTGATATATAGGAATTCGATTTTTGTGTAACGTATACTGTTATAATACACTTATATGTTTGTACTTATGTCCAATAGAACTCGGCTTTCAGTTAAGAGGTCCGGACTTATTTAGCATTGATAAAGAGACATCCAAGATACTAAATGGTTTTAGATGTGAGGTGGTCTTTAGTTGTGGTTTATATATCTATATATGACATTGGTAACCGTGTCGTTAGTCATTTTAGTGCTTTATATATTTTTTCTTGATTTAGATGCGATATCCTAGGATACGTAGTGTTGTTGGTTTTAGTGCTTTATATATATATATATATATATATATATATATATATATATATATATATATATATATATATATATATATATATATATATCCAAACTTGTCTATAAAGGCCACTCAAGGAAACCGTGAACAATTTGCTGTAATAGACCGGTGGCCTTTATAAAGATGGGTGGCCTTTATCATAAAAATAACTTTAAAAATATTTTGATTAAATTACCTTAATATAGACAGAATCCCTTTATACAGAGGTGACTTTTAATGTAACTTTGATTATATATATATATATATATATATATATATATGTATATATATATATATATATATATATATATATATATATATAAATGCGCGTGCATGCGTATTTATGTGTGTGTGTGTGCGTTTGTGTGTATGTTTATTTGTGTATATATCTGTGTGTATGTGTATGTTTATGTATGTTTATGTGCATATTTGTGCATATATCTATGTAAGTAAGTGTATCTATGTGTCTATGTGTGTATGTATGTGATAATGAAACAGAGAGATAATAACTTAAGGCTAGGCATTGATACATTAATCATAACAGCACCTACCTGATGACCTTTGGTACGCTGTGCAATCAATTCCAGTCTGAAAAAAATTATATAACAATGGAGAAAAATAATATATCGTATATAATTACGATTAAATTGAAATTCAAACAAAAATTCTTTTAAAGAAATCATCCATTGTACTATTATTTTATTCTTTGTTTCTTCATGGATGCCGCTCAGGTTGCATAGAGTTTTTCATGTATCTAATGAAAAGTATTGATGAAGAATACGACTAGATATCATAGAAGTATAGATGATCACTTTCAGCAGGTTATTCATATGGAATTATTTTAGTAATGATCATTTCCCATTTGAGAATAAACAGTTAACGACCTTGGGAATATAAGGTAGCATTAAAAAATAGAAAAAGAATTACATTAAAAAAAATCTCTCAAACACAGATAAGTTTTAATGCACGTATTTGGTAACCATAACTATACACGATGGTGTATCATAGAGACCGGACCAGAAATAGTTTAAATGCTCCTTTCTTTAAAATTAGCTTCACTATGTTTGTAAACTTTAAAAATGACGAAACTCGGTCAACAAAACAAAGCCACCCGCATTCATGTTTGATTTTACCTGTACTTGACACAGGTTAAAGCGGCGTGGTATGTCTTGAACTACGATATAACTGCTTTTCAAAAATCATTTTCGTTTAATAGAATGACAGTAACTTAAACTTTTTCAGAAATTGAAGAATGCAGACGATAAAACTTAGAAATCTTAAATTTATACTCACCTTTGGCGAGCAATTGATCTCCTCAAAACCGAATGATGATAACACGTGTTGTTGGAAAAGACATGATATTATAACGACGACGCATGTTAACCCGGATAGAACTGACTTATTTTGCATCACACTTCCACGTAACTAATTCATGGTCTACCATATCATCATCCCCCGTGGAAAGACCGACTCACGTATTAGTGTTCATACCCGACTTTATAAGTAGGTAAAATATGATAGATTATTATACGTGATCTATCAACCAATGAATGTCAGGGCTTGCGAAATTAGGTCATGACGGTTTAGAAAGAGATCTCTCGATGTTATGTATTTATGTTCTGTTATTATTTCTTTTTGTCTGTGTTTGATGTGACTGCTCTTAAATCGATAGTGATCGTCTTTAAAGGAGACATTCAAGACTTGTAATAAATAATTGCAAAGAAGAAAAGTTTACAATTTTTATGTCTAAATGAAATTTTAATTACCGCATCATTACAGGAAAAAATAAAGACATCGAGATCTATGTCACCTGAGAAAGTTTAAACTAACGGTGATTCAATCACTTAATATTTCATAATGACTATTATCTACTGAAGGAATCAAATATCAATTTTAGTTTATACAGAACGTTAATCGATGTAATATATATATATATATATATATATATATATATATTATATATGTAATATATATATATATATATATATATATATATATATATATATATATATATATATATATATATATATATATATATATATATATATATATATAAAGGGGGCCAGTAACGACAGGGATGCTGAAATGACCCTTGCCATACTCGTTAGACTATTTACAGAGCATTCTTCCATCAGGTTTCTGCTATGTTTGTAGGATTGGTTCTTCCAAGAATATATTTGAACACTTTCATTAGGTTTCTTTTTGTAAGTACACATGACAATATATCTCAATAGTTTTGCTGTTTCATTTGCAGGGCTTCCTCTTGACTGAGAAAAGATGAGGCAAAAATTAGTCAACTAAGATACGTATTTAGCCAACTGGAATTTTGATTAGCCTGATCAATGAATATTGATACTAAATACGTTTTTATTTTTGTGTACCATGGTGGTGACAAGTGGAAACTATATACATCAACATGTGGCTCACTATTTCCTTTACTTTACTTAACTGGGATAATTTTGGGAACATTCTGTTTATAAATCAAGCATACCCTTTTAACAGATGTTGTGTGCAATGTTAAACGAAGTTATCTGTGATCAATACTGATATTATCTTTCTCTTTTGAATGCTAGCAGTATGATAACACTAATAACACACTCATAACACATGATTTAAAATTACCACAATATATTAGCCAGGAAATTGGTCAATTAAAGTAATTTTTAGCCGATCTTAAAAAATAATTAGTCCATGATGACTGGTATTTTCAGCATGAAATATACAAGGTTTTGTCCAGCTAATTATGCGGCAATATTACAAATCTCAGATACCAAAGTTTAAATCTTCAACATGTCCAGGATATATTTACAAACCTGGTAAAAATGGACAAACACGGGTTAAATATAAAAAGTCTCAGATACCGAGGTATAAATCACTAGGATGTCCAGGATATAGGTACAGATATCTTGTAAAAAAATGGACAAACACGGACCTCTTGAAATGAAGAGGTGGGATCAGGTGCCATGGAGGAGTAAGCATCCCGTGTTGACCGGTCACACCCGCCGTGATTTCACGGGTTAAACTCATAGTTTTTCAAACAGATGGATATTTATTTTATTATTGTTGTTTGTTTTTTTTTCCTTTGTTAGGGACAACAATATTTTATGGGAAAATCTTCTTTCATTTATATCGGAAAACTGCAGTGTTATGAAGGGAAGCAGAAACTCTGTAATGACAAAGATTAAGGAAAGAATCATTTCATATATGGGCTGTATTTGTCATTTAAGTAACCTTTGCGCAGTAGCAGCTGTCTAAACCCTGTCATTGTCATAAGAAGATTTCCTAATTGATACATACTTTCACTGAGGTGATCTTTTACATATTATACAAATATTATAAAATAATACCAAAGGTATAATGCTCAAGACGATCATATCTGTCAATAATACTGCATCAGTTGAGCTCCAATTTTAAACAGATTTCCTAAAGAGAAAGTGGTATCAAGCAAGGCAAAATAATAAAACTAAACGTATAACCAAAATCCGTTTAAGAGTAACGACTATAAAAAATGGCTTAGTTTTAGAAAAATTCAGAATTTTAAATGGTGCTATCAGTGCCAAATATTGCTTTAGTATAAGATTATCAGCTGGTACCGAAAAACCAGGTACTGGGGTTATGTATACAATAAAATGGCAAGTGCCATGGAAAAAAATAATCATACAGAATATAACCATGGACTTGGAAAACTTTGAGTAAAAAATTAACCGACTGCAAATTGGATTAGTCAGGTCAATAAATGTTTATACAGAATTTGTTTGCAAATTTTACGCAACATGTTGGCTAGTGCAAAGTATATACATGTGCATTGCATATGGTACACTATTTGCAATTCATTGGAAAACCATGAGACAATTCTGTTGTTACAATCTAGCATGTCATTTCTCATACTGTGTGAATTGTCAAAGGTAGCTCAGTGATTGTGCTATTTCTTTTTTGAATAACAGTATGAAACAGGAAACATACATCAAATATGATAAAAATATTAGCGAGTTACAATTTTTTTCAGCCAAAATTCAAAGTTAGTTTTTTTGTTTGTTTATTGTTGTTTAAAGTCCCACTCAAGAATATTTCACTCATATGGAGATGTCACCAAATCCCGGTGAATGGCTTCAAATTTTGGCCTATACTCGGCACTTACGGCCATTGAGCAGTAAGGGTTCTCTGACGTGCCGACACCTACTGTGACACGGGACCTCCAGTTTTTACTGTCTCATCTGAAGGACAGGAAACCATCCTGCCGCCGGTATGACTCGAACTCACGACCTCACGATCCAGAGTCGAGCGCGCTACCGACTGAGCCAGGCCGGGTCAAAATTCAAAGAGAACAGTCAATACGTACATTGGCTAATGTTCGAGTGAACTCTGATTATCATTATATTGACAATATTACATGTCTTTAACATGAACAATCAACCTAAAATCAACTTTATCCCCATATTGCATAAATTGTATTGCTGACTGTAATGTTTTTCACAGTTCCTCATGCAGAGAAAAATACAAAGGATTTGTAGAGTTCTGTAACATAGTGCCGACCTAACTCCTGAAGCATTGTGCTACAAGATGGCTCAGCATGGAGAAATGCGCTAAGAGGATTCTGGATCACTGATAAGTTCTTTCAATTTATTTTGGATCACATGCAGATGTGGATACACTTGGGACGAGGGAAGAGAGTTGCTGGCCATCTAGTGTTCCATGAAATTTCCTAGTGTATATTTGGAGACACTGAATGAATTAAACAGCATGTTCCAGGTGTGTATTGAAGAAAACCTATTTATACATGTACTTAGGGGCACAAACTGTGTTTACCAAAAACAGGTCCAAAGTGGAATGTATATACAAATAATAAACATCAATTAATCAATTGCTAGTGAATAATTAGCAATGTGGGTTTAAAAAGCAATATATCTTTTTTGTTATTATATATCAATATAAGTAGTAAAAAGAAAAGATTTTTAAAATATATCTATAAAGAGTTAAATAAAACCCAGTTTTTGATTTAAAATGTACATTGCTGTCATTATCTTATAGCTATATGACTTTTTTTCACTTTTATTCATAAGCTAATTGGTCCAAAATATGGTATCTGGTCAAGGATATGGATTGTCTTCTGAGAAACGTTTTGGGGAGATTTGTAAGAGCCAAAGTGATTCAATCCTCAGATGACCTAACAAAAGTACCTTATCTTGATGCGGAAAGCTAGCTGAAAGACAGCATCATAGCTGTGGGGATGTTTACTATATGATACCTAGCAGAACAGGAAGATGACATCTCCACAAATGGTATCAAAAGGTTTTCCTGTAAGTACTGAAATAATACATGTAGTTAAATGAACAATGACAAAAGTATTTAGAATTCAGTTATAGTTTTTTATTGTTAAAATGCCTACTTTTCAGATACTTTGATAGAATTAAATTAATGATGTGTACATGAATATAATTACATGTATATTTTGTAAAGAATCTTATATTATAATCTAATTATCAGATTTAAAGATTCCAAAATTAAATTGACTGTAAAATGACACTTAGATTTACAGTGTTTTCAAGTGATTTACTCAGTGTTTTGTGTAAAGTATCCAAAACTTTCGAGCATGACCGTATATAATGATTTTGTGTTTCTAGTATATGATTAAGATTCCTGCAAATTGTTGATAGAAAAAAATTAAATATATATTCTATTTTGCATTAAAATTTATGCATTATTTTTTCAGGGCAGCCAGAAAATTCTACTCAGCAGTGGCCGGAATGATGCTGGAAAAATTTTCCATTAATGACCCAGCATCAGGATTTTTAACCAAGAGAGGCGTGGTGGTGAGCCTGTGAAATTTGTTTGTTCTATCCATTGTGCAGATATTACCATCAGTAACCAAACACATAGATTCTTTGAAGTTGGAGGATGAGTATCTGGACTTTAGTATTTCTTCCGTCATGGACTTTCAGTCATGTCATATGTAATGTATATTTCGCTGATTTGATAACTATGTGTATAAACTTTCAAAATGGCCGACTTGTCTTACCTCGGTAAAACTGGGTCAGGATTTACTATGAGGGGAAATTATTCCGCGGGCAATTTAAAAAATTGTTGAAGGTATCAAAATTAATAAACTAAATGACAATTTATTAGTTACTTTTGTATTAAAACATTAAATTTTAAGGAATGAAGCTAATTTGTTATACGATATAAAATAACTTGGGGCAGTTTACGCTTTTTTATTAACCGCTTCCAATTTGTTTCATGCCAATTTGTCCCAATTTTCGTCTATTTCCCCAAATTCCAAATTGTCCCAAAATTCAATTTGTCCCATTTTTTGGAAACTGTAAATGTATATTTTTTATAATAAAAATGATAATTTATGTCTCTTTCACATCAATATAATGCACCTTGCAATGATTTTGATAAGCCGTGGTCTTGTTTGTTCGCAATGTAAATTGTCTCCTTGAAATCTAACCCATAACTTTATACAAATGAATTATGCTCTCTCTCTCTCTGAAAGTTTAAGGGAGTGGAAGCGGAAATATTCCTTGATTCCCACTGCGATGATGCGAGCGTAATCAACTAATTAAGTAATACGATATTGACCGTTATTCTTGTTTGACCAGTTTTTGATGTGATATATATATATATATATATATATATATATATATATATATATATATATATATATATATATATATATATATATATATATATAATAACTCCTCCCTGCTATCGGTTTACATTGGTGATTTTTTTTATTTTATCATGTTCACATTTATTTTTTTACTAAGGGTTTTACCAAATCTCATTTTTTGTTAAAATCCCTTGTAAATCATAAAATGAGAACATAATAATTCATTTAAGCATTGTTATTTAAAAAGAATGTCCTTTCCACGTTTTAATGTTCCAAGATTTACTTGAATATTCGTTATTTTCCCGATTACTTTGTTGTTTTCTCTTGTCCTCAAAATAGCGGGACCTGTTTTCGACCTAAGTAATCTTCGGTACCAATCACGGACAGAAGATGACACTTATATACGGGAAACCTAGTACCTGGTATTTCGGTACCAGCTGTTCATCTTATACTAAAGTAATATTTGGCACTGTTAACACTATTTAAATTCGAAAATTATCTAAAGCTTAGATGGTCACTTTTTTTTACAGTAGTTACTCTTAGACGGATTTCGGCTATACTTTTAGAGATATTATTTGGCCTTGTATGATACCACTTTATCTTTAGAAAATACACATACTTTTCAAACTGGAGCTCAACTGATGAAGTCTAATTGACAGAAACGATATCGTCTTGAGCATTATAACTTTGGTATTATGTTTACAATATTTATAATCTGAAACAGTGTCATGTTCTTTTCAAATCTGACATATGTGAGTCAAACTATCATCTGGAAACCAACTACAACCATTTTTATCTATTTTTAGCAATGGTGACCTTCATAGTTGACCTTTTGACCCCATAAGCAATCCCACTACAGATTACCTCATAAGCTAACATAAAATCAAGGTTCATTAAAATCTGGTGTGTGTAAGTCTGGAAACCAAAATACACCGGTATTTATTAAGTAACAGAGTTTGTTTGTTTGTTTGTTTATTGTTGTTTAACGTCCCACTCAAGAATATTTCACTTATATGGAGACGTCACCAAATACCGGTGAAGGGCTTCAAATTTTGGCCTATGCTCGGCATAACGTGCCGACACTTACTGTGACACGGGACCTCCAGTTTTTACTGTCTCATCCGGAAGACAGGAAACCAACCTGTCGGCAGCGGGACTCGAACTCACGACCTCACGATCCAGAGTCGAGCGTGCTACCGACTGAGCCAGGCCGGCTCATTAAGTAACAGAGACCTTCATAGTTGACCTTTAGTCTTCATATGCAATCCCACTTTAGATTACCTCATACGCTAACATCATATCAAGTTTCATCAATATCTATCATCTGCAAGTCAATTTATCATCTGCAAACCAAAAATAGCGATATATAAAAATCTATTATTTGTAACAGTGACCTTCATAGTTGACCTTTTTACCCCATACGCAATCCCGCTTTAGGTTTCCTCATAAGCTAACATAATGTCAATTTTGGTTAAGATCAAGTTATGATCTGGAAACTATCCGGAGTGTCAGACAGACGGACAGACTGACAACGATAAAAGTCCCCTCCTGTTTTCACACAGGCCTATGGAAACTTAGAGGTGGGATCAGGTGACATGTATGTATGTATGTATGTATGTATGTATGAATGTATGTATGTATGTATGTATCCATCCATCCATCCATCCATCCATCTATCCATCTATCTATCTATCTATCTATCTATCTATCTATCTATCTTGCAATTATAGTTTATGTGCAGTAAATTCTCACTACGCGAAATTTAAAATTTCATTTACATTAAATGTTCCAAACATTCCAAAAGTATGTTTTATGTAAATTTGTCATTTTGTTGTACGAACCACAATCACATTGTCATTGTAACTTCAGGTCGAGGTAACGATATTCCTGGAAAATATGTAGAACAATACGGTTGTAATTTGAAATGTGTGGATTAAAGTCATGTCGCTTGCTTGCATTCTACTTCTTTTAAGCTTAAACAGTTGAACCCAGATTTATTGAAAATCAAATGGGAATACATCTTTCTTTCAAATAAACAGGGTTTTAAAAATAACAGGGTTATAATGGTAGTAACAAACTTTGGCTGGGAAATCAATTTAATTTCAAATAAAGCGAGATTTCAATAAACATTAGCGGGTCCAAATGTATCTGGTTCTGGAAACTTTCCTTTTTCATTTCTCTAATATACTATCGTATTTCAAATTCGATAATAGAGTGAAACCTGTTTTGAGAGACCATCCCATTTGTAATGAAAATATTGGTCTGAAGACAGGTCATCAAGAGAGAATGGGTTAAACAAGTTTTTTTTTCTTCAGAATGTGATCTTTAAAGACAGGTGGTTGATCATGACAGTCGTCTTTAAAGACGGTTTCACTGTATCTTCAACTACTATATTTATATATGTGTGTCTTTCTTTCTAAGTAATATTGCACTTTCATAGAAATCTGGGAAATATGTTTTTACAGAATGTATTAAATCGATAATCTCTTATTTCACCATATTTTGAGCTACACGCTTCCGTTTTATTCTCGTATTATTCCTTATAAGGATATAATTTATAGATTCAGAATTTTGTGTTTTAGCAATTTGTATCTCATCAGGCAGTTACTGAATCCTGATTGTTTCCAAAACGGGATACAGGTATTAGGTGTCATTAACAATGATTCAATAAGATTTATATTTTATATTAGATTCTATATTAGATCTGACGAAACAGTTTTTAGTTTATGTTTAAACCAAACAGAAATGTACCGCTTTTATCTGCATTAAGTTGTTTTGCAAGAGCTGCTGCATTGCTCCTATAATTTCGAGACATATTGCAATGTCTTGTAGAAGAGCGCTCGACTCGCAAGCACAACGTCACCTAGCGTTCGGCATAGAAAATGAAAGGCATGGGTCATTGCAGATAAGACTCTAAACCGAGGTCCTATTTCATGGTTGGTGTTGCAGGTAAAAGAACCCTAACTTCACTTGCATCATTCTATAGGAAAGGTCAAAATTTGTGGCACTAAAACTGGTGACATTTCAATCGCAGTGAGAAATTCTTAAGCGGAATGTAAAATTAAGCAATAAATAAAACATGGTGGTTTATCTAATTAACCCTTTCAATCCTGCAAACCATAATAGATAGGTCTCAAGCAATAGAAACGACCATACCACTAAGATAGTTAAGTGTCATAGGGTTAATGCCCAAATATGAAATGCCAGATACCAAAGTATCAATTTTCAGGATGTCTAGGATACATATTCAAAACTGGTGAACATTGAACAAACACGGACCTCTGGAAATAGTGATTTTGGATACATGTCGTACAGGTAATTTTACCCAATAATATGAGGATCATATTCGGAATAAGTAAACAATCAATGTTTTGGTGGAAATAGAAATAGTTTCTATATTTTAAATAGAATTTGATGGAATAAATTGGATTATTGTACCTTCTGTTAAAATCTCGTAATCTGATTGGTTGAGAGAGATGTGAAAATTTTCAATGTCACCCGCTCAGTTTACAAAGATAAAGAAGCCAGGTTGACAATTCAAAAAATGTCGCATACGCCAACGTTATGCACGTACGGTTCGTCCCAGTGGGACAGGGTGACAGGCTATTTGTTTTGTACTTTTTAGCTTGCTGGTTAAAAGCTGAGATGTAAAAGCAACAAATATTACATTCAGTATAATAAAATAAATATTACATTCATGAGAGGGTGATATTGCATATTTTCATCCCTCGGAAAGCATTGTTGACCTCGGCTTAGCCTTGGTCAACTATGCTTTCTCGGTGTGAAAATATGCAATATCACCCTCTCATGAATGTAACATTTATATATTATCACCTTTAACCAAAGGTACTGAAGAATGGTTGTTAAATCGATGGGATTAATAATTCATATCAGCTAAGTTTTTCTCATCACACAAACTTTGCATAAAATGTACAAAGTATTTCACCCCTTTTCTTATTGGGTTTGAGCCCCACAGGAACCTAAGATTGATTTGTGAAAATTGTGCCGTATGATACTTGCCGGACAGACAGACGGACAGACATAATTTGCCAGGTTACTTGCGGACAGACAGACGGACAGTCATAATTTGCCAGGTTACTTGCGGACAGAGAGACGAACAGACGTAATTTGCCAGGTTACTTGCCGGATAGACAGACGGACAGACATAATTTGCCAGGTTACTTGCCGGACAGACAAACTGACAGACATAATTTGCCAGGTTACTCTTCCCGGATACATTGCATAACTGAAAATTAGTTGAGTGTGGCGTAACGCACAAATGAAACCCAATGAACAAAAGCTTCTGGGCCCGAATTCACCAAATATACTCAGTTACTTTACTCAAACTCAACAAACCTTTCAGGATTTTAAGGAGAAAAAACACATAAAATCTATTTATTCTTTAACTAGACATGTTTTTATATTGATGTACAATCGTAAATAATGGCTTAAGTTATTACTTATTTGAAGAAAACTTCAGAAATATTAAAAAATTATTTATTAAGTATTCAAATTTTGAGTACCTAACTCAACGTATGTTTTTTTTCATTTTTACGGGAAAATCATAAATGTGATGCGAAGATGTATATAAGTGAATGATGAAAAATAACATGTTTCCTATTCACTCAAATTCTGAAGTTTTACAAAAGACTATATAATCTAAATAATAAAATAAAAGCTGAGCTAGAGTATTGGGTAAATTTGGTGACTTCGGGTCCTGCTTTCGTCAGTCTGTGGTAAAATAACATTAAACAGGAAAGTATAGATCTATAAGGATATACAAAACAATTGGACCACTACTGGGTAAAAATAACCAAGATGATGTCAGTTAACGTTAGTAAAGTCAATGGTTATAGTTCAGGAGTTAGTGAAGGGAGTGATTATAGTTCAGGAGTTTGTAAAGTCAATGGTTATAGTTCAGGAGTTAGTGAAGGGAGTGACTATAGTTCAGGAGTTTGTAAAGTCAATGGTTATAGTTCAGGAGTTAGTGAAGGCAGTGTTTATATTTCAGGAGATAATAAAGTCAGGAGATATAATTCAGGGGTTAGTTAATTCAGTAGTTATAGTTCAGGAATTAGTGAAAGCAGTGGTTTTAGTTCAGGAGTGAGTTAAGTCAGTGGTTATACTTCTGGAGTAAGTGAAGGGAGAGTTTATAGTTCAGGAGTTCGTTAAGTCGGTGGTTATAGTTCAGGAGTTAGTAAAGGCAGTAGTTATAGTTCAAGTGTTAGTTAAGTCAGTGGTTATACTTCTGGAGTTAGTGAAGGGAGAGTTTATCGTTCAGGAGTTCGTAAAGTCGGTGGTTATAGTTCAGGAGTAAAGTCGGTGGTCATAGTTCAGAAGTTAGTTAAGTCAGTGGTCATAGTTCGGAAGTTAATAAAGTCTGTGGTCATAGTTCAGAAGTAAAGTCAGTGGCTATACTTCAGGAGTTGATAAAGTCAATGGTCATAGTTCACGAGTTAGTATAGTCAGTGGTTATAGTTCAGAAGTAAAGTCAGTGGCTATAGCTCAGGAGTTAGTATAATCAGTGGTTATACTTCAGGATTTAGTCGAGTCAGTGGTAATAGTTCAGGAGTAAAGTCAGTGGCTATAGCTCAGGAGTTAGTATAGTCAGTGGTTATACTTCAGAATTTAGTCGAGTCAGTGTTCATAGTTCAGGCTATAGCTCAGGAGTTAGTATAGTCAGTGGTTATACTTCAGGATTTAGTTGAGTCAGTGGTTATAGCTCAGGAGGTAGTAAACAATGTTGAATATTTGAATAGAATTTAAAGTTACTTGGCGTGAAAGTAGCTCATGCGATGTTCACTGAGATGTGACAATACAACCATAATGAAATGTAACAATATGGACAGTGACAATAGTTTATATATTACATAGAACTAGTTTAAAGATGTCTCATCTGGACCAGATACATATACTGTGATAAATAATGTACTTGATAAATGATGTATTAGATATGTAGGAGATTGACATAGAAAATATGCCTAATATCAACTTGCAAAAAATATTTACTGATATATCTGATGATGAAATACTATCAGTAACAGAAAAAACCGATCCTTAAAATAACAAATGGACATTCCTCGGAACAAATTTAATATATATATATATATATATATATATATATATATATATATATATATATAATATATATATATATATATATATATATATATATATATATATATAGTAATGATATTTACGAGAACGACGTTTTATGAGTACGAACTATGGTCTTGATCGTGAGATCGTGAGTTCGAGTCCAGCCGGCACCAGGTTGGTTTTAATCGATAATTAAAATTTAATTACAGTGTCACTCCTCGACTCAAAACATTGCCCATTGTTTACCACAACAGCATTTTTTAGTGTGCTAGTGTAAGGAATGTCCAAAATGGAATACAAACTGTGTCACTTATGTAAATGAAAGCTTACCAAAGTCTGAAAAAAATGATGAAAATCGAAATAATGACGACAACAACAACTACAACTGCAATAATAATGATGATGATGATGTTGTTGCCAATAATAATAATAATAATAATAATAATAATAATAATAAAAATAATAATAATAATAATAATAGTAATAGTAAGATGATTTCATTTTTTACTTTTACAATTTTGTGTCAGCGCCTGAAATGATTTAAATGTATATTGTATAGATATTTATTGTCACATTACCACTAATATATTTTTTCTAATATTTCAATGTCTTGAAGTGTTATATATCAATTTTGAAGCATCACAATGGAATACATTTCGTTCCCTCTCGTCAAGAAAACGATCGATACCGTTTGTATCTGAACAAATCTGTAGGTATATGGAAGCCTCCTTTGAAATACATTACCGATAAAACAGTTAGACGTGGACGTTCATTTTATCAAATATATGTGTGGAATCGACATTGTAATGTTGGATATCTTTTATAAGATAAAGATGAAATATTCTAGAACAGAAACAGAATGTAAAAGTTCTAAAAAAAACTTGAGTTTTAATCCGGTAGCCGTATGTAACCTATCGAAGTGTTTAAGTATTTCAATATATATATATATGTATATATATATATATATATATATATATATATAGAGAGAGAGAGAGAGAGAGAGAGAGAGAGAGAGAGAGAGAGAGAGAGAGAGAGAGAGAAAGAGAAAGAGAGAGAGAGAGAGAGAGAGAGGTTCTCACACGAGATTCGTTTAGATACGATATATAACACACGGTATGATTATTTTATCATGAAATTGTACGAGGCTTGCCGAGTAAAATCGTGTGATAAAATAATTACTGAAGATGTTATTTGACGTGACCTCGGACTCTGCGTCCCCTGCCGGCAAAGCCACAACCTCTCGAGTTCGGTGAAAAGGTCAAGTTCGATGAAAAGGTCAAGTTCGAAGAAAAGGTCAAGCTTGGTGAAAAGGTAGATACAATAATGTGTCAACACGATGAAGTATCGCGAATCATAAACGGGATGGGACCAGGTGTCCTGAAGGAGTCAGCGTCCACTGTTAGCATTCTACACCCGTTGCAAATGTTGCATGAAAACCTCTCGAGTTCAATGAAAAGGTCAAACTCGTTTAAGATCTGATTGGCGAAATGGAATCACTGTATATTGTCAAGCTCCAGAATACTATCTAACATTCCTCAGAGGGGACTTCGTATTATTTAATAAGATCCCCATATCGACCATAAAACTTCCTTATAGACGAATTCAAGCGTTCAACAAGATAACCTTGTGTGAGCAGTTTATTGGCGAGTCGTTTGGCTCTCGGAATAAAACATTCATAAGAAGAGCATGCCCTGGCATAACATGAATTGTGAAATGAAATCACCATAGGCAGGAGAATATCAAATATTACTTTTCCGGAAGTCCGCGATATGGAAACTTAAATCATCATGTTTGTCATAAAGGCATTTGTGAAGTTGACCGTCGTTCCCCATTGCAGGAATAATTCTAGTTAAGAAAACGATGTGTTGCTCTCTCTCTCGTTTCCTTATTTCAAACTCAATGGAATACATATCGTCAAAGTAATTCTAAATTATTTATAGAAAGGACGTCGTGGATGTACCTGTTAGTAAAATTGAATCGACATACTGACTGTTTATTTCCTGTGTGTAACAGAGACTTATAAATTTTGCTTCATATGAATACAAAATGGTATCAGCCAGGAGAGGGATACAATTGGTAACCATAGAAACCATAGGACTATTTGCTGGAAAAACCTTTCCCGCAAACATCGCAAAGATGTTGTCGACTAGAAACCCATATTGATGATATCGTCTGACATTGGACTGTACCATTTTTGAAAATGGATGATTCCAAATGTGGCTACAGTAGTCAATGAGTTAAAACAGGTCAACTTCTACACTTTGTCAGGTTTAGTTATTCATATAGAGACAAAAAAGTGAACATTTTAAACTATTGAAAATTGCAGTTCCAATTACATACAGAAACAATTCTGTATTCTGATGAAGAGGAATTTCCTGACATTAACGGATGGATCGTAAAATTGTAAAAATACATATTGCTAATGACAGAACTTATCTCATTCCGGAAATTGCTGTACATTCCATCAAGATATTTTAATCAATCACATCAACAAAAAACCATTTTATGAACATAAAATAGAACAGAGATAAAGATTCCGTTCCTCTGGAGTTTCTCATAAATTTATTGTTCACATTACGACTAATATATCGTTTCTAATATTTCAATGTCTTGAAGTGTTATATATCAATTTTGAAGAATCACAATGGAATACATTTCATTCCGAGGTTCCCACACGAGATTCGTTTAGATACGATATATAACACACGGTATGATTATTTTATCATGAAATTGTACGAGGCTTGCCGAGTAAAATCATATGATAAAATAATTACTGAAGATGTTATTTGACGTGACCTCGGACTCTGCGTCCCCTGCCGGCAAAGCCACAACCTCTCGAGTTCGGTGAAAAGGTCTAGTTCGATGAAAAGGTCAAGTTCGAAGAAAAGGTCAAGCTTGGTGAAAAGGTAGATACAATAACGTGTCAACACGATGAAGTATCGCGAATCCCAAACGGGATGGGACCAGGTGTCCTGAAGGAGTCAGCGTCCACTGTTAGCATTCTACACCCGTTGCAAATGTTACATGAAAACCTCTCGAGTTCAATGAAAAGGTCAAACTCGTTTAAGATCTGATTGGCGAAATGGAATCACTGTATATTGTCAAGCTCAAGAATACTATCTAACATTCCCGAGAGGGGACTTCGTATTATTTAATATGATCCCCATATCGACCATAAAACTTCCTTATATACAAATTCAAGTGTTCAACAAGATAACCTTGTGTGAGTAGTTTATTGGCGAGTCGTTTGGCTCTCGGAATAAAACATTCATTAGAAGAGCATGCCCTGGCATAACATGAGTTGTGAAATGAAAACACCATAGGCAGGAGAATATCAAATATTACTTTTCCGGAAGTCCGCGATATGGAAACTTAAATCATCACGTTTTTCATAAAGGGATTTGTGAAGTTGACCGTCGCTCCCTATAGGCAGGAATAATTCTAGTTAAGAAAACGATGTGTTGCTCTCTCTCTCTCTCGTCTCCTTTATTTCAAGCTCAATGGAATACATATCGTCAAAGTAATTCTGAAATTCTAAATTATTTATAGAAAGGACGTCGTGGATGTATCTGTTAGTAAAATTGAATCGACATACTGACTGTTTATTTCCTGTGTAGAAAAGAGACTTATAAATTTTGCTTCATATGAATACAAAATGGTATCAGCCAGGAGAGGGATACAATTGGTAACCATAGAAACCATAGGACTATTTGCTGGAAAAACCTTTCCCGCAAACATCGCAAAGATGTTGTCGACTAGAAACCCATATTGATGATATCGTCTGACATTGGACTGTACCATTTTTGAAAATGGATGATTCCAAATGTGGCTACAGTAGTCAATGAGTTAAAACAGGTCAACTTCTACACTTTGTCAGGTTTAGTTATTCATATAGAGACAAAAAAGTGAACATTTTAAACTATTGAAAATTGCAGTTCCAATTACATACAGAAACAATTCTGTATTCTGATGAAGAGGAATTTCCTGACATTAACGGATGGATCGTAAAATTGTAAAAATACATATTGCTAATGACAGAACTTATCTCATTCCGGATTTTTGCTGTACATTCCATCAAGATATTTTAATCAATCACATCAACAAAAAAACATTTTATGAACATAAAATAGAACAGAGATAAAGATTCCGTTCCTCTGGAGTTTCTCATAAATTTATTGTCCACATTAAAACTAATATATCGTTTCTAATATTTCAATGTCTTGAAGTGTTATATATCAATTTCGAAGAATCACAATGGAATACATTTTATTCAGAGGTTCCCACACGAGATTCGTTTAGATACGATATATAACACACGGTATGATTATTTTATCATGAAATTGTACGAGGCTTGCCGAGTAAAAGCATATGATAAAATAATTACTGAAGATGTTATTTGACGTGGCCTTGGAGTCTACGTCCCCTGCCGGCAAAGCCACAACCTCTCGAGTTCGGTGAAAAGGTCTAGTTCGATGAAAAGGTCAAGTTCGAAGAAAAGGTCAAGCTTGGTGAAAAGGTAGATACAATAACGTGTCAACACGATGAAGTATCGCGAATCCCAAACGGGATGGGACCAGGTGTCCCGAAGGAGTCAGCGTCCACTGTTAGCATTCTACACCCGTTGCAAATGTTACATGAAAACCTCTCGAGTTCAATGAAAAGGTCAAACTCGTTTAAGATCTGATTGGCGAAAAGGAATCACTGTATATTGTCAAGCTCAAGAATACTATCTAACATTCCCGAGAGGGGACTTCGTATTATTTAATATGATCCCCATATCGACCATAAAACTTCCTTATATACAAATTCAAGTGTTCAACAAGATAACCTTGTGTGAGTAGTTTATTGGCGAGTCGTTTGGCTCTCGGAATAAAACATTCATTAGAAGAGCATGCCCTGGCATAACATGAGTTGTGAAATGAAAACACCATAGGCAGGAGAATATCAAATATTACTTTTCCGGAAGTCCGCGATATGGAAACTTAAATCATCACGTTTTTCATAAAGGGATTTGTGAAGTTGACCGTCGCTCCCTATAGGCAGGAATAATTCTAGTTAAGAAAACGATGTGTTGCTCTCTCTCTCTCGTCTCCTTTATTTCAAGCTCAATGGAATACATATCGTCAAAGTAATTCTGAAATTCTAAATTTTTTATAAAAAAGGACGTCGTAGATGTACCTGTTAGTAAAATTGAATCGACATACTGACTGTTTATTTCCTGTGTAGAAAAGAGACTTATAAATTTTGCTTCATATGAATACAAAATGGTATCAGCCAGGAGAGGGATACAATTGGTAACCATAGAAACCATAGGACTATTTGCTGGAAAAACCTTCCCCGCAAACATCGCAAAGATGTTGTCGACTAGAAACCCATATTAATGATATCGTCTGACATTGGACTGTACCATTTTTGAAAATGGATGATTCCAAATGTGTCTACAGTAGTCAATGAGTTAAAACAGTCAACTACTACACTTTGTCAGGTTTAGTTATTCATATAGAGACAAAAAAGTGAACATTTTAAACTTTTGAAAATTGCAGTTCCAATTACATACAGAAACAATTCTGTATTCTGGTGAAGAGGAATTTCCTGACATTAACGGATGGATCGTAAAATTGTAAAAATACATATTGCTAATGACAGAACTTATCTCATTCCGGATTTTTGCTGTACATTCCATAAAGATATTTTAATCAATCACATCAACAAAAAACAATTTTATTAAAATAAAATAGAACAGAGATAAAGATTCCGTTCCTCTGCAGTTTCTCATAAATGGATTGCAAATCCAACGGCATTTACGTAATCTTATAGAATTAAAGAACAAAACTGAAAATTGCAAGATGTATTTTCATCGGCAAATAAGCACGTGCTATAACAGTGTGTAAGCTATTTGTTCGATTCAAAATATGTTGTGATTATCAGGATTATGTGAAATTGAAAAAATGAAGACATGACATATATTTTTAAACAAAATATATACCAAAGCATTAATCCTCAGAATATCCAGGATACAATATACAAATCTGGTGAACATTGGACAAATACGGACCTCTGGAAATCTAGAGGAGGGATCACTTGTCATGGCGGAGTAAGCATCCCCTGTTGACCGTTCACACCCGCCGTGAGTCTAAAAACAAATTTCTCAAATTCAAATTTCGTGCATGTAATTGAACAAAGGCGAACACGACTCGGTTATTACTAAATGTATTTCCAAAATAAAAGCTACATGTCATTACTTGCTACACCGTCATTACTTTACATTTTATAGTAAATATTAACACAGTAATGATATTTACGAGAACGAGGTTTTATGAGTACAATCTATGGTCTTGATCGTAAGATCGTGAGTTCGAGTCCAGCCGGCGCCAGATTTTGTTTTAATCGAAAATTAAAATTTAGTTACAGTGTCACTCCTCAAAACATTGCGCATTGTTTATCACAACAGCATTCTTTAGTGTGCTAGTGTAAGGAATGTCCAAAATGGAATACAAACTGTGTCACTTATGTAAATGAAAGCTTACCAAAGTCTGAAAAAAAATGATGAAAATCGAAATAATGACGACAACAACAACAACTACAACTGCAATAATAATAATTATGATGCTGTTGGCAATAATAATAATAATAATAATAATAATAATAATACGATTTCCTTTCTTACTTTTACAATTTTCTGTCAGCGCCTGAAATGATATATCAGTTTTGAAGAATCACAATGGAATACGTTTCGTTCCCTCTCGTCAAGAAAACGATCGATATCTTTTGTATCTCAACAAATCTGTAGGTATATGGAAGCATCCTTTGAAATACATCACCGTTAAAAAAGTTAGATGCGGACGTTCATTTTATCAAATATATGTGGAATCGAGATTGTAATTTTTGGATATCTTTTCTAAGATAAAGATGAAATATTCTAGAACAGAAACAGAATGTAAAAGTTCTCATAACAAGCATGAAGTTGAGTATCTTTCTGGTAGCCGTATGTAACCTATAGACGTGTTTAAGAATTTTAATATCTCATATATATATATATATATATATATATATATAGAGAGAGAGAGAGAGAGAGAGAGAGAGAGAGAGAGAGTGAGAGAGAGAGAGAGAGAGAGAGAGGTTCTCACACAAGATTCGATTAGATACGATATATAACACATGGTATGATTATTCTATCATGAAATTCTACGAGGTTTGCCGAGTAAAATCATACGATAAAATAATTACTGAAGATGTTATTTGCCGTGACCTTGGAAACTGCGTCCCCTACCGGCAAAGCCACAACCTCTCGAGTTCGATGAAAAGGTCAAGTTCGATAAAAAGGTCAAGTTCGAAGAAAAGGTCAAGCTTGGTGAAAATGTAGATACAAGAACGATCTCAACATGCTGAACAATCGCGAATCCCACTGTGATGTAGATGAATTTCCTGACATTAACGGATGGATTGTAAAATCGATTAAATACATGTTGCTAATGACAGAACTTATCTCATTCAGGATTTTTGTTGTACATTCCATAAAGATATTTTAATCAATCACATCAAGAAAAAAGCATTTTATTAACATAAAATAGAACAGAGATAAAGATTCCGTTCCTCTGGAGTTACTCATAAATGGATTGGAAATCTGACGGCATTTACGTAATCTTATAGAATTAAAAAACAAAACTGAAAATGGCAAGATGTATTTTCATCGGCAAATAAACACGTGGTCTAACAGTGTGTAAGCTAATTGTTCGATTCGTCGGTTCAAAATATATAGTGATCATCAGAATAAAATGAAGACACGACATGTGTTTCAATATTACCGAGGTAAGGGGTCTTGGTAAGCAGACAATTTAAAGTGGCATTAGCTGTGTTTACGAAAAAAAACACATAATTCCGGTTTTTTTCTTCTACATTTACCACTTGTACTAGATGTACAATAACAATTACAAACTGTACACGGGCATATAAAAACCGAACCTTCCTATATATTTTGTGAAAATAAAGCTAAATTAGAGTGGTATTTAAATACAAGGAGTAAGATTGAATTAGTCAATTGCAAGTGAATAATTTTCCAAATTCCATTATCAATATTTTTACAAAGTAAATGTATATAGGAGTTTTAGATTTTTTATGCCTGTGGATATCTTTCTTTTGTTGTTGTATATCAATCTAAGTAGTAATATAAGGAAAGATTTGTTTTGAAAAAAACACAGCTAATGCACCATTGACCACTAACTTGGTGATATTCGACTTCACATAATTTGTGTTCGTATGAGTTATCTCTTTTATATTAATTTTGATCTAAATTGAATCATCATAGGTTTGTGTGTGTGTGTGTATATGAGAGTTCTGCGGCACCCCCATTCCATGGTCGAATCCGACCACTAATCCTGGCGTGATCAGTGGATCGAATCGTACCTCTTCCGAGAAACGGTAGACCCATCGATTTCCGAGAAACACAAAATTCCCCCCCAATGCTAAAAATAGTGTTTCTCCACCAGAGCGCGACGAGTTTTGTTCGACAGGTAAGAGATGGTTATTTAATAGTTTAAATAGAAAAAATGAAAATGACTTAAAGAAAATGCCGTGTATATAAAAATGCTTATTTTATTAGATAAAATGTTTAGTAAATGCGGAACCGAGCAATTGTTAATCGAAATACCCGGGGACGGAATAACGTGTTTGATGCCTAAGATGAAGGGTCGCGGTCTTTGTTCGAAGAAGGTCGTTCCCAATTCGATATTTTGTTCTAGTCATCATAAATACGTGAAAGCTCGTGGAGTTCACACGTTGAAGTTTTGCGAATCGTGCGAAAAGGTATTAGCGAGAAACAATAAGTGTAGTATATGTCTTTCGTGCGATGAAGGAGGACGACAGCGACTACACGATCTTTATATCGCTCGTAGAGGACCCCCTAAAACATGCGGAAGACCCCGAAAGTACTAATTTATATTTTTATATATACGCGCGGGGTATTATATTGGTATAATATTTAGGGTACCATTTGTACCGCTAACCCCCCTTATTCTAGTGGTATAAAATGGTACCCTAAAAATAGAAATTTTCTGGGGGAGTTTAGATGAGTAAGTAGAAATGGCTTTGTGTGGTGGAACATGGATAATTGATGTTGATCAATTCGATCTAAAAAAGTTAAAACTCGAAAAAGGTAGAGGTTTCGCTAATATGCTATTTTAATACGATTACAACACTTATCAACCTCTTAGAATAAGAACTCCCACCCTAGTATCGACGGGAGTAGTATTTGATATACTATGGTATAGAGATTATAGTATACACTTAGGTATTCATGCAGAGAAACAAGAAAAATTTCTGCAAGTTATCAAACAGATTGAAAAATTTATTAACAATGAATGCAGTAAACCTAACGCTGATGATTTTAGGTTCTTAGATGAAGAAAAATTAAAATTTTACATCGTAGCACCACTAAAAATTATTATATTTGCCCCAAACTTACAATGCATCAAGAAAAAATAAGCACTCCTTTTTTACATGATACGGGAAGGGAAAGTGACATTGTTGAACCATTAGATTATCGAATGAAATATTGTAAAGTTCTTGCTGTTTTAACATTTGAAGTTGCTTCTTTGGGCAGCACAGTTGAAGAGGTTAAATATTTCACGGATGCTGTTCGTATTGAGGAAATGATTGTGGATGTAAAGCAACTTTATGAAGAAAATAGGATTGAAAGTGATGATGAAGAAGATGAAGAAAATTGAAATTGCTTAAGGAAATATATATGTAAATAAAATGGCATGTAAAATTAGCGTCGATCAGTTTGACTTGAAGAAGTTGAGGATCGAAAAACCCCGTAAAGGTAAAAGGGTAATTTTTTCGCCGATATACTATATAAGTATCCGAACGATGTCTTTCAACCTCTTAGAATACAAACTCCCACGTTATTATCGTATGGAGTAAATGATACGTATACACCTTATACGATATCACTAGCGTTTGATCACGATGAAAAGCACAAGGAGGAACAAGAAAAGTTTGAGGATGTCATTCAAGAGATTGAACAGTTTATTAGACAAGAAGTCCAGAAACACAGGGGCTTTTTTATAGAGAATGGCAGAAAGAAGCCGATCGTAGTTGATGATCTTGCGCTCTTAAAAGCGGGGAAGAAGCATACCGTTATGTATGCAAAACTTAAAATGGATGAAGAAGAAATAAAAACTACGTTTATGAAACAAACGAAAGCAGGGGTGGTTGATTTAATCCCATCAGATTACATAGGCAAAGCATGCAAGGTTATTACGGTTTTAACATTTAGTTCTGTTTTCATCGGACTCTCAAACGAATCCATTAAACCGTCCGTGGATGTTGTTGCTGTTAGGAGATTAGTTACGGTAAGTGACCTAGCCAAACTTGACTACGAGCTTAACTCAGACGAGGACGAATAATACTTGAATGACTTAAAAGTTTTTCTCTATTAAAAATGTCTATCGTTAAAATGTTTCATAGTATCGGAATAGAGCCCAATGACAAAACGACATGTCAGATGCCTATACACACTAGAAGAATACGCGATTTTCCGTTTTCTTTGAAGACCGCTCCGGATTCGATCTTTTGTCCCGTTCATCATCGATATATGAAAAAACGCGAATTTCGTTCTCTGAAATTTTGCGAATCGTTCGGAACATGGATGTCTGATTCCACTCGGTACGTCGTATGTGGTGCATGTGATAAAAGAAAACAACGAAATCGTTATTATTATATAAAAAAGCACTAATTTATATTTACAAAAATATAAATTATCGTATAAACTTATACCCCGTCGGTTGTTCCGTACACAAGATTAATTTAGAATGTTTGTGCTGCGACAGCAAGTCTTTCAGGGTTCGCCTGTCTTCCGTGACGACGTCGTTCTCGTCCAAAAAACTTGTCTTTGGTATAGAAGAGCGCGACCCACTTGACCTGCGTGCGGAAATCTTTGGACGCGCTATTATATCTTTGCGTTAATATCCACACGGATTGGTTGGCATGTCTCCCCGAAAACGCCAACATGGATAAGGCGTCCGCTTTCTTTTTTATCTGCCTCGTGGCCGAACAGTCGTCGATGATGTAAAACGTGGACGTCCCTTTGTATTTGCCGTAAAAATATCGCAACATGTCCTGCAATTTCTCCTCTCCCGTTTTCGACACGGGATTGACGATGACGACGCGTTTGTCTTTAGGATGTTTTAAATCTTCGCCTATCCATTTTCTCGATTTATAGGCCTTGTTGAAATCGATCGAAGGGCACAAGATCACGATGTGCTCGAAGAAATCTTTGTATTCGGTTTCCAACAGATCGAGGACAAACTCCGTCTTCCCGCAACCGGTGGCACCCACGATCATGGCAGAATGAGGTTGTTGAATGTACATTTTTTAATGACTTCAAATTTTTTTAAGATATAACGCTCGCGAAACGGCCGTTCGACATGTTGATCTGTCCGTCTTTGACGACGAAAATGTAAACGTCCAAGGGTTCGGTAGAGGCTTCGACTTCTCTCTCGATTCGGACGGAAACACCCTCGCTGATGTTTTGAAGCTTACGACCCGTGCCGTGGAGATAATTTTCAGGTGTCGTTCGTAAATCTAACCAGAGGGCGTAATGATCTTTGAGATATTTTCCCAGAGTCATTTCACTCATGTCGAGTTCCTTGGCGACTAATTCTGTGATGTTTTCGCGATTCAGGGAAGCCGAGAAAAACTTTTTAATTTCGTCGAATTGGTGATGGGGTCTCATTCCGGTGGAGAAGAGTTGGTTCGGTTGCCCCTCGATGGTTATGTCCACTTTGATGATTCTCGGATTATAAAATTTTTCCGGATCGTTTTTAGAAATATCCTTGAAGAGAAACAGAATACCCGAGAGAGAACGTGCGGGGGTGTTGATGTCATAAATGAAGACGGAGTCCGGTTTACTCATCGTGGTTTTGCGATGTCGCAATATTTTGTTGAAGTAATAAGCGTGGTCTCCCGCATACCTCTGTCTGATGCTGCGAGCGAGATTGACGTCGGTAATTTGTTCGAATTCCAAAGAGATGTTGGTCGCCTTATAACTAATCCTTTTATCGACAACGCTGGGGTCTGTCGAGACGACGTGTTTAGCATCGTTAAATGTCAGCATGTATTCCAATCTATCTTGTAATCCCGCTTGATAAAAGGGTTCGCTCGTTTCCAAGATTTCGAAATCCAAGGGAATACAAAATCGATTACCGTACGCCGCGGCAATTTCGTGGTATTCGTTACTGTCGCGAGGTATTGCATAGCCGATGGGTTTTGACCTTACTATATTGAGCTCGTCAGTCTGTATTCCCTGATAGACCATATTACGCCGTTCTAGTTTCCAAAGATCGTTATAGACTAAAAATTTATCGGCATCGTCGATGGTTTGAACGGTATTTCCCGAAATCTTCACTTCGATTTTTTTTACGATGTTACGCCCCAAATTATTATAAACACCCGCCTTAGTGAGATCACCACCCTCTACGATGATTTCCATATCGAAGCATAGTCTCGTAGTTCTGGGAACGATGACGTCGTTTTCGCTCAAATTGGGAAAACGAACCGTCAACGTTTGGTTTTCTTCGATACTCGAGGGATTATGGGAATTGGTGACCGTTTGGCGAATGCCCTTCACACCGAAGGGAGTACGCAATTTTCTATCGGGATCGAGAATGTGTCCGTAATTCATCATCTTTTTAATTTATGCGATAAAAAAATTTAAATCATTTTAAAAAATGGCTGATATTTACGATAATCCGACGTACGACCCCGACGATGTTGATGCCACGGATGATACGACTTACAATAACGGTGGTAATACGACTTACGATGATGATACGGCGGAGACGTCTTTCATCGATAATAGGGAAGGTCCTGGATGGGCCAGTGGAGAAGACGTGCCCTTCGGAATAGAGGCTCATGACTTAGCGTCCGAAGAAGATACTGCGGTATTAAAGGAGAGATGGAAACGTGAAATAGCTAAATTTGGTATTGAAGCGTCTTACGAATTTACATCATCGAAACAAGGTGATTTATGGGTAAAATGGGGAAGCAAATGGATAAAATTAACGTATAAAAAACGGGAAGTGGTTTATTTTTACAAGCCCTCGCATTTTAGTACGAGTGTTAATTTTCGTAGAGCAATGGGTATGGAGACGGAACGTTTTATACAACAATCCAATAAAGTATTAAATGACGCCGATGAATTAACGAGAAGACTCGAAAAAAAGACTGCGGAAAATATAGAACTTACTGAAATAAATGATGAAACGAGTGTTAAACAATATGATGACGGAGTAGATAGTTTATTGGCTAGTATGCAAGACCTCCGCGAGGAAATAATGAAAGACGGGGACGCGGAACTACTACCCATGAGAGAATTGCTGGGGTTGGATAAAAGTTTAAGAACCATTCGCGGTTCATTATGTGTTCAAGAATCCAAAAAAGTAGAATTGGAACGCATGTTGTCGCAATGGAGAAAGGACTTCGAAAATAACCCCGGTGACAGGGAAAGCATCGAGAGGGAAATAACCAAAATGCAAAACGAACTGGATGGTGTGAACGAAAGTCTCGACATCCTAAAAGGAAAATTAAAATCACAATTAACCTGTGTAAAGAAACCATTAGAGGATTACTCGACGATAATCTCCCCTTGAGAGAAAGAATCGCCAATCTGTTCAAAGAACAGGGCATCACCATCTTTAGCGTCTTGACCGCCATTGGAATGACCGTCGCGTTTTTGGTCGCTTTGTTGATACCGGACGTCACACCGGTTAAACCGCCACCACCTCCAACCAACAAAGAGGGTGGATTACAGGAATGGCTCAAGAAACAGCTAGACTCGGTCGGAAAACTGCTCGCGAGATTGGCCGCCAAATTCGGCGAAGCGTTACCGGGTATATTGGGGTCCATCCTTTCCTGGATCTTGTCGACGCTCGGCAACACCGCCATTTGGTTGGGAGAACATCTGTGGGTGTTGGGCATGGTCGTCGTCGGTTGGTTGTTAACGAAACTCGACGAAGAGAAGAAAAGAAAATAACGATAGAGCGAAAACGGCTCTTGACTTTCGTGATCGTCTTGTTTTTGCAGTTGTTTAGACGGTGGTTTGATCTGTTTAGGTGGTGATGGTTTGATCTGTTTAGGAGGTGATGGTTGGGTGAACGTTTTCGCGTTAAGGTCGACGTTCGTTCCCGGTTTTGTCTTTTCGGGCGCGATCAAAATTTCGTTATTATAATTGGCGATGTTTTTATCGATTTTCAGCTCCATGTTGCTGGGTAGCATGTAAAGCCCCGGATGGATGACGAAATCAAGTTTGGAATTTGCATATCTTAGACAATTTTCGTAGCGAGAAATGTCGGCGGGTAAATCGAGAGGTCTATTGATCGCATCCTCGACGTTGACTAAAAATTGTTTCTGCGCGTCGAGCGAGGTGGCACCGGCGTCCACGATCGAGGTCCTCGTTTGACCTTGGGCGCCCAAGACGGCCCAGGCGAAGACGCGAATGGAAGCGTCCAATCTGGCCAGACCCGGAAGCGTGAATCCCTCCGTGCGGTTTGCGATGAACGTGGACCACTTCATGTTATACTTTCCGAAGATGGTCCCCTTGATTTTCCAGTTCGTGTTGACCGACACTCCGAATTCGCGACAGATTCGTTCGTACGCCGAAACGTCGACGGTGTTCGTGTAGTGATCGAAATCGGAATCGCTGGGCAAGGGAACGGCGATTTCCTTCAAGATCCTTCTGATTTGATAGTAAACGTGAAATTGAAAGAACGATGCCGACAGTTTGTCGTTTCCCATTGCCAACGTCACGCCGCATCCGGTCGTGGCACACCACACCGCGAAATTTAACTGGTTCTGCCAGAAACCTCCCGTCACGGAATGCTGATACCACCGGCGTAACATGGTGTAATAGTTGGAAGTTCCGTCTTCGAAGACGTTCGGGTTATTATACTTGACGAAAATATTCTCGAACGACGCGCGAAACTTTTTAGTCGTATTGACGTAGACGTCGAAAGACGACAAATCCAAATCCTCCCTGTATTCGTAAACATTCATCTTTTATAAATAAAATAAAATAGTTATAAAAAAGTATGTTACATACCGTGACGGAAATCGGTAAACCTGATAAACTACCTCGATACATCGATAACGCGAACGACGAGTGGCGCGTGGGTGTAAAGTCCGTCTATTTTTCGAACGGTCTATTCAACATAAAGAGACAGAGAATCCATACCGTGCACGCCGGACCGTATACGTTCAAAGACATACAACGAATTCTCCTTAAATATTTCGAGAAAGTAGTATTGGACAAAAACACGATGAGATTAAGACTCGACGGTAAAAACCCGTCTAATTTGCTGCAGCTTCCACCGGAACTCAACAAGATTCTCGGAATCGATAAAAACGTTCCTCACGTCGGGACCATCTACCCGACAAATAGCATAAACCTGCAACCGGTGGAATTACTTACTGTTCATCTCAAGGAACTTGCCAGGGGGGGGGGAGTGGGCGAACAACGTCGTCGCACTCCTGCCGTGTCCCCCCGTGAAATTTTCCGAGTTGTATGTCGAAAAAGTCGAACGTCCCATTTTCTTAAAGTTGAAACGCGATCGCATCACGGAAGTAACGATAGACCTAAAAGACGAGCACGGAACTCGTCGACAATCACGGGCATCCCGTTCACGTGCTATTAGAGTTTAAGAAAATTATTTAAACTAATAAAAAAGGATGTCTAGATCGGGATTCTATTACGAAGACTTAGAAAGAGAAGAACTCTTGGAAGACATTAAAGAAGAGGTCCACATGTTGACCAAAAACCGTCGCATCATGAACACGTTCCAATTCGACGTGAATAAAAACGGAAGACTCAGACCGTCGCTTGGCATGAAGATGTTATTCGACGGTCACGTCTTTCGTCTCGGACTCTTGGGGGATTTAGACGTGACGTTAATCTTGAACGACGTCGAACAAACGACCCATCAAACGAAAAACGGCAACATCGTCACGTTGAATCCTCCTCTGCGGGTGACATCGGGAGACGTTCTAAATTTTGGAGTGAATAAAGGGTCGAAATCGGGGACCGTCAACGGCGTCGTCGTATTAGACATTTAAAAAATTTTCGCATATAAAAAAAAGAGATGAGTAAAAACGTATATCAACCATTAGAACCAATAGAAAGCGATGCGCAACAATATCGTTTAAAACGAATCGGCGAGATCGAACAGACGTTTCGTCGAGAGATAGAAACGCGGAAGAGTATCCATAAAAGTATAAACGAACGGTGAATACCGCAGACGGCGTCGACGCGGCTCTCATCTCGGGAGGTATCGTCGTCGGCGGACTGGGATTTCTCGTTCCCATTGCGGGATTACCTCTCCAAATTGTAGCCCTGACCGTAGGTTCGATGGGGCTGGCCATGAAAGGGATAAGACGATTACTGTTGAGAAAATCGGAAAAACACCTCAAGATCACCAAACTCGCGGAGAGTAAACTTAATTCGATATCGGATCTGGTGAGTCGAGGGCTCGAGGACGGGAAGATCTCGGACGAAGAATTTGCCACCGTATCCCACGAGTTGACCAAGTATCGCGAGATGAAAGACAAACTCTATTCTACCCACAAGGTCCTAAAGAAGGAATCGGACAAAGAGACGGAGGATTTACGCAAGCAACTCCAAGACCTCGTAAACAAATCCACTTCGCGATAACTATAGATTTTTAAAATAAAATATGAAACGTTTTACCGAGATATTACTGTTCGTGTTGCTGTCATTTATCGTTTTATGGATTTTGTTAATATTAGCCGTGATATTATATATTTTACGCTTAGAACGTTATCGCCTAACGGAAAAATGGTTAAGAAAAATGTTGCAGTCTTTATAAAAAAAAAAATGTATCTATATTAAAAAACATGAATGTAGACGATGTATTAGCGAACGATATACCCGGCAAAGATATATCTCCCAAAGACAGATTATCGGCCATCGTCGGTTCCGGACGTGCGCGTCATTTTCTAGGAAAAGACGTGACTTCTTCCGAATTGGAAAAGATGAACGATAAGGAGATCGAAACCATGAGTCGTCTGTTAAACGCTCGACTCGGCATGCGCATGACAAATCGATAGCAAATTCCCTCATCTATCTGTATTCGCAAGGACTTAAACATTTTTTCGATCTCAAAGACGAGCCTAAAATGATCGAGGAATTGAACGAAGACCCCTTCTTGGACAATGCCATCTGCGAAATGTGTTGTAGTTTATATTACAAATACGGATCGATATTGGCACCTCTCAGTATAGCCACCATTTCAAGCCGTCACATTGCCAGATTTAAAAAATCTGACGTTATAGAAAAACACGATGAATCCGGAGGAATTAATAGGGAAGATGGAATGAGTGAAGAAAAAGATTTGGTCAACACCGCCGTCAATATAGCAATGCTAATAGCAATGGTAATAGCAACGATAGCAATGCTAATAGCAACGATAGCTGGAAATGCCTAGCGGGTGGACTCGCGGTTGTTGGATTTCTGGTCTACATAAAAACAGAACCAAAAGTAATTCCAGCCCCAGTAATTCAACCCCCCAAAGAATCAAAACTCAACACTCATGAAATGTTATAAATAATTTTCTCTCTTATTAAAAAAGAATGAGTGAAAAAGATTTGGTCAACACCGCGTATCACGCAGCCGTCAATACGGGAATTGCCATCGGATACGCGCAACTCTCCAAGAAATTTTTAAAGATGCCGGTGCCTAAGATGGATTTAGATCCGAAGGATTTCGGGATGATCATTCTCGAGTTTGCTCTTGCCAATTACACCCAGGACATGTTGGTCAAAAAGGGGATCATTCCCACCGATATCATGAAATAAAATAAAACCTCTATTAAAATGGCAACGATAGCGATGATGGTGGGTGGTGCATTGGTCAACGCCCTGGCGTTTTCTGGATCGCAATTTTTATTTTCGAATCACGACGAGCAAAAAAGACACGACGAAGCGATGGAAAAACTTACCAAAGCCAGAGACGAATGGAATCACAAACGCACGAAACGATTAGATTTTTTAAACGAGAGATTGAAAAAAGAAGGACACGCATTATACACCTATAAAGAAGTGGATGCCGCCATGTCTCTCTACTCACAGATGATGGGAGAAGAGGAGATGTCTCCCGAACCGAAATTGAGCGATTTTTATCAACCCTCCGAAGAGCAAAAAGATAAAGAAATCCTCTTCGTGTTGATCGGAACGGGGTTAGTGTTTTATGGCGTAAAAAAATATGTCGCATAAAGTAAAATGGAAGAGATCTATTACAAACACTATTGGAAAGGAAGGGCGGACATCAAGAAATTGGCCAAAGCGGCTAACGTCGGCGAAAAGGAGGCGTTCGATTTCCTGAAAAAACAAGACGTGTGGCAAATCTATCTACCCGCCCCCAAGAAAATCGTGCGACCCCAATTCGAACACGTGAAAGAAAACGACATTCACCAGGCCGATCTATTGTTTTTACCGCACGATAAGGTGGGTAGGAAAACGTACAAATACGCGTTAACGGTGATAGACGTGGGCCCTCGATACAAAGAAGCGGAACCTTTAACGACCAAAGACAGTAAAGAAGTGGCCGACGCTTTCGGAAAAATTTACAAAAGACGTTTAACGTTTCCAAAATTATTACAAGTCGATCTAGGTCGCGAATTCATGGGTGCCGTCTCTAAACTCATGTCTCGACACGACGCGAGAATAAGAAGGGGAAGAGTCGACGTTCATCGCGATAAGCCATCGTCGAACGATTTAATAAAACGTTGGGAGAACAGCTGTTTAGCTATCAATACGACCAAGAGATGACATCTAAGGACAGAAACAGAGAATGGGTGAAACGATTGCAGGACGTCGTAAAAACGATAAACGACGAGACCGAACCTCCCGAAGCGATAAAACCTTCCACCGAAGTTCGATCGCCGGTGGGTCCGTTTAATAAAGTTAGATATCTCTATCAACCCGGAGAGTTGGAAGGTGGAAAACGCAGGGCGACCGATCCCATTTGGAGCGTAGACAAATACGACGTCGATCGTCAGTTTAGAATGCAGGGCATCGACGTTTATTACCTAAAAGAGCCCGCTCCTCAGAGAAATTTCGTTCGAGAAGAGTTGATGGTGGTGGATTAATTTATTATCTGTATAAATAATAAATTGTTTATTCCAATGCATACGTGTGAATGTGATCTTCTCGAATGTAGACTTTCGTATCCAGGGAATCTAACGCCGTCTTATCTTGTTTGATCCCGTAAATGATTTGGTTAGACGAACGTAGACTGTGCATCTCGCGCGATATCCTAACATCGTGAAAGAGAGCCTCCTTATAATCGTTAAAGTCTATCTTATTTTTCAAGACGCATCGTTTCACACCTTTCGCTCGTTTGGAAACGCTATCATCTCTCATTAACATGGCGTACATTTTAGGTCTTAATCCGACGAATTCTTTGATGAGTTTCCCTCCGCATTCGTCTTTAAATTTACCGATCACCTTTTTATTTTTATCTTTGTTTCCGTGGAAGACCTCGTAATTGGAAAAATCATATTCGTCTTGATCTTCGAGCATGTCCTGATAGACGTCCTCCGTTTGAATTTCGACTAACAGAGAGTCCGTATCAGTATAAAGTAAATTACATTTGTCTCCGTATTTCGCTTGTAGATGATTATAATACCAACCGTACATGTGCCTTTTCGATAAATCCAAGATCGCCATGCCGCAGTAAATGGGTTTGTCTAATTTAACGCTCGTCGGCTTAAAGTGAAGAAAGACCATGTTGTCGTTAATTTTAGTCAACCCGTCGTAGGAGGGCGAAGCGGTCATTTTTTGAATTTTTCTATCTTTGTCGTTCGCGCCCACTATTTTCAGATCGATCCTATTCCGTTTATTCTCCATGGTCTTCCCGAACACGGCATTGTTCATGAGTTTGAAGAAATCCTTTTCGAAGTCGTTTATAGCCCGTTGACGCAATCGAGTGTTTTTATGAACGTAGCTCGCGAGCCACGGCTCTTCGTCAAATTGTAAAGTTCTATGCACCTTGGTCAGTTTCATTCCCAGCTCCAGATAGAGTTTTAACGTCTGGTAGTGCACGACGTATTCCTTTTTATCTCGTAGATTGGGCATGAGCTTTTGGGGGCCCACGTCGTGCATCCGTTACACTTTCATCAGTCTTCTCTGATACTCGGACAGATCGTTCGCATCGACCTTTAACGTTTCCGGAGCGAGCGGATAATTATTGTGCGCGTCGTGCAATTCTTTCGGATACTCTAGATCGACTTCGAGGATGCATCCCTTCCCCTCGGGGAGATGATCTGGCACTCCGTCGATCCATTCAAAGTTTCTACAGGGTAAGGGATGAGTCATGGCTTCGCTGTAGAGGGCGTTAGCATCTAGATACATGATGTACTTAGAGGGTAGATCAGGATCATAATCTTCCAAATATTTATTGTTCGCTTTAGAATAACGTTGCGGAACGTACGTGATCCCACCTCTGATCCCCTTTTCGATAAATAAATGCATGTCGTAATCGGTGAGCAACTCTAATTCAACTTTGGAGGTGAGCAACGCCGCATCCCAAGCCAAACCGGGGGCGGTGTAATAATGACACGGATCTAATGCGTAGTGTTTTAAAGAAATGTTGCGAAATTCTTCGAACACGTCGGCTAATAAGACCGCGTCCGATTTTAAATATAAATCGTGATAATCTCCCATATCCTTACATCCGTATCGATCCCAAACGGTTTGAGCGTGGTCGTACTCTTTTTGAGAAATGTGAGTATCCGATAACGTACTGTAGAAATCTTCCTTCGGCGGTAGAGCAGTTTCATTAAACCTGTCGAAAGAATTCATATATTCGTAGGGATAGACACCCTTTCTCGTTAAAAGCGAGGGATCCTCGAATATAGATTTCGTGATGGGGTAATCGTTTAGATTTTTAGCTAAAGTCTCGAGACCGCACGATAAGAATTGGAAACTGTCGATAAATCTCAAGGATCCAACAGAGAAACTGATAAACTTTTCGTGATTCATCGGAATGCAATTGACTGGTTCTTCCACTTCCATTTCCGATAATATTAAATGGGAATCGTAACCGCGAAGATTATGAAAGATGACGGGTATGTGTTTTGCCATTCTCAATAATCTATTACACTTATTATGAGCCGCACCTCGAAATTTACCAGAAAGGTGACAATGATCTCTGACTTTGATGAGATCGAATTTCTCGTCCTTGATTTATTCCATGATTTCGTCGATCTCAGTATTTATGGCATCGTGACGATCGCGACAGCCGTCCTTCTCCAAAGACGTTAAACTGGGTAATGTTTCCTGTTCCTTTAAAAGTTTCCTTCTCTGAGCCCATAAAGGAAACCACTTGTGAGCATCCCCCGAAAATTCATCTCCGCAAATCCAACATCGCTTAGACTCCTCAAAGTTTTTCCTATCCTCGTGGGTCATACAAAGCTCTTTTTCCTTAGAACAAATGTCGTTAATCTTTTGTTTTTCTCGTTGTAAACTTTCTAGAAGATGTTTCACGGCATTCTCCCCGCGATAGAGTTGAGGCTCTTCGATCTTATCGATACCCTTCTCCGTTCTCCAAACGACTACATAACAGTATCCCGAAGGGTGGTGACGCGATGTTTTCGTCGTTTTATCGCCAGCCTCTTCATTGATGGGTGAAATAATACACTCGAAATCCGCATAGATCGTGGCATGCACGGGCTGTTTATTACCGTAATTCTTAAACTTGAGAAGGTTTTTACCCTCCTCGGGCATGATGGGTTTCATGGGTGGATTGTTAATACCGCTACAATCGACCACGTGCTTTTTATAAACGTCCTCGCTCGATAGTATTTTAAGACAACGAAGACATGGATATGATTTTCCATTATGTTTTGATTGGGGGGGGGGGGGAAACAACCTGGATGTGTTTTTAATCCAAGAGTAGTGCCAATTATTTTCTAGACCTTCTAACAACAATAAATTAATTTCTTTATCGCGAGATTTTTCCGATATGTAATAAGGGAAGAAACCTCTACTTTCCGTCCACCCGAGAACGTTAACGGCGAGTCCGTTACGATTTTCGAATTTGGGTATTTGCTTTAACGGAGTCGGATAATCGATGCACTTGAAGTCGTATAACCCGATAAACGGTATATAGTTTTGAGGTCTTTTATGACTATGTTTAATAGCGTCGTGATATAAACACGCCAATACGCTATACATAAAACATCTCTGATCCTTGTTCTGAACATTTATAACGGCCTTCTTATCCGCAATCTGCTTGGGTAACTTAAAATAGGAAGACACTAAAGGCGGTTCATACTTGGTAAAATTTACATAAATCATTTGCACGTCCTCGATGACCCATCCCGAACCCGCTTGGACGGTTTTTTCGAGCGAATCTATTAACTCTTCAATCATGCGTTGAAACGCGTCTTCGATTTCGTCTTCTCTTAAGATCGGATATTGCCGAGTTTTATGGAGTTGCGTTATGAGTTGCGAGCCAGCATTTAAAATAGCTCGCTTAAATCGCTGTTCGACTTGAATTTGGATTTTTATGGGACCCTTTTTTAATTCTGTAGAAATTTTAGAGAAAAAATCGTCTTTAAAATACTCTAATAATGCTCTGAGATGTGCTCGATGTATATGATTGCGAACATCTTTTTTATAACTCGTATTGAAGTGTTTAAAACTATCACCAAAATCGAGATTAGACTCATGACGTTGCCTTCGTTTTCGTTCGACCTTAGCAACACCTTTGGAAAGATCTGTTTTCAACGTTTGACGTAAATTCCGTCTGACAGTATCTCTCATCTGCTCTTCCGTTGACGTGCCTCTCACGTAATCCCAAACGGTTTCGGTTATTTTCTTATACCCCCATTTACCTGTATTAAATAAACGTCTCATACCATTCAGAATGTTCATGCTTTTATATACACGGCATTTTCTTTAAGTCATTTTCATTTTTTCTATTTAAACTATTAAATAACCATCTCTTACTTGTCGAACAAAACTCGTCGCGCTCTGGTGGAGAAACACTATTTTTAGCATTGGGGGGAATTTTCTGTTTCTCGGAAATCGATGGGTCTACCATTTCTCGGAAGAGGTACGATTCGATCCACTGATCACACCAGGATTAGTGGTCGGATTCGACCATGGAATGGGGGTGCCGCAGAACTCTCATATACACACACATAGGTTTGACATATTTGTTTTCCGCAACACAAATCTCAGAGCTTCAGTAATGCATGAAGTCACATTTTACCTCTGCATTCCTATTTTTTATATAACGTCGTAATTTGTTGTTTTCGACAAAACCCAGATGTGCCAATTTCGGACGAATTTGTTGCAAATAAACTAGTTTCAGTTTTGGTTTATGGTTTACAACTAGTGTGCAAACCAGTTATGAAACTAAAACTGGTTTCCTATGGCTAAACAAATAAATGGTGTAAACTACCAAAATTGGGTATGCCTACAGAAAGAAGTAAACAGTCGATCTTTTATATGATGTAAAAATAAAGGAAAAAATAATACCTAATATAGAAAAAAGAGTATTAATCTTAATACAATACTTAGCAACCCTGATTATCGTGTTTCCACGTTTTGAATTGCCAGGAGTTAATATGCTTAAAAGCAAAATCGCCCCATGGTAAGTTTCCCGTTAATTAAAAACGTGAAATCATTATAAACAAAATAACAAACGGTAGATGATCAACTTGGGAGTTTGAACTAATCAATCCGCCGTTTTAACATTGTAAAACGTCTCTCTGTAATTATTGTCCAAGTAGATAAAATGCCTAGAAGACACATAAAAGGTATTCCATACTTGCACTGGTCCATGTTGTCGCCGCCATGTTGTTGTAGCAACAGACTTCCATTAACCTACTTAACTACCCCAGAAGGCAGTTTGAATGGTTTGATAAATTAGTTTGTGTTTAAGATAAAACAAATGAAAAACCAGTTTTAGTTTTGAACCGGTTTAAAACGGGTGTATATAACAAATGGAAAGTTTACAAAACTGGTTCAAAACTAAAACAAAGTCGCATTTACCTTGGTAAACTTGTAGAATGTACAATGAAACTATAAAGGCGCATTCTTCACAGTCCAACAAACCGTCAGTCTGAATTTGTGTCTCACACACTAATGCCAGGGCCCCAAAGCAATGCTATCTAACCTAAAACGAGATAATAACCTCATTTGAGAATTGGGGACAGAATATTATTTATACTTTGTCTCTCGATAGTAACTTTTCACCGTATTTAACTGCATCCTGACCAAAGAAAACAAAAATAACACCTTACCGTAATTTTTAGGATGATGGTGAGCATGTCCCCTTTGTACAGAACAAAAGTCTACTATTTAGATCTGTTGCTCGGGCATGTAGCTAACGTTTGTCCAATAATTTCACGCAACGATATTGTGAAAGACTCTACTTCAAATTTGGCAAGGCATTCGATAACATTATGACTTCCAGTCATCATATAGCAACTTCTTGGACTTTAATGGCATTAAACTCTTACCCGATGAAAAACCTGAGAACCTCTATCAACGCCTTAAGGAATTTATGGAAAATAATTTACTCGAACAAGATGGGGGCATCACGCATATAGGGGAGGTAATAGGTGAAGATGAAGAACTAACCCCACAATTCAAAATTAAGTCCTACTTTCTTGGCTTCGATTACTTAACCCTGTGTTCCCTTAACTTGTCAAGCAACGTTACGGGACATAGTTTCAGTCACGCACTTTAGTTTGTTTGTTTATTGTTGTTTAACGTCCCACTAAAGAATATTTCACTCATATGAAGACTTCACCAAATGCCGGTGAACGGCTTCACATTTTGGCCTATGCTCAGCACTTACGGCCATTGAGTAGTGAGGGTTCTTTATTACTGTGACACGGGACCTCCTGTTTTTACTGTCTCATCCGAAAGACAGGAAACCAACCTGTCGCTGTCGGGAATCGAACTCACGACCTCACGATCCGGAGCGCGCTACCGACTGAGCCAGGCCGGCTCACACACTTCAGCATCTATTAAACCTGAGAACAGCCAAGCCCGACCTTCACTTCTTGAGGAAATACAAACCCTGTATGACACTAACGTTTTCCGCTCTGCTGCTTCAAACTTGAAATATAAGCCCCGAAAGATCTCTCTGATAATGATTGGTGATTGTGATCAGTATACATATCGTTCTCCAGCTCGTCAAATCAGTGCCATTCAATAAGACGTGCTCATGCCTCGTGCCGACCAGATACTACAAATTTGTTGTCAGAAGATTTCATCGAAGTTGACATACCTTATGACTTACTGAAGATCACTGTTTTGCAGTAGAACCACATCCTCTTACCGAACCCTGCTTTCCTTCAAGTAATATGTGGCCAACGCCAAACATAGTTCATAGTGTAGCTCATAAAATACGGATACCGAGCCATTAGTTACCAGATTCGCACTGTGTAAGATGATGACTTGCTACAGATTTGTGAGGATCCATCAGTGCAGGCCCCTTTTATCTCACCCAATGTCCCCTTCTCCGCAAAAGTGGCATTAGATCCGAATGACATTCTCTTCTCACATGACAGAAAATATTTTTTTTATTCAAACGTTTCTGGTTATAATAGGAAAACAGACCCATTTAAGGCAGTATGTAAGGTACCAAGTCTCGTTTCAAGACAATCAACATCAGATGCTCCTGAAGCCGTTGGCATCTCATTTGCTGCTGATGTTCTACGCAGGGAAAGGTAAATGATATTTGTATTCCATGAGTGACCACGTCGTGTAAAATGCTACAATCATTAGTGATAAAAAGGCCAATACTCCTATGGATACGCCACCAAATGCCAGTGAATCGCTTCAAATTTTGGCCTATGCTCGGCACTTGTGGCCATTGAGTAGTGAGGGTTGTTTAACATGCCGACCCCTACTGTGGCAAGGGACATCGGTTTTACTGTCTCATCCGAAAGGCAGGGAATCAACCTGCCGCCGGCAGAATTCGAACTCACAACCTCACGATCCAGATCGAATCGACCGCGTTACCGACTAAGCCAGGCCGGTTCTAGATACCTTGTTACCTCTACCGACCAGAATTTGTGCAGTATCCAAAATTCAAAGGCGCTGGAATATTCCATTTTCAATCAGCTTACAGCCTTCTGACAAATCGCCAAAGGATACTGTGGACCCTACAGACTGTTCTTCATATGACGACGCCCTTGTCCAGGATACGCCCTCAGACAATACTGCCCGTTCAAAGCGTAAAAATTCTCAACTGCTCGCTTCAAGGATTATGTGCAATATTAATAATGTTATTTTGTTCGGGGCTAAATAATCCCCATTATATTATCTTATAGCAGAAAGCTACTTTGCGTTTATTGTGTTCTTATTATTTGTGCGATGACAGCTCTAATGTTAACTTACCAGGAAGTAGTTAGCCGTCAGTGTATACTTGTGATAGGGGCATAATAATCCCCTGATGTGTTTATTTTGTCGCTAATAGCGACAGCAAATTCTATACCAATGCTTGCTACATTGTCCTGTGTTAAATTCCATTTATTGAATGATTCTTTACTTTGAGCATTTCTCATTATCAATATTTCATACAAAGGGTTGAAAGACTTCAAAAAGAGACATTTCAAGAGGCCAGTGTTTGTCCATTTTTTACCAAATTTGTACCTATATCCAGGACATCCTAATGATTTATACCTTGGTATCTGAGACTTTTTATATTATACAAAGTTTTAATAAAAAGTCACTGGCGCTTTACCTCTTTTACTCCGTATGCGTCTTATACGATGACTCAATTCATTTCTAAAAATAGAAATTGACTTGGGTAATATACATTTTTATTCTAGGAAAAGTAATGAAACGAGTTTCACGAATTTCTATAAAAGAACATTTCCAAGTAGATAATATACTATATAATTACCATAAGGGGAATCCCCCTAAATTTTCTAGATGGAGCATACCGTTACTATATCATTTCTCATTTACATAGACAACCTTTGACATTCTGGTTGTTATAAACAGTAATTATAAACCAGAGAAGTAAGCACCCCCTGTCGACCAGTCACACCCGCCTTGAGTTCAAAGTTAAGAGTGAATGCTTAAACTGGTAATTCATCATTTCTTGATCACTCAGTGAAACACTAAAATTGCAAATAAGGTCATTATACCGACCGTAAATAAAGTTGACAACCCAGGCCCAGAAACCCAGAATTACTCCGTTTGTCGAATAGCTTGGTTGTTAATTTCCCGTCTGTGTCTATAGTAAGTAAAATGTCTAAGTAGGAAGCGTATGTTTCAGATTGTGGTATTCTACTTATAGTTTGTCGGGAGATATCGCATTTAATACTATAAAATTGTTGACAACACGTTGTAAATATATCATAATGTTAAATCAAAAGCAAAAGCTACAGCTACCTAGCTGCCAGTTAGACAGCATCAGTTGAGCTCCAATTTATAAAAGATGCAAATGTTCTAAAGATGAATGTAGCATACAAGGTCAAATAAAATTTTGAATCCAAATTGTGTTATCAGTGCAAAATACTACTTTAGTATAAGATTATCAGCCAGGTACTAGGTTTATGTATATCCCTGAGAACTCAAACGAATTATCTGCAGTTGCAACAAGCTAGTGGTTACTGATATTATAAACGTAATACCAAAGTTATAATACCCAACGCGATTATTTCTGTGAAGTAGACTTCATCGCGTGAAGTTGGGAGATATCGCATTTACAAACTATAAATTTGTCGACCATACGTCGTCGATATATCTTAATGTTAAATTAAAAGCTACAAAATAAGAAACAGAATAAAATCTGCTGCGAATATGATGCTGACCCAGTTTTCGGTAATGTGAGGTAAAAGTGACGAGAAGGTGATACAATGTATATTAGGTTTATTAAATAAACGATGTCCATGACTCCAATTGTTTCTTCCATTAGTATTAAGATGTCTCATCACATTGACGTAGCTTCACTTCCCAACATAAACTAACTCATACAAGGTACATGTACATATTCATATTCGGAAAACAATGCTAGGAGTTTTACAGTCCAGAGGATGGTAACTTCTGGTATAGTAATGCTTATTTGTAGGAACAAGTGAATACCTGAGTAGTTATAAATTTGTTACAGGTCTTTCAATTTGGTACATTATCTGACAACGAATCGTGAAAATGTCAACTAGAATTTTTGTTAACACACGTTGAAGAATTGTTTTATTGGTACCGCAGATTTCAGCGAGGTTTGAAATTTTGGCAATATTAGAGAGGTTGTCGAGATACCTACATTTGCATATCGCTGGCAATTCATTTCTTAGCGTAGGTAAGAGTATCGTTCTTAATCAGAAAATAGCTAAAATTACTTCTCGCTAAAATCATATTTTAGGACCAAACGCTAAATTTGCGTCTCGGTGAAATTTCCACTAGTATGGTTTTTAAACATACTTTTGTTTGTTCTAGAACTGAGCATTTTTTGGCCTTTGTTTCGCAAAACTATAACTGGTATTATGTCTGTTATATTTATAAAGGTAAATACTCGTCCTTCAAAAGCCAATAAGTCTAAAGACCGAGGACCTTTATCACGACATGCGAGGCACGTAACGAAAAATTTAAAGCACTTTTGATATTGCTGGTGAAATTACTGTATAAGTAAACAAATCTTGACGCTAAGTAAAAATATAATAATCTCAGATACTAAAGTATAAATCTTTAGAATGTCCAGGATACATATACAAATCTGGTGAATATTGGACAAACTAGGACCTCTGGAAATCCAGGTAAAGTTTCAGGTAACCTACAAATAAGATTCGCATTCATGCGAGGAATTTCTCATTTTTCATTTCCACTCTCTGCGCGTATTGTTTAGTGCACGTACACGGTCAAACTACAATCAAGATCATCATCGGTTTACGGGTGACTGCACATTACTTTTTGTACATTTGACGAAAAGCAAGCAGTGTTTATTATTTATATATTTCACAGTAACAACAATGCTAACCATGTTCCTACTATATAATATGATATCTTAAATATGTAAATACTTTACCTATTTCATCAAGTTTCTAGTAGCGATACCAGGTTTTAAAAATGAAAAAAGTCACGTGGCGTCAATTTTACTTCCTCATACCATAGTAGAATGCAAAGGCTTAGGTTATTTGGAAAATAAAGAAAGATGGCTTCTAATAACCCAGGGATGTATACCGTTGTGTTAATATTTCTTGTGTATGGTACGTGAGTATCTATAAATTACCTATCATATCACTGCATTTTAGCATAAACATCTGCATTTGTTTCCTTTACGCAAACAGGAATTCTCAGAGGTTTCCATAAAATAGATTTTAAAATTCATTTCGATTGTAAAACTGCTTTATGATGTAATACTTCGACCATACAATCTATGAGTATGATGTAGGGTACTCTTGTTTTAGTTTGTTTGAATGGTGTTTCACGCACTCTCAAACACATTTCAAATATATGGTGAATCAATAATTTTTCTGTTATATGGTAGCAGCCAGTTTTCAATGGTGATTGGGAGAACCCAGTTAGAATGGTAAAATGGTGACCACCAGCTTTCCGTAAGTAAACTAGCAATTTTCCCACAATATCAACTTAGGGTCCAGTGAAGCTCGAACCTCCGCTGACCAGAAGTGAAATACTTCATAGTTTAAAGCGCGATATTCTAAACATGGAGGCCCCGAAAGTATTGTTTGTAATGTAAATACTGCATTCTCATCACCTGTCTTTAGTTTAAAATTAATTGTGCAAATGTAATCAGCCATTTTTTATTCAAATTTAATCAAAGTTTAACAATACTTTAATCGTTCACATAATCTCTGTCACAATGTTCCAGTATTCATTTTAACAATGTAGTTGTCTTCTAGCCGTCGAACAAAGTTTATATTCATGAAGGATTTTGGAAATTTAATTTCCCATATTTAAATGTATGCCAATCAATTCTTGGCAATTGTCGATCATAAACTGATAGATATAATTTCATTTCTATTCAATGTTGTTTAACGCGATGCCAGGTAGTAAATATAAATGAGCTATAGTTTTCAGGATCTCTTACAATTGTTTTCGTTCAACATACAAGCGTTTCCAGTTGCATAATAAATTGTATGTGTTAATTTTTTACTTTAGAATTATTTTAAAAGTTAAAGTAAAATCCATATAACCTGGTGGGGTGGAGTCTTGTGAACCCTTTCTTGACCCGGACGAGTTAAAATTTTAAAGCCTAACTTTAAAATGACAATGACTAGAGTAACCGTAACTATATCCATAGTCATACAAAAGAGATTTTTCAGAGAGGAATAACTTGTAATAACCGAAATGTGAGCAGAATCATCTGTATGATAATCAAAATGTTACTCCTCCTCCGTTACACCTTTTGTGAATCGGACAATATTTAAACCTGAGTACTGAGTAACAATGAAAACGTAACAATGGCTATAGGTTATTATGGGTAAATTTGGTGACCTCGCGTCCTGTATAAATCAGGTTATAAAAACTCGACGAAACTAGCGCAACAATAAATGTCACTTTCTATTATTTTTTAAAAACCATGATTAATCTCAGCAACTGTAGGGTGAATAGAGTTCATCCTCTATTCCTTCTTACGATCATATGTATAGTAAAAAATCATTAAGTTATATCAGTAGGACAATGTAAAAGTATTTAAAAAAAACACTATGATATGAAATTATATGTATTTATTTTTACTTAATTTAACATAAGATGTTGCTAATAGAGTTTGTAACACACACAAACACATGTGATCAGTAGAAAGGTTCTTTTTATCAGGAGAACACTGAAAAATGTCAACCAATATTTAAACATTTAAACGTAGTGGCCAGAAGTAAATCGTAAAGTTGTATTTACACTGATCAATCAGCCATGCATCTATAAATACTAAATGCGTATGTGTATATTTCATGTATTAAAATATTTCGTTTATTCATTATTTGTAAGTTAGTGTTTTCTTGAATGGAGTAACTCTTAATGTCAGCCCGTTGTAAAACAAACGGCTTTAATTTATTGACGCGCAGAATGATACGTTAGTCAATGTAATGATAAATATTTTAAATCCTTGCAGTTGTAATGTGAATTGCATTTTTGTACTGTCAGACATTAAAATTTTTTATTAAATACCTTTTCAACGATACGACAACTGCATCGTGTATGTACATACATTTCCTCAAAGCAAATGTTTATTCGTCTTGCAAAAACTATTGCACATATCGGTTTAATAGATTTTGGCGAAACACTTTCACCCTACATATTATCCTATTCTCTCTCCCAACACACACACACACACACACACACACACACACACACACACATACACACACACAAACACACACACACACACACACACACACACACAGATACATACATATATACATACATGTATTAGCTTTATTTTTCAACAATATCTAGTCCGTCATATTTATTACTTTCTGTACTTAAGTGATCATGCATATGGATAATACTATACCTGTTTAAATTTTCAATTCCTCAGCGACCTATCACAGTGGTGTAGCAAACATATCACTTGGCGTTGAGGAATTTCGTAAATACTTTCGAGTATAAATTTCAGCTGATAAAGCATTGAGACAATAAAAATGCACTTGCAAGAGTAATCGGTTCTACCTGTCACCTTACCTACGAGTACCTGTATAGTGAACATTTACGCTTTCCCATTGAAACCTCTCTTCACCGAACAGGGAGTACAATCATCCGTATGATAATCAAAAGGCTACTCCGCCTTGCCAACTTTTATGCATTCAACTATAACTTTTAGAAGGACTTGAGAAAACATCTCAGTTCACGTGTCACTGAGACTACACTTTATGTTTCCCTCGCGTGCGTCATGTCTCCCCATGCGAAAAACCTTGCAGTTTATTTGACTCTGTATTTCGGTATAATAAACAATGTATTGCCCTGGTTGTAGGGAGTTATGATTATATAATATGACTTATGATGGGAAATATGACTTGCTTGTGTTAACAAATCCTCATACCCCTCTATAACCAGGGCAATAAATGTATAATATATCTTCTGACCGCACTTTTTCGACAATGTTTTAGTTTCAAAAAATATTTAAACATACATTGCAATTGTTCTCCGAGAGTTTGACCAAGGGTCTCTTGCATATAACAATTATACCAGAAGTATGTACATGTTTATGTATTGTATATCTGAAAATCTATGTTTAACGATTTAAAACACGATCTATGCATATTATTTCGTATTCCCGGTACCGGGACATACCAAAGACTTTAAAAGGGAAGTGACTGTTCCTTCGCCAAGCGCTCGACATCCGAAGTAAAAGTCACAAGTCTTTCGGACGAGACTGAAAACCGAGGTCACGTGTTGCGGAGGGCGTGTCACGTAAGCTAACCCTCACAACATTGGCGTCAGTCCATAGCACAGGTCAAAATTTGTAGCACTTCACCTAAAGAAGTTGACATATCGATATAAGTGAAATATTCTTGACGGGAAGTAAAACAATAATAAAACACTTAAAATCGTGCTTATATATATCCTTTAGTGCCAAACTGGTTTATAGTTAATCGATAATTTAACTCATCAACCCCTGAAAAACAATGGACTCTACTGTAAATCAATGACTTAGTTCAAATGTGTTTTTATGGGTGAATGATTTTTTTTTTAAAACAACGCTGTCGACGACATCTGATATTGCTTCGAACAATTCATGTCAGGTTGGTGAAACAGATTCAAATATCAGTTTGAATCATAAAAGTGCATTAGCCGTGCTTCCCAACTCCGTATTTTTAGGTCTTGCTATTTTCACTACTTGATGCAAATTAAAAAATAAGAGCTATACATAGGCATAATATTCTTATACATTTTGAGAAAATAAGGTCAAGTCCAGTGTGGTATGCATATACAAATACAATGTAGCAAGGTTGATTTAATCAATTGCAAGTAAACAACTGCTAAACTTGGTTTCTCACGCAATTTTCACAAAATATAATATAGGACTTTATGAATGTTTATGTCTGTGTATATTTATTTTTGTAATTTTATATCAATCTAAGTAAAATGAGGAAAACAATTTTTGACAAAAACACAGCTAATGCCCCGCTAAGTATTTAACTGACACCGAAATAAATAGTCTGACACATTATTTTTGTAAAGGGTTTTACAAGTATGGCGTTAGTTTCTATCATTATATAATTCCCCCCATTAAGTTACAAAGCACAGCATCATTTCACGCACATACACATTCAGCAAAGTTAATATGATATCTTAACAGACTGCAGCTGTTTATTGTTTCATTTTATGCAATGACCCCAGACTCCACATTGTTAATTTTCTACATTTATGTCTTGATTTTCCCTGTGTATATGGTGCTAGATAAATCCGGTAGGTATTCGAGAGTTTCTTAAATGTCAAGATCAATCATACTCTGTGATTCATTTTACTTGGCAAGGCGGAGTAACCTTTGGATTATCATACTGATAATTCTACTCACTTTTCGGTTATGACAAGCTGCAAGGGAAAACGTTTTATTTCTCACTATATATTGTCGTATGTATGGTGACAAGTAGGAACGGTTACTCTTGTATTGTTATTTTAATGTTCTGCTTCATCAATTTAAAAATATTTTAACTCGCCCAGGTCAAGAAAGGGTTCACAAGACTCCATCCCGCCACGTTATACGTATTGTACTAAAACCATACTACACCTTATAAATATTATAAATAGTGTTACTTTCATCGCAATGATTTGGGATGCTAGAGCTTATTTAAAGTCAATGTCACTTAACATACACAGAAATACATATTTCATTTGGACTTGACTGTGGACTCACGAGGATGCTTACTCCTCCATGACACCTGATCCCACCTCTTCGTTTCCAGAGGTCCGTGTTTGTCTATTTTTGACATCTGTGTCCTGGACATCCTAAAGATTTGTACTTTGGTATTTGAGATGTTTTATATAGAATAGTTTAGTGACAATTATTGTCACAGAGACATGACTAATAACATTTAATGTATAAGCATATTAACCTTTTCAACTCTATTAATAACAACAGACTGGTCAAAACAAATAGAATATATACATTCAATTTAAATATTTAGGGGTGAAAGGGTTAAGTAAATTACTGTCAAAACAATATAAAAAGCTTGTTTCACACTGGACATTAACATTATGTTTAATTAAGTCATAGACTTGAAAAACAATAAAGCAAACAAAACTGACTAGCTGCTCAAAGACAGTCGTTTTTGTCATTGTCATTAACCCCTGAAAACAATGGACTGTTCTATAAACCAATTACTAAGCTCAGTCTAAATTACGGGTGAATGAGTTTGGACCTTAAAATTTTGATGATAGTTTCGAAAGAAAAAGAGTGGTATGAGTCAAAAACAACTATTAAATCTGAATGTATTTACTATAAAATACTCAGCTGATACAGAAATATCATAAGCAGGGTTTAAATATAACGTCGGAGAGTAGTGAATTACTAGTTCACTAACGGCAGTGAAGCCCCTTTCACGCTCTCAATTTTTTTTGGTCAAAGTCCGCGTGTGAACAGGCGATATAATCAAAGAAAACTTTGACTAAGTTTTCTTTGATTATATCGCCTGTTCACACGCTCAAAGTTTTTTGAACGACTTTTACAAGAAAATGCGGGAACCATGTACTGGTAATATATATACATTGATAACGTCATATCGAATACCTGCTTTGAGTTCCACCAAAGTCCTTCACAATTTGAAGAAAAATAGTATGAGTTTCTGTTCCATCAAAGTACGTTAAAGCTCTTTGATTGACTTTGATAAAAGTTTTCGTTGACCGTGTACATGATAAAAGATTGCGTCAAACACTTTGATCAAGAAAAATTGTACAGGAAAACTTTAATAGTGTTAACGGGCCTTTAGCTATTGGGTTTAAATATACCACCGGGAACCAGTGAATTACTAGTTTACTATTAGTAATCAGCTATAGGGTTTTAATATACCGTGGGGGAGTAGTTAATTACTAGTTCACTAATGTTTATTAGGTATTGGGTTTTAATATACCGTCGGGGAATAGTGAAATAGTAGTTCACTAACGGTAATAAGCTATTGGGTTTAAATATATCGTCGGGGTGAATTACCAGTGACTGACGGTAGTGGTTTGTGTTCCCTATACAAAATTGGATACTTATAATTATGTAGTGTGTATTTTATTTTTTTTTCTCTGTGTTTCCTGTGTGTCTTTTCTTCCGACACTTATTTTCAATCAATTAATTACGATATATATCATACCCAAATGCTGTAAAAGTCACTTCAACTCTGCCTCTAAACTATGATTTTGCTCTTTGTATAAATCTAGTCGTACTATGTTTGAGAATCTGAAATTGCAAGTACATTCAAAGAGCAAATAATTAGCTTGACAGTTCACATCTAGGTAGTATGAACAGTGATTTTGATCACTCCAACCCTTTCAAATTCCTGTGCAGATGTATATTCTTATGATAAATTTTACATTGTAGGTGCATCCTATGGGCAAGACGAAGAGGAATTTGAACTTTCACCTCTAGATGGTTGGTTCAATAATTTAGTTCACCCTGACTGGGGAGCAGTTGGTAAGTTGAAATAAAATATCTTTTAATCATTATCTTCCAAGTGATAGAGCCATACTTTGGTACAAATGACGCTACAAGCCTTTTTATTTAACTATTTAACCAGATTAAGCGTCATCGTCAATTTATGCCAGATTATGTTCAACATATGAAAATTTCATATACAGAAGTACCATACTTACTGCCAGGTTATTGTCACAGCGAGATCGAAAATTGCGTTTGATGTCAATGTTCTGAAATGGTTTACGGTCGGTATAATGGTCTTGTTTGCGATTACTCCGTTTCACTAAATGGAATGTTGAGTTACCTATTCAACAGCTGTTCTTGGGTCGTCTATACCAATTTTTAAGAGGATTATTTCATTTTAATTTGACTGTGGACTCGCGACCGCTTTGAACATTCAACAGAAGATGTTTACACCTCCATGACACCTGATCCCACCCCTGGATTTTCAGAATTTCTCATTTCCCCCATATACATGTATATTGTATATGTATCCAGGACATCATGAAGATTGATACTTTGGGATTTTGATATTTTATATAGCGTCACTATTACTGCACTAGCGTCTTTATTACTGCGCTAACGTCACAGACATATTGGTGTTAGAATGATTTAACTGTGTAAATACTACTGCTTAGAGCATGTCTATACTGTACAGGATTTTATAGTGTCAGAAACACTTTATTCGATCTATATAATTCCATTATAACATTATAGATCAATAGTAAATTTACATTTTTGTAAAATAAAAAGGCCAAAAAAGGTACCATCATAAAAGGCAATAACAAATCCCTTAATACTTACGGTCTTGAATGTAGTGTGGCTTCCAAAGCGTAATTGTCCTTATGCTTGGTTTCTTCTGTATTAATATTTTAGTTTTCAACTTGTTGTCTTAGAAGCTCTTGTAATCATTATAGCACTGCATTGAATGAACAGGTGCTATGTATAATTATACTCGAAAGTATGTATAAATTTTTGCCAGACCTAAATGCATCCCCTAATCCATTCGAAATAAAAGTGAAGAAGTACCTTTATTAATGGAAGCTCAAGTTCATTAGAACACGGCGAATTAGATGTGCAATGGTCTCAACATGAAGAACAATTGTGAATCCCAAACCGGATAGGAACAGGTGTCAGCATCCTCCTCTGGCATGCCACACCCGTCGCAAATGTTCCATGGAAAACTTTCTAGTACGATGAACGGATCAAATACGGTAAAAAGGTTAAGTTTGATGAAGAGGTCAAGTTCGATGAAAATCACGATTTGCGAAAGAGAGTCATTGTCTGTGGCCGTGCTCCAGAATACCATCTAATATTATTGAGAAGGGGACTTCATATTGTTTAACAAGAACCCCGTATCGACCATAAAACTTCTTTAACGACGATTTCAACAACGTAACCTTGTGTAAGTAGTTTATAGGCAAGTCGTTTCGCTCTCAGAATAAAACATTCATAAGAAGAGCATGCCCTGGCATAACGTATAAGTTGTGAAATGAAAACACCAGGAGAAATGGAATATTACTACTTGGTAAGTTCGTGATATGGAAATTGAAATCGTCTCGTTTGTCAAACAGGGATGTGTTAAGTTGACCGCCTTTTTAATCGACAGGAGTAAATCTAGGTAAGAAGCAAATCTGTTGCACTCTGTTGCCTCACTGATCTCTAGCTCAACAGGATATATCTGGCCGAGGTAATTCTGAAATTCTGAATTATTTTTGGATATGACGTCATCGATATACCTATAAGTAAAATTGAACCGATATGCTACCTGTTTGTTTCCCTTGTAGAGCAGAGACTGTTTAATAATACTTGAGTATAAAGTATCAGGTATTGGATTTATATATACCCTCGGGGACTGAAACGGTCCACCAGCATTGGCAACGATCCATTGCTTGTCAGTATAATAAGACTTCCATCAGTTGATATCGGATTGAACCCTTTTGTCCATAAATATCGAAATGGTATGTTCTTTTCTATTGTTTAGAAAAGTCTATTATGGTCTGTAGGGATGAAAGGGTTAAAATAGTTGAAGAGTTCGGAAACAAATAAGGGACACCATACAAGACTAAAAGTAACCTAAATATATTCCTAATTCGTTTAAGAGAGACCACGGTAAATTTTATTTTTGAGAAGTTTAGAATTCAAAGGGTGTTTTTGGGTTATTAATATAAAAACCTCAGATACCAAAGTGTAAATCAATAGAATGTCCAGGACATAGATACAAATCCGATAAAAAATGGACAAACACGGACCTCTGGAAACCAAGAGGTGGGATCAGGTGCCATGGAGGAGTAAGCATCCCCTGTCGACGGTCACACCCGCCGTGAGTCCACAGTCAAGTCCAGTGAAACACGTGAGGAGTGTATCCTCGTCACAATTGGTACAGACGTCTCAACAACCGCCAACGAAAAGGCAACTCAACATTTCACTTAGTGAAACAGAGTAGTCGCAAAGAAGACTATTATACCGACCGTAAAACTTGCGGAACGTTGACATTAAACGCGGTTTTCGATATCCCTGTGTCAATAATTTGTCAGTGAGTAGTTTACCTCTGTATATGAAATCTTCATATGTTGTGCATGCCCTGGCATATCGGATCATTTGTGAAATATAAACTCCATATGCAGGTGACTGAGGGATATTACTACTTAAATGTGGAAAATTTACGATGGGAAAGCCGAAATCGTCGCGTTTATCGTATAGCTTCGTAGCTAATTTCCCGTCTGTGTTTATGTTAAGTAAAATGTCTAAGTATGAAGCGTGTGTGCTTGATTCTGTTGTATCTTTAATTTCTAGTTCGCTGGGATATATCGCATTGACATATGTATGAAAATTGTCATCAGGCATAATAACTAAGCCAGTATGGAAATCGCTGATTAATGAGCATATTATTAATTAACAATATGGAATATAGTGAATATGAAATCAGACTACTTTTATACTGCGCAGAAAAGATGCGCAAATGGTTCAATTTGGAAAAAATGGCGGCCACTTTCACTTCAGTTTCCGTTTTGTCACGCGACTTCAATATTGGCTTAGTCTTTTCGATCTTTGCTTAATCTTGAATTTCATGATGAATTGGCAGAAAAAAACCGTATTAGGCCAATATTACTATAGTTAATTTATAATACTTCTTATAAAATAATCAGATGGTATCGAAGTACGAGGTACTGGGTCTATTTATACCCTCGTGGACTCAAACGGTCCACCTGTAGTGGTAATGACTCACTGGTTATCAAAATTATAAACATAATACCAAACTTAGAGCTTTGCAAAAAAATATACCAAAACAAATGCCCGCAACAATTGTTTCTGTCAATAAAACTTCATCAGTTGATGACGAATTTAAATCTTGCATTTTAGACTGAATATTACACATCATCAGCGATGAATCTTTCCCGACTCCTGATTCGATGCCATTTGGAATACGCAATTGTTCTTTGTATTGCGACCGTTCTTATATCTATCTTTTGACCGTGCTTGACCTTTTCACCGAACTCGGTAGGTTTCCGTGGAATATTTGGGACGAGTGTGGCATGCTGACAGGGGACGCATACTCCTTCCACTGAAAACTGGCTCCATCCCGTTTGGGGTTCGCATTAACAATAATAAATTGCTCTTCGTATTGATACTGTTGTTACATCTAATTTGTCGTTTTTTAATCGACTTGGAGTTCCGAATATCCATATTGGTACTTCTTCATTATAATATAAAAAGTCTCCGATACCAAGGTATAAATCGCTAGGATGTCCAGGATATAGGTACAAATCCGGTAAATAATGGAGAAACACGGACTTCTTGAAATCAAGAGGTAGGATCAAGTGCCATGGAGGAGTAAGAATCTCCTGTCGACCGGTCACACTCGCCGTGAGACCACAGTCAATTTAAAATGAAATACACGAGGAACGAATCCTCGTCATGATTGGTACAGACGTCTCAACAACCGCCATCGAACAGTTAACTCAGCATTTCACTTAGTGAAACAGAGTAGTCGCGTCGCAAAAAAAGATTAATATATAAACTGTAAAATTTGCGGCACGTTGGCTTCAAACGCGGTTTTCGATATCCATGTGTCAATAATTTGTAAGTGAGTAGTTTACCTCTGCATATGAAATGTTCATATAATGAACACGTCGTGGCATATCTGATCATTTGTGAAATACAAACTCCAGATGCGGGTGATTGTGGGATATGATCTAAGACATCACATTGATAATCAGAATATGAGTCACACAGTTTGGCGGTATAAAAAACTTAGGCTTGCTCTATATAGCGATAAATTCACTGTCAGTACATTTATAGGGTTTTAATATCGAATAGCACAAATAAATACCAAATCTTTGATGACACACAATTTCAATAACTTTAATTCTTATATTGTAAAATCTTTTGTGCTACTACTTAGAATTTCTATCTGTTTTCCCATTCATTTTTTTGTTCTCCTTTTCCCCACCTTTCTTTCTTTTGACGTTTTAAAAGGAATGATGTTTACAACACACGAGTACACAAAATATCTTTTCAAATTCAGTCACACAGGTTTTATTTTAAAATACAATCTCGTAAAAACAAGACTTTTGTATTGCAAATACTGACATGCAAATTCAATGTTTAGCTGAATGTTTAAGAATACAATTATACAATTTGTTCTACAAGCTATTATATAACACTGTCATTGACACATTCTTGTGATTATTTTTAGTAACATCAGTGGTGAGATTTTGGGAATGGGTCCCTTCAGGGTATAAAACAAAGGTAGCTCTGAGTTTTTGAGTGGAAGTCAAGGTGTTAACCAATATTGAATTTAGACATAAAATACATGAAATACGGTAGGGGTGGCACGTAAAAAGAACCCTCACGGCATTAGCGCCAGTCCATAGCGCAGGTCAAAATCAGGTCAAAATCACCTAAAGCTGGTGACATATTGATAAATGAAAAATACTTGACGGGATGAAAAACAACAATCAAACAACAAACAAACAAACGAAGGTAATTTGGTACATCTTAACAAAAACAACGAGCCTTACCATAACAGGAATGACAGACTACATGTCGACACAAAAGTATTTGAGATACAATGATGCATCGAATCCCTGCAAGGTAATAAGTTTTATCTGCACAGCCTAGTTTTTGAAAATACACCGTATTGTTTTGGATTATAACTGAAATCCGAATGTACCACTTTACTTTGGTAGATCTATATGATAGGAATAAAAAAACTAAAAGAAACTTAATGATGCACAGATTTTATCCCACGACCCATTGTATGTATATTCCACGTTTTTGAAAAACAATCCTTAAATAGAAAGAGTGTGAATTTTTACTGGTTATTCATCAATCTACATGTATTTTATCTCTGTCTTATCTGTGTGTTTTTAAATGTTCCTGAAATTTTCGGATTTAGATGAAATTTCTTTTCACTAAGGCTCGATTGTGACCATTACGGAAAAAGAGACAAGCATTTGACATATGAGTATTCCATATGCAAATAACCAGATAGTACAACACATTCATTTTTGAAGGTTTTCATCACATTAGTCATATGTACGACTTTTTATTAACTAGGCCTCGGACACTATACGACCATAGTACCGGCACTATTGCGTTTTGTCTAAAAGAGTGACGTCATTTTATATAGTATGACGTTACGCTATCAGGCTTCTGTCAGATCGTAGGTAACTTATTTCTGCTGACAGTTAAGGATTATTAATATGTATTGTAATGGATAAATCAATATCGTCTGTCATTATGTTTTTGCTTAAATCCGTTATGCTCTGCAACATTTATCGTCATATTTTATGGCAGGTTTGTGTCGATATGAAATAGAAAACTCGCTTCATATTTCAATACAAAAACACTAATAATGCAGTTTGTTAATTTATAAAATTCGACACGATCGTCGAAAGGAATAAACCCTATTTCGGATTAACGGTAACAAGCTGCTTTATTTGAATCTTGAAGGAACGGTCAATAATCCATCTTGACGTAACATTAAACGCATCGGCTTGGAAAACTCCATGCACCAAACTTTTTTCGAGTTGAATCGTTAAGTCATTGTTCGGCATATTAGTATACAGTTTCAAAGAAAAAAAAGGCCACCACTACTTCAGGTTAACCAGTTTATCGTATATTTGATCTGGAATATGAAAACATGTGTCAAATTTTAAAAATGTAGCCTACAAAAAAATAATTACACTTTTCATCTTTACAAGGTAGAACATTTATTCTTTGCAGATGAACGGAAACAAGATGTATTAACGGCGTCAATGACTTTCTGCTGAAGTCACGTGATCTGAGAACAAACTATTTTGACAAAATTGAACATCACCTATTGTAATGGTCTTTGTTTCAATCTGAAAAATGGCGTCTGCTCAGCGCTGACTTCGTTTTGTGTTTCTAAGGTTTCTGGAGTGTACGCATTTAAATATTTCTATGATCTTGATAAAAAGAGATACAATTATTTTAGTGATACAACATTAGGGTCTAGCTCTGAGCATTCCTCCACTGAACTAAGTGCATTGAAAATCACAATAGTAACATTCCATAGACAAAACATTGAAACCCAGAGAAGTATATGGATGTACTGTTCCATCTAATTCGTTAAGAAAACTACATGCCTTGTTACGGTGATCACTCAATCTTGATTTGAACTATAGAAAGAAATATGTCTTTTGTTTAAAATCGTGGGAAAGGCAACTTAAAACTCTCTTGTGTGATGACTTAAGGAAACAATTGTCTATCTTTTATATTTTGCAGGTAAAATAAATTTTTACTGTTGGGCTACATGGAAAATAGGTCCTCAAAATTTATTACATGCATGTGTAATCATACATCAATACAGAGTTTAATACTCTGGTAAAATAGGTAACGTCGTATTGCACTGTAGTTGGATAAGGAAATTTCGCCGGAGCTACATTGCTAAATGAAATTCATGTCATCCAAACTATTTAATCGTGTCGTTAAAAGTCGAATGAATTTTAAATTGTTGCACACACACACACACACACACACACACACACACACACACAAACACACACACACACACACACACACACACACACACACATATATATATATATATATATATATATATATATATATATATATATATATATATATATATATATATATATGTGTGTGTGTGTGTGTATATATATAAAGGACATAAATAATTAGAAATAATAATAAATAGAAACCACAAAAATGGTGAATCCATCCGCTACAACGATTGCGTGCAGTCCGATAATACAGATAGAAGCATATGTGAAGTTTTGTGCATGTATTTCACACACCATTGTGGTTATAACCACAAAATGTGCTATTTTCGGATCATGGATTATAATCGAAAATCGCGTTTGATGTCAACGTTCCGCAAATTTTCCAGTCTGTATAATTTCCTTGTGTGCGATTACTCTGTTTCACCTGTTCTGAAACAGTTGTTGAGGCGTCTGTATCAACTGTGAAGAAGTTTTATCCCTCACTTATTTCGTTTTAACTGATTGCGAATTCGCAGTGCTTGTAACTGGTCGAGAGGGGATGCTTACTTCTCCATGGTACCTGATCCCACCTCTAGATTTCCAGCGATCCAGTTTTGTCCAGTATCGCCAGATTTGTATATGTATAGTTGATGGACACATGTATATGAGCGCAATCTGTCATCATTATATCAAAACAGGGGACAAGCTTCACTTCCGCAAAATATAAGAATTACAAACACCAAAGTATTGATCTTCAGGATGTGCAAGAGACATATATACAGATTTGATTAAGAGTGGACATACACAGACCTTTGGAAATCCAGAGGTGGGATCAGGTGCCAAGGTGGAGTAAGCATCCCCGTTGACAGTTCACACTGTCGAATTGAAATAAAATAAGTGCAGAATGAATCCCTGTCACACTTGGTGCACACAGCTCAACATATTAGATATGTAGTAATGGGTAGACTCACAGCAAGGCAATTAGAAATGTGTACCTCAGTACGCATCTCTCTCTCTCTCTCTCTCTCTCTCTCTCTCTCTCTCTCTCTCTCTCTCTCTCTCTCTCTCTCTCTCTCTCTCTCTCTCTCTCTCTCTCTCTCTCTCTCATGCATATGCACGATTTATTCCTTACATATCCCATTTGAATTTGATTGTAACTCGCGGTGACTAAACAAGGGATGTTTAGTTCTCCATGCCGCCTGATCCCGCCTCTAGATTTCAAGAGGTCCGTATTTGTTCAATATTCACAAGATTTTATATGTATCCTAGACATCCTAAAGATGTATTCTTTGGTATCTGACATCCCTTGCATGTGCTCCATTATAAAACAATCGGCTATCTTAACCCTTTCAACCCTACAGACCACAATGGACCAGTCTAAAGAATACGTCTCCATATGACTGAAAGATTCTTTAGTGGGACGTTAAACAACAACAAACAAACAAACTAATATGTTAAAAACTGAAAACATGATACAACTAAGGACAGTTAATACGCCGCTCAAATATGTAGAAACACGCCCGCCATATGGTAATTTTATACACAAATTTACTTCGCAATAAAAATGATTTCATAAGAAATACTGGCAAAACGATTATGTAAATAACTTCAACATTATGTTTTTATTGTCGATATAAAGGCCTTGATTTGTCATGTCTTATTTACTAATCTTCCTGGTTAATATTGGGTAATCCCCTTTTCCTAGGGATAACGTACAGAACAAACGGTCGTTTTAAACTTATAAGATACACTGCTTAACGAAAAGTAGGAGTATTAATGGAAAATTAACAACAATTTAGTTAGTTAGTATAAATGCAAAGTCATGAAATTTTATGTTATACAAAGAATCATACCAGTATGTCAAGCCATTACTGACAGTCTACCGGACGAGACAGTAAAAACTTAGGTCCCATGTCACAGTAGGTGTCGAACGTTAATGAACCCTCACTGCTCAATGACCGTCATTGCCGAGCATAGGCCAACATTTGATTCCCTCCCCAGCATTCGGTGACGTCTCCATATGAGGGAAAGATTCTTGAGTGGGACGTTAAACAACAACAAGAAAAACAACATCAACTGACAGTCTACCATTGTAAGTTACAGATGGATTTGCGTATCTGCGGACAAATGACTATACCTATACCTCTTATCCATGTCTGTTTGTACAAGGAGGTTAAATGTCTGTCAATCTGTTGGTTGTTCATCGTGGCATGACGCAGTGGTGTAAAATTGCCTTAGCGTAGTTTTATTGTCAACTTTAATGTCGCTATAAACCTGTTTACCTCAACTTTATCTACTTAAAAATGTGTCAGCTTAATCGTATTTTATAGTACAGACCGATTATGTGTCGATTTAAAGCAGTTATATAAATTTGAAAGAGTCTTATTATTTTAGAAGCGATAAATAATAAGAATAATCATATTCATTAAGTTACATCTTCGGTAGTAGTTGTTGAATTCTTTACACCGGTAATGACTAGTTATTTCCCAATTGTTTTAAAGGGACATTAAAAAAGAAGAAATAGAAAAATGATAATAACAATAAAATAATTTGGGCGAAAAAACTAAAGTCGCCATTTAAGAAGTACTTAAACTCGTCCTTTCGAGGCGAAACAACGAAAAGCCGATATTTTTATGCGAGATGACGAGATTTAGCGACCAACTTTGTTGTCCTTTTGCGAAACAAACGAATGGTCGACAATAATTTATACGCAATTTAGAAAAAGAAAAATGTAATAGTAAAAAACTTTAGTCATGGTCCACAAGTAGGGTTTTCGATGGCAAGATAAAAAAAAGATCGTGTTCAATATATGAACATATACAGATGCCACCTACTTAATGATAATTGTCGCAAGCGTTAAATGCAAATATAAACATTTCATAAATTTTACGGTCGGTGTAATTACCCCATTTTCAATTACTGAGTTTAAAATGTTGAATTACCGGTTCGATAGTGATTGTTGAATTGTCTTTACCGATTATAGCCTTGTTAGCGATTAATCTGTTTCACTAAATGAAATGTTGAGTTGCCTGTCCAACAGCAATTGTTGAGACGTCTGTACCATTTGTGAAGAGGATTCATTCCTCAGTCATTTCATTTAGATTTAAACACATGGTAGGTGTGATCCGTCGTCAGGGGATGCTTACTCCTCCATTATATGTAAAAAAAAAATCAGATACCAAAGTGTAAAACAACAGAATGTCCAGGACATAGATACAAATCCGGTAAAAATGGACAAACACGGACCTCTGGAAACCAAGAGGTGGGATCAGGTGCCATGGAGGAGTAAGCATCCCCTGTCGACCGGTCACACCCGCCGTAAGTCCACAGTCAAGTCCAATGAAACACGTGAGGAGTGTATCCTCGTCACAATTGGTACAGACGTCTCAACAACCGCCAACGAAAAGGTAACTCAACATTTCACTTAGTGAAACAGAGTAGTCGCAAACAAGCCTATTATACCGACCGTAAAATTTGCGTAACGTTGACATTAAACGCGGTTTTCGATATCCCTGTGTCAATAATTTGTCAGTTTATCTCTGTATATGAAATCTTCATATGTTCTATACGCCCTATTATATCGGATCATTTGTGAAAAATAAACTCCATATGCAGGTGACTGAGGGATATTACTACTTAAATGTGGAAAATTTACGATGGGAAAGCCGAAATCGTCGCGTTTGTCGTATAGCTTAGTTGCTAATTTCCCGTCTGTGTTTCTATTAGGTTAAATGTCTAAGAAAGAAGCTTGTGTGCTTGATTCTGTTGTATCTTTAATATCTAGTTCGCTGGGATATATCGCATTGACATATGTATGAAAATTGTCATTATTAATTGAAAAAAACGTCGTCGATAAATCTAAATGTCAAATTAAAGGACACCGCTAACTTTTTCTTCTTTTGATTCAGCAGTTTCTGGATGAAGTCTGCTTCGTATGAATAATGAATAAAGGAACAGGTCGGCCAATAAAGGAGCACAATTGGTTCCCATAGGAATGCCGACAGTCTGTTGAAATACCACGTCTCCGAACATTACAAATATATTGTCTATTAGAATTCCAGCATGTTTTTTTACATCAACTTCAGTGTATTTATGTGTAGAATCAGAGTGGCGTTTGACGAAATAAGTATCCTGATAGCCAATCACTAGATATTTAAATTTTCGGGTACCACCTTTAGTGAAAAAAAAACAGTTGCCTATGATGCTGAAAAGTCTTTCGTTTAATTCTTATATCTGATCCCATCTCTAGGTTGTCAGGGGTCGTGTTTGTCCAATTTCCACTTGATTTTCTCATGAACCTTCTTCCGGTTAATATTTTAGTATCTGTGATTTTTGTTTGCTATCTAGAGATAATAAGACATCATCACTTTTTCGTTTTTCTTTTAGACGGTCAGCTGATTAGAAGATCTCCCCCAAAATATATGGATGGCGTGTACGAACCCGCCGGGCAAAACAGACCAAATCCCTTTAAACTGAGCCAAACAGCTCACAAGGGCCCCCCTGGTTTAGGTTCCGCAAGGAAACGAACAGCAATGCTTGTTTACTTTGGTATGTATAGTCTATTTATCATCTTAAATTATCTTAATTGATTTCAATCTCTCATATTAATATTTCAACAAACACATATTCATAACTCACTTTTGCTTCTTATATGGGCGTATGTTCACCTTGAAATTGAAAAAGGCGACTGGCAATTTTGCAAAGGGGCGAACTTTTGGCGCACCTATAGATAGAATGCCAGTTCTTTTATTCAAGCACATCATTGGCATCCCTGGTACTACCAGTTGTTCCCTGTTAATTTTATTCTTAAACTCGGAAACTCATTTGTGAAAGTTATACAAAACGTCTTAACAAATAGAACGTTCGTGAAGGTCCATGGCATACGTATTTATCATATTCGCTCAATTTATTAAAATCATTTAATGTATATAAAAATCACAGACAAAAAAGTATTAATCTAAGAATATTCATGAGAGTCAATATACAATTCACGTGACAATTTGACACATTCAACCGTATGGGAATCCAAAGATGGGATATGGTGCCATGGAGGAATAAGCATCCCCTGTTGACCGGACACCCCCCCCCCACCCCCCCCCCCCCCCCCGTGAATCTACAGACAAATTCAAATGAAATTTTTGAGAAATAAATCTTCGTCATAATCAGGAAAGACGATGCAATTCAATTCAACATTTCACTCATTAAAACACTGTAATTGCATGGCAAATAAGGTCGTTATACCGACCGTACATTTTGCGAAATATTGACATGCAAAAGTTTCAAATATCAAATACAAATAGAATGGCTTAAAATGCGAAATAAAAGACATTGTTGTAATGTTCATTCATTCTATGCAATAATGTTTACATGCTATCTTAAATCTTGTACGACAATATATTCCTATCTTAGTTTTTTAATCACAATTTACGTCTAATCGCCGGATTTATTTTTTGTCAATATGGCAGCCTGTATGCCTTTGAAATAGACAATCTCATTGTTTTATTTAAAAAACTAAGAAATCTAATATCTCTTTAACACACTGTAATTTGGGCTGCATTTTAAATGCAATGAATATTAGTAGTAATAGGCAGCTCCATGGCACGCATTTTGAATTTCGCCGCTAGGGGGCGCCACCAGTGGCGCTGTTTGATGACGTCATCAGAATACTGGCTTCTGATTGGTCAATTCAAATGCGTGCCATGGAGCCGCCTGTGACGTCATAACCGGAAGTGCGTCATACCGGAAGTGAGGTCATACCGGAAGTGCGTCATACCGAAAGTGAGGTCATGTTGTCATAGCAATAAGTAGAAAGAGCCAATCGTTGAGCTTGGAGGCGTGTCTATGACCGGAAGTGGAAGGTAGTGGGGGCGGCCATCTTGGTTAAGGAGCCAATGAGAGCCTTCGTTACAAGAGGTTGGGGTCACAAGAAGTCACAAGAGGTCACATGAGTTCACGAGAAGTCAACGGGAAGAGAGAGAAGTTGGGTTTTTCCAGTTTTGAGCTGAGAGTGAATCTATTTTTAGAACCGAAACTTTGGGGTTTTCCAGGTTTGTGCAACTAGCAGTTGGTGGCGCCACCGTCGGTGAAACTAGTAGTTGGTGGCGCCACCGTCGTTGAGAGTTGTGTATCAATGCGCATGTGCGAGAAGCGATAGGCCGAGCTCGATTCAAGCTTGAACTAAGACTTGTACTAAAGGCTTGTAGAGTGACGAGTATGTACAAAGGGAGATCACTCTGTATAGACTTTACAGGTGAAACAAAGGGAGATTACTCTGTATAGCTTGTATGAGTAGGACTAAAGGGAGATCACTCTGTATAGACTGTATAGGTGAAACAAAGGGAGATTACTCTGTATAGACTTTATAGGTGAAACAAAGGGAGATTACTCTGTATAGACTTTAGAGATGGGCAAAGGGAGATCACTCTGTATAGACTGTATCGATGAAACAAAGGGTGATTACTCGGTATAGAGTATAGGGGTGGAACAAAAGGGGCGATGACTCTTTATGGGCTGTAGGCATTAAACCGGAGGGGTGGGTGGGTAGCGAAACAGAAAGGTTAGGAAGGGTAGCCATCTTTGGTATGGAATCATGGGACTGACTAATCTCACGGCAGGAGTGAGAACCATAGAACATGAAAGTGTGTAACGTACTCAAAGTTTGCAAAAGTGATCAAGTGTTTGTGTCGTTCTCAAAGTTTGTCAAAGTGATCAAGTGTGTACCGTTCTCATGTTTTCAAAGTTTGCAACGTGTGCAACGTTCTAAGTTATGAAGTCTCAAAGTGACAAAGTGATACAAGTAGTAAAGTGTAAAGTATGAAGTTGTTCACTTACATCGTTTCAACAAGTATCAAACTTCAGATAGTGAAAATAGTATCTGTATTATTTTATCTTATTTCTTGTACTACTGTATATAAAATAAAAAAAATTAAACACTCACCCAGAGAGAGTTTTTCTGACGATGTTGACTCTTCGAGCTTCGGCTGCCAAATGAGCTCTCAGTAGTCTAACTGAACTTATTTTCAAGTTTTTTATGTTACTATTTTTAGAATTGCCTCGTTTTGAATTTCTATCTCATAAAATTTGTTCAATCAAGTACAAGAAATAAATTACTTACTATAGGCTAGACTTACTGCTACAGTATAACACATACAAAAACTGCATAGTTTCAGTTAAGGTTTCTTTTCGTGTAAGTTAGGTGGCCCTTAAAAGGGCCGTTGGTATAATGGGTTGTTAAAAACCCTTATAGACAGCAGCAACAGCAGTCACGGCAGCACACCATCTTTTTTCTTTCTGTAGCTGCTGCACGGGCCGCAGCAGCTTGGCAAAACCTTGCCATCCCCGGCTTTCTGGCGTTCAAAGAACTCCCACTCTTCGGCTGCCGTCTTTAGCTTTTCCAAAATATACCATGGCTTAATAGCCCAAAACAGCTCGCTATCAATTGTCTGCTCTGTACTCATGTTTTCAAAGTAAACAGCTATAACCATAACTCTTCTGGAATGAAGTGCGGTGAAATGAGACGCGCACGGCTTTTTATATGAGCAATATAGCGCACGCGACGTACTCCGTCTCGTCAACTTTGACCTCTTTGATGATTGGTCTATGTATCGTTGGCAACGTGATTCCACCAATGAAAACGTCAAGAGTGATAGACGCCTAGGAGAAATCAGTCTAAGAGTGATAAAAATAAAAAAAAAGTCAAACATGGCGTATACTATGGAGTACACCATGGAGCAAGAAAACGAACCTGTTCTAATCGAGCCTGTATATGATAACTAGGCAGATTATTCGTGATACTAAAGATAAGTTACGAAAGATTGATCTGAACTTTCATCGGGGAAAAGAAGATGTTCGCCTGAGACGAATTGTACTTCTCAATTCTGTTTTACGGTTTGGTAGAGAGAGAGAGAAAACGTAAGCAGATGGACGAGAAGTGTTTGCCGTTTAAAAAGAGATTCTGTACATGAATCATGGCAGATATGCCAAAAACAACGGTCCTTTTCAGGACCACTTATATCTTACGAGAAGAAACCTTAAACGGAATGTGCAGTGTATATAATAAAAATGAGTTTATAGGGTTTATGAGACAAGAATATGAGTGATAGGGTTTATGACACAATAAAATGAGTAATAGGTCTATGTTTTATAGAGTAGTAGTAGATGTAGCATATCTCAATACAGTTTAGATTACTTTTCTAATGAGTTGGGTGGCCCTGAAAAGGGCCGTTAGTTAGGTTACTAATATTGACAGTAACATCTTCTCTTTTTCAGAGGTAAACGGCGTTCTGCTTCCAGTAGATCATCTGTCTTTCTCTTGATCGTCATGCTGATCGGTATCTGTTGTTGACGAAAACTAGCTCTAATCTGTTTTCTAGTAGAAACATACTGAGCTGACAAATACTCTAAGCCCTGTCCGGTACTGCCTATCGAAATCATCTCTGACTTTCTGCGAGGTTTGCTGATGTTTCAATTGCCTCCATCTCAGATTCAGTTTTGTCAGTAGACTCTGATAGTAAACGATTACACTTCATGATACGCCACTTGGTCTTCTGTTGTAACAGAATAATTTTGTAAATAGCTTCTGTATAGATGCTCTCCATTTTGGTTTTTGTTTTTCACTAAGCGATGTTCAACAAGAAGGAGAAGAAGAAACGCTCACGCGACGTGTGACGTCACACCCTGCCGAGTATGTCTCAGAGTCTATAGTCATTGTTTGATCATGGCTGACTGTGTAAACATGTGGGGCGAAGTACAAGACAAAGAAGAATGGCTGATATGTGTCGATACAGTGGGAAGAAAGGTGGGCTGGTTATCGAATATCGACGAATGGATTGAGCTCGTGAAGCTTGAAAAAAGAAAAAGAGAAAGACGGCAGAGAAAACGGACAAAATGCTTTTTATGTCATGGCCTATAAAGCCTAAAACACCAACGGCCCTTTTCAGGGCCACCTAACTTTTACGAAAAGAAACCTATGACTGATTAGAGCAGTTTTAAAACATAGATCCTTTGTATACCCTTATTCTGTATCTCTTTCTCTGTATCTCACTCTAAGTGTTACACTTTTACTCTTGATCTCCTTCTGCTCATAGTTTTGTTTTTTTACATTACTCCTTTTATGTCTACCTTGTAGATACTAGAGCAGGACTCTTAAGTGTACTCTTAGTGTACACCTTATACCCAGTAGGTTTAAACTCTAAGTGTACTCTAAACGTATACACCTTTTAGTCATAAATACACAAACTCCAGATTCAATTTTAATAAGTTTAATGCCCCGCTAAAAACTTTTTAGATAGTCGACAGAGGATTAGGGCCGTCCCTCTGTGACTATGTACAATACATAAGCATGAACTATGAGAACATTAACTATCAGAACATTAATTATGAGAATACTGATTCACTTTCTGTGACTATGTACAATACATAAGCATGAACTATGAGAACATTAACTATGAGAACATTAACTTTGAGAACACTGATTCACTTTCTGTGACTATGTACAATACATAAGAATGAACTATTGAGAACATTAACTTTGAAAACATTAACTTCATGTTAAAAACGTTCATCACAAAAACTTTGAGTCACTTTGTCTCACTACTACGGTTGATCTTGCCCATACAGCACGGAGCAAAAGAACGTTAGCTTTTGTCCTAGATCGGTCGGTTCGGATTCCTTGACGCTGTGACACTAAACGTATTTACATGTTAACAGTACTAAAACAATCACTGCTGTTCGGTTTTCCACTTTCCCTTTCTTGGTGGCTTTGCCTCCCTTCTTGAGCATCAAGTTGAGTTTACGTTTGGCCCCTGTGTTGAAGTCTGTTCGGGACATTCATAAGCCCAATGACCTGACTGATGACATTTATAACACTGGTCCGATTGACGAGATCGATTTTCTACTTTGTTCTCAGGCTCTACTTTTGTTGCTGTTGTTGCTGTTGTTGTTGCCGACTCGTTATTCTTAGGACATCTAGGAGACCAATGTCCAATTTCACCACAAATGAAACAAGGATGAGTCTGGGGTGTAGGCTTATATTCGTACCCCATATACGATGTTCTGACTCCTGGCTGTACTTTATCCTTCAATTCTTTCAGAGTAGTTGTAATAGTCGTGAGTTCTTCCCTCATTTTCTGTAATGTGGATAGCAAGGCATCACGTAACATTCCCTGGGTCGCATCATTTTCTTGTTTTTCTTGCAACTGGTCTAACGTTTTGAGAACTTCATCAAACTCATCGGCCCCTTCTATGTAAGGTGTATTATTAGGTGAATAATTTGGGTACGTCTGTGACAAGCCTGGATAACTCATGTTGATGACTGATTCAAATGATGTTTGGTCACTGCACTTTCACTTTACTTTATAGCCGTTCTTCTTCTTCTTAATCTATTTTTTAGACTCGTTCCCGTCAGTCACTTGGATGTTTCCAGAAGGGAGGCTCCACACAGGGTTTTTTGTTTTTGTTTATATCAGCAATTGACTGAAAGTACAATCTTTAGACCAACGTCGATGTTCTGTAAAAGCATTATCGCTCCATTCCCAATCTTTTAAACAGATGCCACAAGAAAAACACTGAACGTGGTCACTGTTCCCTAAATACACAAATCCTGCTCTGGCTAATTCTGTCTGTTTAGGTCCCGGTAGATATTTGGGCCAATGATCTTTAAACGTCAGGTACCTGGATTCATACGTACAAAAATTAGGCAAGGCTAAAGGTATTCTTAATTCCTGATGAAACGATAACCCTCTGTCGGTAGCAGGTCTTAGATTAAAAGTGGTCACAACCTTGTCTCCTTTCGGAAGGTGGAGTCCTTGTCACTTCTATCAGATTGACTCTCGGTACGCTATCCACTTCAACCCGATGAGCTCGTGGTACACTATCTACTTCTACTCGATGAATTCGTGGTACACTATCCATCATGTCTCGGTTCGTGGGAGCACTATCCGTGACAATCTGACTAGCATCCATCGTCGATGAAAATAAAGTTTCCATACTTGATGTTCTTTCCATCGTGTCTGAGAGTGAATGGTCCCTGATGTGCATTCTCACTTCCTTTTTATAAGGTCCATAAAATCTATTTTTAGATCAGAACTAAAAAATCATATTTTTCTACGTTTTTTGTCCTGAAACACAAATTGTATCATCGGTACGTCTACATGATGACCAAAAGGATCCCATGCTACTTGTCGTTGTTCTTTATGCACATGATACATCATACCTGTTCGATTACCATTATTATCATTTAATTGTAAATGAAAAGTGTCACCGTACATGGGAGACTGACGACAATCGCTTAACCATTGTCGTAGAAACATTAAAATATCATGAGGTATTTCTTCCTGTTCTACTTTTCGTGGTCGTCCCCTTTTCACCCCTTCCCTCTGCCCCTTTTCTTCTTCTTCTTCTCTTTGTTCTTTTGTTCTCTCTACGGATACTTTGCGTGGACGTCCCCTCTTTCTTTTCATTCTCTGTTCTTTTCCTTCATCTCTCTGTCCTTCTGACTTTTTCTCTCTCCTTCTATCTTTTCCTGTCCTTCCATCGTTTCCCCTATTCTTTCTCTCTGTTTCTCTTCTTCTCTCTGTTTCTCTTCTCTCTGTTTCTCTTCTCTCTGTTTCTCCCTTTCCACCCCTTTCGTCTTTTCATATCTTCTTTTCTTACGGCTTTAGTCATGCCATTTTCTCTTTTCGTCGGATTCATATTGATAAATAATACAAGATGTGAACACGATGACTCTCGGTCATCAACTGACCCAAGTCCTGTGTTGCACTTCATTTTAAATGACACGACGAAAATGAAGTTTGGCAATCACTTTTCCTCCTAGAAAATGAATTTTACGTCCCATGTCATCTCTCAAATTGTATTTCAATGGTATCAAAATACTTTTTATTTAAACCCACATAATTGTAATGAAAAGGTTCCCAATGTTGATGATTGAGCAATTGACCCGTTTGAAAAGGGACCACACGTAATAACGGTAACGATTGTGAACCTACAATTTGACTTTCGGCAATGTTACTGTAGACATAGATACCACTCATACCAATATTTAAATCGGGTGGATACTTTTTGGCATGTGTGTGACATCGACCCATTTCGTCATCTCCTCATTCATGTCAACGGCTTTCAAAGCCAAGCTTATAAACCTAGTAGACTTGGAAAACGTATTAAAAAGGGAACGGAATAGATGGATCGGCCTTTAAACTCAATCATGAATCGATCTAAAGCTGAGTCATATCTGAATTTAATAGTATTTTTATGAGAGAGATCTTCTATCCCATCAATGACATATTGAAAGGCTCTAGAAAAACCATCTTTCATCTCTTCTATTAAAGCGACAGGAGACGCATATAAAACCCCGAACGAAATTTAAGTCTCCAAATACTTCCTACAAAAGCGATCCCCGATTTCGTATCAGTTTTAGAGATGACATGATCAAATTGGGGATCATCTAACGAGACGTGTTTCTTTATCAATTCTACAGTAAAACGTTCATGTTGGCGATATTTCATTTCCTTTTTCTTAGGATACGTAGAGGGGTCCTGGGGATTTTTAGGTGTCACGACGGATTCCAAAGGAACGTGAAGGGAAACCAGGACATCTATGTAATTCTCATCTGATGTTATCGATTCTATTAAGTTGGGAAAGATCAATTCACTCAACGCTATTTCCCACTCACTATCCATCATACTTAAAGCTTGAGGTAAATGAGTTTTGAATTCTGTTAAGGTATTATCGGGAAAGACTTTTAAACTAGCATCGCTAGGTAAAGTCATGTAAAAACTACCATGATCTTTTGAATCGAGAGTCGCCATGATGCGTGTACTTGAGATCACACTGTATCAATGAACCCCTACCCTTCACTGTCTTCTGTTTTTATATCATCAACACCACCACACCAAAGTCAAGTTTTCTTACATTTTATTACTCAAAAAACTTTATTCAATAACCATAAGGTAAAGTACAAAAGTTTTCAATACGATGTCTCTTATCATACACGACACGCACTTCTTTAGTCATCGCCTGTGTTTTGACTTTATGTTGTTTCGTTCGCATGATCTTATGAGGGTACGATACCAGTACTTTCTTTTGTTGACCACGTAACAACTGTTTCAATGTATCTACATTGACTGTAGAAGTGGTACGACTATCAAAAGTGATTCCTTTGACTTTACACACCGTTTTGTCCTGACGAGTCTTGTACGCATAATTTTTAGGACCTCCCGAGACAAAGGATAAGATAGAATCGCCATCTAATTCGTCTGTCCATCCTCCTAAACTGTTTATGATAGTAGGATTCCACTGCTGTGGATCGTGTTGATAAATGATACTGTCTGTATCAAAATATAATACACGTTCTCCCAAACCTTCTAGGGTGGCATAGAGATGTAACCGTGCTAAAGACGTCGTAAAGGCTGCTAGCACTACATTGCTAAAACCATTGGGTTCATCAAAGTCATCCTTCGGTTTTGAATTCACCAGCATCATGTCTAGCTCATCATGGCCTTCGTCATTGGGAATCAGTTCTAAATGTAATATCTCACGAGTATCATCTTGAAGTAACTGTTGTAATGCTTCGTAACTTTCCACATACTGTGTCTGAGGTAAATTAGTCCGTTGAGCAAATTTACCCCACAAACAGTTCAGAAACAGTTTAGCAATGGTCCGTAAGATAGGATTCTTCTCTACATCTTCTTCTCGTATGATCAGTTGTTCTCTCGTTTCAATCTCTTTGAGGTACTGACGACGATCTTCTACTGTTTGACAGGAAGCAGGAAAACCACTAGCTTGTTGCTTAATCTGGAGAAACTGATCAATATAGCTACGAAATAAAGTATTGGACTGATCAGAGAAATGCCATACTTCAAAGATACGATCGATCACATAACCTTTTTCTATAGCTTTATTCAACTCACACGTCGTCCATGTACCTAACAAACGTCGTTCTTGATTCGTATGAGAGCATCGATAACTCATACCCAACTCCTGTTCGATTCCTTGTTGAGCACAAGTACGACATAAAGGAAAAAAGTAGCTTTCCTCCTGCAAACCGATAAGGTAACACGGGATGAAACAGATGACGAGGAGGAATAACTCGACATTGTACCAGTCCAAAATATTGATCTAGACTTTTGAAATCATGAGTAATCACGTCTGGGTGTCCAATGGGAAAAGTCCCATGTTTCAAGACAAACGGGTACAAAGAACATACATCCACGTAACGAATGTCTCCTTCTTCACATAGCAAACGAGTAGCATTCGTTCGACCTCCAAATAAAGCATCTTTAGGAACTAACGGGTCAGGAAACTCCTCATATGTTTTATCAATGAAATGTTGAAACTCTGGATCCGTCTTGTACCTTTGCCGATAGTCATGTTCCCACAGCGTTTCTACTTGATAGCGTTGACGTAAATACTGATCTCTCTCTAAGGTCTTTTGATACACTTCTTCATACGTCAAAGAAGGATGAAACGGGTGTTGCTCTTGCTTTAAGTTAGGAAAACACAAGGGGCATCCGTGCCAAAAACAACCATGAAACTCGTAAATGGTTCGAGAGTCTTCATGATAACCATCCACGCGATAAGATCCTACTTGGACTTCCCCTCCCTGACGAGCATGTCTAATCGTTTGACCAGTTTCATGTTCTTTCCAACTCAACCAGCGTAATGCTAGGGTGGAATACTGTCGTGGTGAAGGATATCCCCGCGGAGGCATGATACCAATCGTATCTTTTTGCATATGATTGCGACGATAGGCTATATTCCCCGTACTGGCAAACGTAATCGATTCAGCAAAGGGGTCCACATCGGTTAGTTTCAAACACATGCTTTGGAAATGCATGCAAGCTTGTCGCAAAATAGTCACGTCCGATTCACAGTATTCTTCTAATTCGCATTGCAAATGAAAAATCTCACCCTTTTGAATTTGGTCTTGATACCACGCTTCAAAATCACGACGGACATCAGGTTTCATACCTTCTGGGTTGTAATACATAGCTGGGGGATATACTCCTATGTAATCAGCATTAGCTTCTGTATTGAACAAATGCGGAAAGTAGCCTTTCTTGAGTTCAGTCAATCCAAAAGCTTTAGGTAACGAAGCTAAAGGAAATGCCAAGAAATTACATGAGTCTTTTAAACCTGATGTTTCCTGCCGTCATAGACATAATCTTAGAACCGTTCATGATCACATCAGGTTTTTCACAGGCACGATGTACCAGGTGATGTCAAATAAATTATGCACCGTACCCTTAAAATCATGGGCAATAGTTATAGCTCCATCATGTAAAAAGTTTCTCTTCCCTTTGATGTATGTCATCATACACGGTCGTTTTGAAATAACCAAGTCAAAAAATCAGTGAGTGTCGTGGGACCTCGGAATGTAATACGATGATCTTCCATGGTTTTACATTGCACACACCAATCATCGGATGTACACTGGGGACATACACGATGAGCAATACATAGATTAGGTTTGTGTTCTCTGGTATCCTGGGTACACTCAAAATCATAGAAAATGTAATAAGGGGGTGAAGATGATTCATCCTGAGAAGGGATCCGTTGTATAAAACAGCGATGATCTAGATCCACGATCTGTTTACAATGACGACATTTTTTTCTTCTTTTCTTGACAACAGTGTTGTGTGAATTGTTTCTTACTCAGCCATACTTCACAAGTGGGACATCGAGTCATTAGCTGACATGGAGTAGTGGTTGTATTACTACTATAAGGCTTCAAATGATTCTCGTAACACCGAGTCGATGTGAATGTCCCCTGACAATGTGCACATTCTATAGGTTTTATCGTATTGTCGGGAACACAGGGCCACGGTGCAAAACAACGAAAGCAGCATTGAGGACATCGGTGATCTTCTACATGATCATAACCCACATCACAACGGTCACAATAGTAATTACATTCCAAGAGTCCAGGCATAGATACGATACAATCGTAATGGTGATCATCGTATAAGATGTGAATGGGGGCCCCCGATCCTACACCACTATACAGTACATTTAATGCCAATCGTTTTGCATTGGTATTCAGTTCGTAGATTTTCAAACGATAGTGGGGTAATAACACAGTTTGAAAAAACGTTTTCCCATTCTTCAGGTCCACTCTCTTGCTGGGGATCACATCCAGCTTGTTGCATTAAGGCATGAGCTTCTCGTCGTTGAAGAGTATGTCTACTTGCATCCCCTAAAATCAAAGTTTTCCAATAGCGTTGCCAGTTTTTGTACTTGTCTCCATCTCCAAGTCCAGGTTTCTGACAATGAAAACGACCAACTACAATAGCACGAGCTAAACAGGTCTTGTCTGTATTCTTGATCTGTATCAAACTTCTTTTCTTGTTCAGCATGGATTTTTTATCAACACTGAGATGATATTTTCGTTTTCCCACCCCCACTACCTACAGGTTGTATGACATGGATTACTGACAGGGTGGTAGACCCATCTTCGATTTTAAAATTTTCATTACTCTGTTGCACTTTTCTCAATTTTCTCCATGAGTAGATCAGCATTCAGGTCTTTAGCATCCGTAAATTCTACCCACACTTCACTTTTTAAAGATGGATGATGTATATTGACTCTCATCTTATCCCGATCTTCACACTGTAGTTTGTTCTTAATAGAAGTCAACATATGATCTATTACCTCTGATACCAAGTGTATGGCATCTTTAGAAAAAATGTTTAAATTTGACTTGGTACACATTCGAAGCCGTTTTAAACTTACGTGATTTACGCTCACTCAGGGTGTCTACTTCATAGTAATCACTATAATCGGTGAGTTGTCTGTTTGCATTAAATCCATCACCCCGTTGATCTCTCTGGTGAGCCTGTCTTTGACTTCTCGCCTGTTCTTGTCTTTCATTTAACAATAAATCAAAGTTTGATAAATTAGCCATTCCGTGTGTAAGCTTCCGTTGTCAAATCTAAAATGAAGTACGGTAACTGTAGACATGTATTTATAATAAAAAAGAAAAGAACTGTATAGATACTCAAACGAGGTATCATCACATTTATATAGTCTTTTATATTCTATGTTTTATAGGTCCATAAAACTAAAATGTATTGTATTTCGTTTTATTTTCATATAGAATTAGAAATACTAAAACTAGTGACAGTTTCTGTCTTAAAAAAACAAGTGGCCAAATATCTAGACGTAGATGTCTAGACAGACTACAACAACAGGTGCCAGATGCCAAGTGTCAAAAATGTCAAAAAACAGGTGTTCAGATGCCAAGTGTCAACAACAGGTGGTCAAAGACGCAGATGTTCAGACGGGAGAAAAAATCAATACGTGACGTCATTCACTCTATATAAGCTAATACTACCCGAGTCTCGGTATTAGTTCATCATCATGGATAACTTAGAAGATGTACCATCGGAGAGTTATTTACGTAGAAGCATTCATCGGTGTTCGTCGACGAAGAGAAGATTGATAGTTGTGAGGGCTACTCCACGTAGGTCCGCGTTTACGAGCCGTCCATTGCCACCACCACCACCACCTTATAGACCTAGGACACCACCCACCTATACCTCCTCCGTCAAGAGCTGTGCCATCAGTACCACCGATGCCTGAGGTGGAGCATGCTATGGCACAGTGTGATTTGAGGGTTCACTGGCAACGCCAAATAAGACAGCTGATAGAAGAAAAGGAAATGGACCTCAGGTACTTGCGAAGTCTGCTGGATGACCAATAGACTTTTTTTTTTTTCCAAAGAGAAAAATTCAACGGCCCTTTTAAGGGCCACCCAACTTATTCGAAAAGAAACCTTCACTAAAGGTATGCAGGGTTTGTATTATTCTGTAGCGGTGAGTTTAAAAAATAGTGACTACACACTATTTAGTCGCGTATATTCAACATTAAATTTTTTTATTTTCGTTTTTTGTGTTTTTGTTGTATTCACTTCATTAGATAAAAGTCTAAATATAGTAAGTCATGTGACTAGAGAGAGATTCAGTTCAGCCTGTGAAAACTCATTTGAGATCCGAAGCTCGAGGTGTTAACATCATAAGAAAAAACACTACTTTTAGCGTAGGGTGAGTGTTTCATTTTTTATTAGATAGAACAAAATTATTTTTCATGCACTAAAAATAGAAACAAAAAAAAAGTCACATGACTAGAGTATAGGTTCAGTTAGACCTCTGAGAGCTCATTTGCGATCCGAAGCTCGAAGAGTCAACATCGTCAGAAAACCACTACCAGCATAGGGTGAGTGTTTGAATTTTTTATTACTATATGTTTAGACCCATCACTATACATTTACTCTACAAGTCTTAGTACAAGCTTGAGTCGAGCTCGGCCTATCGCTTCTCGCGCATGCGCATGATACACAACTCTCAACGACGGTGGCGCCACCAACTACTAGTTTCACCGACGGTGGCGCCACCAACTACGAGTTTCACAAACCTGGAAAACCCCAAAGTTTCGGTTCTAAAAATAGATTCACTCTCAGCTCAAAACTGGAAAAACCCAAAGTTTCGGTTCTAAAAATAGATTCACTCTCAGCTCAAAACTGGAAAAACCCATCTTCTCTCTCTTCCCGTTGACTTCTCGTGAACTCACGTGACCTCTCGCGACCTCTCGTGACCCCAACCTCTTGTAACGAAGGCTCTCATTGGCTCCTTAGCCAAGATGGCCGCCCCCACAACCTTCCACTTCCGCTCATAGACACGCCTCCAAGCTCAACGATTGGCTCTTTCTCCTTATTGCTATGACAACATGACCTCACTTCCGGTATGACGCACTTCCGGTATGACCTCACTTCCGGTATGACGCACTTCCGGTTATGACGTCACAGGCGGCTCCATGGCACGCATTTGAATTGACCAATCAGAAGCCAGTATTCTGATGACGTCATCAAACAGCGCCACTGGTGGCGCCCCCTAGCGGCGAAATTCAAAATGCGTGCCATGGAGCTGCCTATTACTACTAATATTATTTCATTCAAGATAAACATCTTATAACAAAAGTAATGACAGGAATATTATCAAATTCGGGAAAATAACATGTATAACGTGCATGGGCATGTGCGAGATTTCCAAATAATGTTAACGTTAAAAACTTGTAAGATTAGGAAAAAAGAATTACACACACTGTGAAATCTGTATCGACATGAAGGGAAACAAGGAAGTTTGAATATGATTCAAATATCACGGCTATTATACCAATAAACCTACATCTATTTTAGACTTATTTTTTTATTCAAGCATTTTATCTACCCTTTTTATATAAATTTATTCAGGCTTGAATTGTATATAATGCCATTATAGAATTTATTTAATCAATTTCAATCTGGATATAAATAGATATAACAATTGGACCATCGAAAATTTGTGTTATACCACGCGCTTGTGTCGTACGCTATCAGCAGTCGGGTAATTTACATATTATTTAATATATTTTTTTTAAATATTTTGGGATTTATATAAATTCATATATGAAATGCTATATTTTGGTCCTTGCATTTTGTATTCGAATTTTCATGAAATACTGATTTAAAGAAACAGTTACTTAAAACATTATTTCGTTTTTTTCTACTATTACCACTTGTACTTGATGCACAATAAGAAATGAGAGCTATAGACAATACTCCTGTGAATTGTATGCAATTAAGGTCTGGTCCAGTAATGTTTGCATTTACAAAGAGTTAGGTCAAAATAATCATTTGTAAACGAATGATTACCAAACAACTGGGTTTATCAGGCAATGGTTGCTTTGTTATTGTATATCAATCTAAGTAGTAAAAAACGAAAAGAAAAAAATGAAAAAAAAAAAACAGCAAATGCCCCCTTAAAAACGAAAAAACGCAGTCGTAAATTTTTAAACAAAGGAACGAATAAGATCGGTAGGCTCACTCTAATAAACAAATACTCTAATATGGTTGTTATCTAATACCAGGTGTCAATAACTGATATATCTAAATGCATGTTATCAAATGCACAGGTGCGACTGACTGTTTCACGATTCTTGCTAATGTTATTATGTTTTCCATACATATAGAAGTCAAGTGAAAACTATTTTGAAAAATACTTTGAGTATGATATTAAGAATTTAAATATGGTACGCTAAATATGAGTATGATACACTAAATTTGAGTATTTTACGTTAAATATGAGTATGATACGCTAAATTGTATCATGTTACGCTACATATGATTATGGTATGTTATATTTTAGTATGGTACGCTAAATTTGAGTATGTTACGCGATTTTGAGCATGTTATGATTAATTTGAGTAAGTTACGCTACTTTAGAGTATGATAACCTAAATATGAGTATAGTGTAAAAAAGTTATGTTTGTTATCATGCACTAACATTATTTTGGGATATTTCTGATCTTTGTTCTTCTCATGAACAGTATTTTGTATAGTTATCGACTTAGTAAAAGCTGGGTCCTGTTTTGAAATAGACGGACTGTTCATTATATATGTTTCTTACACAAATACTGTATATTTGCACATTGACAACGAATTTGTAAAAGTTCATTTTTGTGTTAATTTCACGTGATCTACCGGTCAAATGAGAACACTTTCTCTCTCTCTCTCTCTCTCTCTGTCTCTCTCTCTCTCTCTCTCTCTCTCTCTCTCTCTCTCTCTCTCTCTCTCTCTCTCTCTCTCTCTCTCTCTCTTACAAGTCAAACTGACTGACATTATGTATTTTTAAAGGACAACAGATTGTGGAGGAAATACTAGATGTACAAAGAGCAGGATGTCCCCGTGAATTTTTCAATATTCCTGTTCCTAAGAATCATCCCTTTAATCCCAAACGATTAGACGATCTTCAAATGCCCTTTCAACGTTCTCGGTTTGACCAGAGGACTGGTCAGTCTCCAAATAACCCACGGCAACAGGTAATGATAGGAAAGGCAATGAGTTTTTATTACTAAAGTATTCTTGAAATGTATTTTAAAACAATTTTCATAGCATGACCTTCTGTTTATTTCGTATCCACTATATTTTGTTTTTGAAAACAATTTTAATGGAAAGACCTCTTGGGTATTTAGTACACGATGTATCATAACATTCAACGGTCGTATTTTGAAGTTTTAGTTAATGGATTTATACGACTGTATTTTGTTCACAAATCAACAGAGCTATCGAACTATTCTGTAGGTCAGATGTCTGAAATAATATCAATTATTATCACTTATTCAATCGTTTACATATTTATATATACATGTGTTTGTGTATGTATTAAATGATTTGCATATCATTTAATTAATGTACAGTATATCTACTTACAATAAATTTAGGTAGATAAGTATAAAAACCCTTAATTAAAGTTTTGTGTACATACAAATCATATATATATATATATATATATATATATATATATATATATATATATATATATATATATATATATATATATATATATATATATATAAACTGCATGAGTTTTATTCGTTTTAGCTAAATGAGATTACTCCATACATTGACGGTACCATAATATATGGACCCGGAAAAGCTTGGACAGACGCTATCCGCGAATTTAAAAAAGGATGGTTAAAGCCAGACGATGCTAACAAACCTATTTCGGAACAATTTCCCGCTCCAAATAACATACGACTTCCATTTGCAAATCCTCCCCCACCCAAGGACCATTATTTAAAACCAGTTAGCAGATTTTTCAGTAAGTATAACTTTGGATGGATTTTTTTTTCAACATACGAAATACGAAACTCATAATTAAGATATCTGTCGTATAGCTCTGTATGTCCGTATTTTAAAGACTTGTGCATTTGATACATACTTTAATACTTCATCAGTCATCGGCAACTATGGCGAGAAATCGGAGTAGATTTTGGCTGGAAAGAAATAGCAATGAATTTTTATCATTCAAATGTTGAGTAATGTTTAACCTAATAAAACCAAGATCAATAATCCTGCAATTAACACCATTTTCAGACTGTACTAGATGAAAAACAAATTATATCTAGAAATGTATACTTGCACTGTATACCATGAAATGTTTGCTCCTGTTTGATATTTGCCATTTTCGCCATACACGAGACGGTGAATTTACAATAAAGACGAACTTTTCAAGCTAAGTAATTTAATCACGGACATTAACGGGATCCATGTGACTTTGGTAAATAAGTATTCAATGTATATATTTATGACTCGAGAGAGAGAGAGAGAGAGAGAGAGAGAGAGAGAGAGAGAGAGAGAGAGAGAGAGAGAGAGAGAGAGAGAGAGATGAGTTATATATCTTAACTGATACATATTTTGGTGTAATGACAGGGCTAGGTAATCCTAGAGGCTTTGAAAATCCCTTTCTGTTATCGTTTGGAGTTCTATGGTTTAGATACCATAATCTGGTGGCGAACCAATTGGCAGAAAAACATCCACACTGGAATGACGAACAACTCTTTAATGCGGCAAAGAAGAAAGTGGTAGCAGTTCATCAGGTTAGTATACCGTTACAGATGCTGTGTCAAAAATTTCTCTTAAACTAATACGTGATTTAATTAATACATTAGGAGTTAAATATTATATCGTCACTATTAGTTTATCAGTGCCCGTTTATCCTCGGGACACAGCACTCTTAATGTACAGTCGTATATTCAGAGTATGTCATCTCAGGTAGCAACAATATTAAGTTGTCTGAGTACGTATACAAATTTTGAAATATTATTACTTATTACTTAACTGTGCTTACGAAAAAAATTCCATTTGTTGTGCTTTTACTTCATGTACTTGCTGTACAATAACAAGTAAGAGCTATACTCAGGCATAAAAGATCTGATATTCTTTTACACACACACACACACACACACACACACACACACACACACACACACACACATATATATATATATATATATAAAAATGGAAAATAAGGTCAGGTCTAGTATGGTATTCATATACAACTACTAATTTTGAGTTAATCGATTGGAATAGAAAAGTGCCAAACCTGGGTTTCTCAAGCAATTTTCATAAAATATGTAGGAAAATACGATTCTTTTTTTTTTATCTGTGTATATTTCTTTTTTTGTCATTGTTTTTCAATGTAAGTAGTAAAAAGGAAAAGAAAATTGAAAACCCATAGCTGATGCCCATTTAATTAGTTGAAATTAATAATATCGTCGTAAAGCAATGTTAATAACTGGAAGTTTTGACATTCTATTCCATATTAGTTTTCAAAGTGTATATAACAAATAGTTTACACTGTTTAGAGCTATTTTACTCCATTCATTCTTTACAATATATGAAAATCCAAAGAGCACCTGTATTTAAAAAGTCAGTTTGCCTACATGTACTTGACCACGAACAGTTTAGAAAAGAATCCGTCGACCTATCAACCCTATCTACAAATGTGATAGTCAATAACGTTATGTTTAGCCTAACATAAATTAATGTCCGGTTTATTCGTTCTATTCCATGTCCAGAAATATTTTAAGTTATATTCTTTTAGAGTTGAAACCTTCATGATAATATATATATGACACAAGAGTAGATTCTAAACGAAGCAACAAAACACCGAACTGGGACTTAGCAAGTACTTTACATAACGTACACTGATAACGAAAGGTCGATAACTCGGTGACAATTGCTATTTGAAATATATCAAACCCGAGTTATCTTTCTTTGTTTGCCAGTTGCACAGTCAACTACCCAAATTTTAGATATTGTTACTCTTGTTTCAGAGCATTATAATGTATCAGTGGCTACCTAGATGGTTACATATAGACGTCACTATGACAAAATTCTTCAACATTCCAGAGTATTACAGTTTAAACAAGACAGGTATATATGATAACACTTACAGTAAAACCTCGTTATTCTGTCAACATTGTCAACTCAAATGTGGCCTTATAAAGGGATTTGACGATAGGTTGAGGGGAACCTTAAATGGAAAATCATGGGGAAGATACGTATAATAAAAGTGCCGTTTGAAGATAATAAGAAATAACTACTTTATTGAGTTTCGTACATACATAGTGTTTCTTATTTTTTAATTTTACATAATCATATCTATATATTAAGTAAAATGGGAACCTTTAGCAAAGTATTTTTGTAATGAAAAATACAATGGATTAAAACGATTACACCTTATATATATTTTGCTGAAATGTTTTCTTTGGATGTAGCATGAGTTGCTCCGCAGCTCCCTCCCTCCCCATTATATACTTCTTCAAACTATATTAGTAACCTCAAGAGATGTTAAATGAGGTACATGTATATTGTACAATTAGATTTGTTATTAGTGTCAAATTACAATTTATACCGTAATATATTGTTATATAATGGCATAACTTAGTAACGTATCGTTTCGTATAGATGTGTTTAACATATATCGAGAGGTCACCAGTTTCAGGTGAAGTGGCACAAATATTGATCGGTGCTTTGTACTAACGACACTAGATTTACGTGAAGCAAATTCCGTGATGCCGGTACCTCGGTTGTAAGTCCGACCCCTGACTTTTACTACTTATGCAGAGCAATTGAATAAGGAACAGAGTCTTTTCAGTAAGACCGTATGTATGAATTGATACCGGCAATCAAACCAGGGACCTACCGTTTGCTAATTGTACACTCTACCGCTAGACCAACGTGAGCGATGACTAAGCTTGTTGGGGTTTGAATAAATTTGGTAGCGCTTCATGTTGAAAATGCCCCTATACCAATTTCCGATATAAAACCATAAACGCAATAAAAAGCAATTAAAACCTTACATTTTCATTTATTCGACATATTTTCCCATTCCATGGACATTAAGACCATGTTGCTAAGGTGGATATCAACGGATTACGGTATATACATGGCAAATAATAAATTAGTCCACAACAACAATTATTTTCTTTTCTAGTGTATGAATTAAAGATACATTTTCGAATTTCATTTAAACATATTCCAACATTTGCTGTTAATTATTTAACACGCTCAACATAATATTTTTAAGAAGAAAAAGTCTCTTAAGTAGTTTCATTTTGGATCAATAAGGGAGTCAATTTACGATATGCAAGCATGAAGGAAAAACGTCTATATATAGGATAAATAGGAGAACATGTAAATATATTTGATTGAGCATATAGCATTAGTCCTTGCATTATGTTACAGATGAAGTATTCGCATTACGTCATATTTGGAACTCTTCGGCATATCTGTTGTTCCTGGTGTATCTTTAAAAAAAAACTAGAAATAACTTCTATATGCAATCTTTTTTCAATGTTTATCTAATTATACTAGGATGCTACTTAAATGAATTTATTTTCATTATATTTCTGCTAGATAATTATATATTTCCATGGCAACATCACGCTGCTTGAAAATTAGGAATGATATGTTTTTACGTTTTAACAGCGAGTTCATCTTCATTTTAGTTTCGAAACCCGAGGCTAGAGTAGCCTGGGTCAAGGGAAAAGTTGACCTGAAAAAGTACAGCAAAATACTTCCAAATTACTTTTAAGTTGTGAATTCTTTGTTCATATATATTGTATTACATTAACGTGTTATTACTTCTTTCAAGGATGTGGGGACTCTAGTCAATATAATGGATACAACTCGGAGATACATCCGGGTATTTCACAAGAATTTCAAACGGCTGCCATGAGATTTGGGCACACCCTCGTGACACCTGGTTTGTGGATAAGGTAATTAAAAGGGAACGTATTTATATATATATATATATATATTATATATATATATATATATATATATATATATATATATATATATATATATATATATATATGTATATAGCTCCGTGTAAGTTTGTAATTCCGTATATCAATACATTTTGGTCCGTGTCAGTCTCTATATATTCATTTATCATCGCATTTTGGTCCATGTTATTTTGTATATCATTACGCTGTGGTCCATGTCAGTCTATATACGTATACCATTACATTATGGTTCGTGAAAGTCTATACATTCATATATATATATATATATGTCATTGCATTGCGGTACATCCCAGACTATATATACGTATATCATTACATTGTGGTCCATGTTAGTCCATATATATACTTAGTACTTGATATTTAAGTTTTGCATGGTATGATATCGGGAAAATCAACTAACCGATATTGGACCGTCGTGCAAAAATCCGTATCAATATCAGACCGGCCATGCAAAAATCCGTATCACGCACTGTGGAATTTTAGCCTGGGATCCTAGCTCACTGATGCTAACGCTGTCAGTATACACTGCATAATGTTATATATACGTGTATACACTCATTCTATATATGTTCTTGAAAAATTAAAATTTGTTGAAGCAAATATTCCTTGCTTAATTCATCTAAATCCCTTCAGAAATGTAAAATTGATACTTTTAGTGAAATCAGTTAACATAATTTGCAAGCTGTACTGTTTGTATATGATAAATAGATTATAACATGGTAAAATTTATATCACATATCATATTAACCCTCGGGCAATATCAGACCTCGGACAAAAGCCCTCGGACTGACATTGAGCCCATGGGCAGATATGATATGTGATATTAATTTTACCATGTAATAATCTCTATATATCATAACATTGTGATTCGCGTAAATATATATATATCCATATATCATTGCATTGTGGTCCATGTCAGTCTATATATACGTATACCATTATATTGTGGTTCGTGTAAGTCTATATATCCGTATACCATTATATTGTAGTCCATTACAGTATATATATATATATATATATATATATATATATATATATATATATATATATACGTATATCATTACATTGAGGTCCAAGTAAGTCTATATATGTACGTATATCATTACATTGAGGTCCAAGTAAGTCTATATATGTACGTATATCATTACATTGTGGGCCATGTCAGTCTGTATATACATATATCATTACATTGTGGTTTGTGTAAGTCTGTATATCCGTATACATGTCAGTCTATGGATACGTATATCATTTATTTATATTTTGGCCCTTGTAAGTCTGTATATCCATAAATCGTTATAGTTTGTCATAAGTCAAGATGTAATAATGTACAAGTACACCGAGATCATATGCGTTGTAAAAGTAAAAGTATTAAAGTATATCAAATTAAAACATTAAAAGAAGTACGAATGGATAATCGGAGCTCCATGTTCATTAGATTACAACAAATTGGATATTAAAAATGTTCTCAACATGAAAAACAATCTCAAACGGGAAGGGATCAGGCTTGCGGAAGGAGTCAGCGTTCCCTATTAGCATGCCATACCCGTCGAAAATGTTACTTGACACGGAACCCTCTCAAATTCGATGAGATTAAGGTTAAGGTTAGAAAGATTAAGATCAGTGAAAATGTCATCAGTAATTTTTAGACCTGTTTAGTGAAAGGGCATCACTTTTTGTGGTCGTGCCCATGAATACTAAGGGGAACTTCATTTTGTTTCCAGTATCGACCATAAAATTTCCTTACTGACGATTTCAAGCGTTAAAAAATATACCCCTGCTTGAGTAGTTTATATGCAAGCTTGTCGCCACCATATAATTGAAAAATTGTTGAAAGAAGCATGAAACTCTATTCAAAGTTCAAAGTACATAAAGAATGGTCTTTTATCTTTAAAATCCGTATTGGTTTATTTTATAGAATTCCCGCATGCATATATCCCCATTATAAAATGCCATACACTAATAAATAAACTCTTGTCAAAATATCATTAAATATATATTTTGACAAGAGTTTTGAATATAAAATATAAAGGACAAGATCCATGTTTAGCGATATAGGCCCTGTGATATCTTAAAAATTAAAGTGGAATGAATTGAAATAAAATTGTTATCATAGGTTAGTCAAGGCTTGGTACTATCGCATCATGCCAAAATTTCCCCGCCAAAACGTCATCTTGCTGAATTCTATAATAGACAAAACCGATATCGGACTAGTTTTATGCAGAAATCTCCATTTTTTTCTACTTTGATCACGTTTTTCATATAAAGCACACCCTCTGATCTAAAAAGTAATTGCAGTCCATTAAAATCTTATCAGCAAAGACATTTTTTTCAAGCGAGAATTTTTAGATCAGAAGGTGTGCTGTTGATGAAAATTAACATCATACTAAACCAAGGAGCAATCCGGAATGAGCTATTTTACATATGTAAACGAACAAATCAATCGTTCAGTGAACAATATTTACTTAAAAAAATATCTACATGGAATTTGAATGAGAACAAAGAAAAATTAGGAGTTTGGTTTCTTATCTTTTTTTTCTGAATACACAATCTAGATTTAGATGTTTTTCTGGGACTCAACCTATTTTAGACTGATCCTACACTATCGTCTGCAACGTCATAAATCAGTTGGACGTATCGCATCGGCACCCTCTAAAACATTTAATTTTATTGTCTTAGTTTGTTTTAACACACACTATAAAATAACATTTTTTATAATAGACAGATCTAGCCATATTTAGCAAAGTACATCTACTGTGTTTGCCTCGTGAGTAGGTTACTGGTTAGAATTTGTAGTATCTTGGCTACTAGTACTGCAGTTGCAGGCTAGTGATCAGAGGAGGCAGATATCCGACTCAATAGACATATTCAATGTAAAGATCGTACACAATACAGGCCAATTATAATGGAGAAAGAAGCAATTAAACATTGTATGTTTTAATATTGAAAATAAAATACAGAAATTATTGGAAACCATCGAACGGCATCGTCTAAACATGATCCTGATCTAGCCTACTATGCAATATTTAGGAGCTCGTGTCATATAATTCACAATGGCGCAGCGGTTTGGTCGTGGACTTTAGAGTCAGGGGTCCAGGGTTCAGATCTGAATTTTGACCAACTTTTTTTCGGTTCAATTATTAAAATATTTATTTCCCCGCTCACAATACAGTATAATATTTTCAAAAATGATATTTTTTTTTAACTCGGACGATTTGCCATATTGTAACTCAAGAACAAAGTAAATAAGCCTATATGAAAATATCTTGTTTTACAATTTCTGTCTTCTTTTTCAATTGAAAACAAAAAATATTTTTTAAAAAATATCATGAGACATCATTCTATGGTATCTGCATTAGGTTCTATGAAGTGAAAATGAATGCTTACGTAAACTTGAAACACAGAGGATCATCATAATAAATTGAGACTTGAAAATACACAAGAATAATGAGTCCATGACAGTTTTTATTGGTTTCAAATTCAACAGTTTTTTTTTCTTTATTCCAATATTTTATTTTGATAGTAAAAGTAAAAAGATATAGCACGCATAACAAAATGTTTATATGATACCTACTATATGTTAATGCTGTGATTTTCTGCTCACTTTTATCTGCCTCACTAAACGACATCCGTATTTATAGTTTATAATATTTAATTATATTATTTAATGCATTTCTTTCTTTATTACTCGGATGGATTAATTATTTCCACAGATTCTGTTGAAAATAATAATTTTAGGAATTCCATGAAAAAAAAAAAAATTCAAAATGAAGAGGTGTAGATATAAAATGCGATAATTTTCCTGCTTCTGGTCTCCCCTACCTTAATTATTTCTTAGACATGGATACCCAGCATATATTGGATACAGGGCAAGTAAAAGCCAAAAATCCTGTCTTAGCCTTATAATTCCCCCCTGTGCTGTACCTTTCCCTGTTGAAGGGGATTTAATAAGTCGGTGACCTTGATAGTAATGCTGGTGGGATGTAAGCTTATTAATTTCATTCATCCAAGAAATATTGTCATTTCCATTAAAAATCGCCCTGGCTATCCATGTTTAAGAATTTAAAAAATATTCTTCTAATATCTAATACGAAAATAATTTACAAGAGATGACTTTCGTATATCATTTCAATAAATATGTGGTTTCTGTATACCTTTCAAGTATTTTTTTTCTTCACCCAAATAATTCACTATACATAAGAATTTTTTTTTCGAATGTGTCATTAGAACATGACAGAGAATAACCAACATTTGAGACTAGAATCAATTTCATCACACCAATAAATAAATCAGAAATCTGTGATTTTCAATCATTTCCCATGGTTTTACACCCAAATAACCATTTATTGGAACTTTCCAATTGTTTGTAATATGGAATGACCGCACGTAAAGACATAATTATGGGCTATTTGACTGCACAAATATCACAATATACAATGTTTTAAAAAATCCCCCAAATCTGTGATTTCCAATCATTTTACACAGTTTTTACCTAAAAATAACCTTGTAAAACCATCTGTTGAAACTATTCAGTATTTGTGATATGAAATGACCCTACTGAAGACAAAATGTTAATCGTATACATATTTGAATGGATAATTTTAATAAGTAATTCCCAAAAATCTGTGATTTTCAATTATTTTTCACTGTTTGTACCCAACAATAACCATGTAAAACAATTTTTAATGTTTTGTTCGATATTAAATGACCCTATATCATTTGATGGGACATATATCAAAACAGATAATTTTAATAAATAATTCCCCCCAAAATCTGTGATTTTCAATCATTTTTCACTGTTTTTACCCCAAAATAACCTTGTAAAACATTTTTAGAACTTTTATCTTTTTTGAGATATTAAATGACCCTACATATAGCCATATGTGTCATTTGATGGGACATATATCAAAACAGATAATTTTAATAAATAATTCCCCAAAATCTGTGATTTTCAATCATTTTTCACTGTTTTTACCCCAAAATAACCTTGTAAAACCATTTTTTGGAACTTTTATTTTTTTTGAGATATTAAATGACCCTACATATAGCCATATGTGTCATTTGATGGGACATATATCAAAACAGATAATTTTAATAAATAATTTCCCCAAAATCTGTGATTTTCAATCATTTTTCACTGTTTTTACCCCAAAATAACCTTGTAAAACCATTTTTTGGAACTTTTATTTTTTTTGAGATATCAAGTGACCCTACATATAGCCATATGTGTCATTTGATGGGACATATATCAAAACAGATAATTTTAATAAATAATTCCCCAAAATCTGTGATTTTCAATCATTTTTCACTGTTTTTACCCCAAAATAACCTCGTAAAACCATTTTTTGGAACTTTTATTTTTTTGAGATATTAAATGACCCTACATATAGCTATATGTATCATTTGATGGGACATATATCAAAACAGATAATTTTAATAAATAATTCCCCAAAATCTGTGATTTTCAATCATTTTTCACTGTTTTTACCCCAAAATAACCTTTAAAACCAGCTTTTTTGGAACTTTTATTTTTTTTAGATATGGAATGAACTTAGATAAATACAAATGTGTCACTTGATTGAATGTATATCTGGACAGATAATTTTTAAAAATAATTTTCCAGAAATATGTGATTTTTGTCAAATTTTCATGTTTTAGCCCCAAAATGATGGTATAAAAATGTTTTCTTTAAAAATGTACATCAAGTTTCAAAATGTGGTTGAGCACTCTGCATTTTAAAAGTAAAATCATTTGATTCTGACACAGGGCCATTTTTCACCCATCATGGTCCTACTCCTTTAATATTTATTATTTACAGGGGTCCATCAACCAATGGAAACGATTGTCCTTGGAAAACTTTGCAAATAAATGTTCCAAATCAACCAAACACAGTACATGGGATACGACTGTGCAACGCATACTGGAATAGTCAGGTACATCGAAAACTTAAACTTAAAAAAATGAAAAATAATTTTCCATCGTTTTGCGTGAAATGTTGTCGTTAAAACATACAAATGGATATGGAGGATCGCGTTCGAAAGTCATCATCTCGCAAATTAAACAGCCGATTATTATGTGTCAGATTTTGTAAATAATGATTCACTTGTTTTATTATAGTTTTTGCGTTATCTCAACTGATGAAATCTTTATGATATAATCGATCGTCCCGAACAATATTAATGGGCCTTTTTCAAAACTGTAACTTTTGTAGTATGTTTATATTTACAACCATTTGATTGCTGTTGATGAACGGTGTAAGTTCGAAGGTCTACAAACCAAGTAGCCTTAAGATTTGACAAGTGTTTACTATAAACGTATTTCATCAAACACTGGTACAACATCTTAATGGTAAGGAGTTTGCCACTGAAATGATCCTGTGCTGAACAAGTCTGGCATATTATCTATACATAAAATAATTTAACAGTTTATTTCAGATTTCTTATATTAGAGAATTGTGACCTAGACCTGGGGTAAACATGGCACATCATGCTAGTAAGTAAAAATGATGAAGTACCAATTGATAATCGAAACTCAAGTCCTTTAGAACACAAAAAATAGATGTGTAAATGATCTCAACATGAAGAACAATTGCGAATCACAAATGGGATAGGACCAGGTGTCCGGAAGAATTATTTACCTTATTATCGGTTCAACGTGGTATTTGATAATGCATTAAATTTTGTTTGGCAGGACACACTAGTTCCTATGATGGATGACATTTTACGTGGAATGGCATCAACACTGGCAGAGAAGGAAGACAACATCTTGGTGCCTGATTTACGAGGTAATGTATAATTTTCCTTATACATATATCCATAGAATGAATAAATGGAACACAGGTGTTAGTTCCTTTTTGCTAAACTTATATTATTACAATTATCCCCTTAAACTAGCTGTAAATGCAGTTATATATTGAATAATCCCCCTTCTAATTGGAAAAACATTTTGCGTAAATATCATAAACATAATACGAAAGCTATAGATTTCAACAATAGCAAATAGCCATTATTAATACTCAAGACGATCGTTTCAATTGAACGAATCAATTGAATTCGACTTTAGAACAAAAAATGCTACCATGCATGGCCTAATAATAAACCTAATGCACCTTGCATGTATTGTTTCGAAAGAGAATAAGTGGTATTAGACATGGCTAAATATTAACCTAAATATATTCTCATATGGGTGTAAGAGTATTCAGTGTAAAAATATCATGAAACTTATGTTTTTGTTATACAACATCGTTAATTTTAAAACACGAAATTACATTATTAAAATGCTCATAAATAGTCAACTGGACTCGCAGCGGGTGTGACTCTTCCATGGCACCTGATCCCATCTCTGGATTTTCAGAGGTCCGTGTTTGTACAATTTTCACCTAATTTGTATATTATTTCTTGAACCTTCTTTTGATCAATATCTTTTCATTTGCGATTATTTATATTATAGCATTTTTACAGCTCGTGTTCCTTAATTAGAAATGCAATGTTTAAAATATTATAAGCATTTTACCAGTGAATATTATAGTACTCAAGACGATCATTTCTTTTAGTTAGACTTCATAATTTGAGCTTTGATTTTTAGAAAATTTTCTAAAGAGAATGTGATATAGAAGGCCATAAAAAAATCTAAATGTATGGCCAAATCCATCTAAGTGTAACCACTGTAAACTACTATTTATAGATCTATCGCCAGATTCCAAGTCGGAATATTACAGTGGGTTTGTGTTGATTTAATATGGATTAATTTACATACAATGGAACCTCGCCTAAAGGGCAAATCTTTGATAAAAATTCAATAAGTACAGACTCTCACTTTAGAGACCATCACGGTAGTAAAACCACTTTGAGTCAGTCAGTTAGGTGGACTTAATAGTGAGCCTCAAGTGTACTTGATATAATATATATATATATATATATATATATATATATATATATATATATATATATATATATATATATATATATATATATATATATATATATTGCTAAACACAGGAGATGCCCATTCAAGTGTATCATATTTTCTGTCAAATGCCCTATAGTATAAAAGACTTGCACATATTTTTGATATAATTTATTTACATTTACAGAACATCTATTTGGACCATTAGAATTTTCCCGCCGCGATCTTGCAGCAATTAACATACAGCGTGCACGTGAACATGGTGTCGCTGACTACAACACCGTCAGACATGCGTACGGATTACCTAGGATAAGACAATGGAAAGATATAAATAGAAATACAAACATAACAAAGGTGTGTGTATTTTAAAGTATTATCGATTTTTTTATTGAAGTTATTTTAGTACTTGTAATTAATTTATTTATCAGTTTGATATAAAAGATAATCTGCAAATATATTGGATTCATTCCAGTTTGACAAAATAATATGACAAAACTGCGTATTTTAAAACTGTTTTCCTTAAATATATTATTAAATGTCATAATACGAACCCTATGGTATTGTTTTAGTTAGCCAACAAGTTAGTTGGTCTTGTAAATGTATAATGACATAGTTTGCAATTACAGTGTTAATATTCGATAGTGGTTGTCGTATCGTCCGTACCAATTGTGACGAGGATTCATTCCTTACTTACTACATTTCGAATATGACTCCGGGCCCGACACCATAAAACTTCAGAATTTACTCAAGTCTGAGAATATTCTCAACTTTGCCTCCTCAGCCAATCAGATTTCAGGATATGCCATTGTTGAGTAAAACTTTTAGACTTAAGTAATTCTTATGTTTGATGGTGCCAAGCCCAGGACTCGCAACGGGAGATACCGGTCAACAGGGGATGCTTACGCCTCCATGCCACCTGATCCCACCTCTGTATGTAGAACCTCTTGACGATTAATACTTTCGAATCTTATATTTTTATCACACACACACATATAGTATCATTTGTGTTATCATATATTACTATATCATTTTCATAAATATGAACAACGCTTTTATCCGTGTTTAAGATGTTTCAAACGTTGTTGTGTGCACGGCCATTGTCCCCGCTTAATGATAATTGATTAACATGTTGAAAAAAAATGCACAAAAATCAACAATACAATTATCTAAAACATCTATGAGTAGACGTTTCCCTGCATTCGTTTTAAGAGCTTGGATTTTATATAAAGAACTCCTAAAGCGTCTTAGACGTTCTTTTTCAATAGTGGTTCCTTGTAGTACCCATTTCAATTCATTATTATGCTTATATTGATTCGTTCATTTGATTCCTTGCCGTGCCTAGACATCAACCATCTTCTACACAACACTGTCACATGTTCATGTGTTTCATCTCCTTTCAAATACAATACTATCGGGCATGTCATTACCGGCGTCGTTTCTATTGTTGAAAATGAAAGCCTCAAAATTCTTATTTTAAGGGGCCCTAAATACCGGGAAGCCCGTTCCTTTAATTGGCGTCAGAATTTCAGTTTAGTTATGGATTCTGTCGAAGATTATGCCAGACGATGGGTCAAACATGAAGACGTAGAACCAGACACTTTGTCTGAATGGCTGAAAGCCATACGATGGTTGATAAAATCTCGTATTCGAAAACTTAAAGGGACTATGAAAACACGTTTATCCCTCTATATTTAATGATCCAGAAGTAGTAACTGAACTGGATAGATTACATGACCAATATGTACTGGTACCAGCAGACAAAGCCTCAAATAATATAGTTTTTATTTTTAAGGCACATTACTATAATTGTTTATCAGAAGAACTTGGGTTTAATACGAATTCTGGAAATCCTACATACACACGTAGCTCACTTTCAAAGAACGAGATCCTTCAAAATCACGTGTCCGTATTACGCTCATTTGATATACCTACAACAGATACCAATTTCGAGCTACAACATTTATACTGGATACCTAAACTTCATAAAACCCCATATAAGCAAAGATACATAGCAGGATCCAGCAAATGTTCTACCAAACCTTTATCTTTACTCCTTACCAGGATATTGACAGCCGTTAAGGAGAAACTTCAACATTACTGTACAGTTGCTTATTCCAGAAGCGGTGTAAATCAGATGTGGATACTTAAAACTTCTAAACAGCTTTTACAAAATTTGAAGGCACACAATTTTTCTCGAATTCACATTATCAAAGCTAATGACTTCTCTACTCTTTACACTACTATTCCGAATATACTGAAGTTGATATAAAAAGATGCTGGAATTTCTTATAGACAATATATTTGTAATGATCGGAGACGTGGTCTTTCAACAAACTGCCGGCATTCCTATGGGAACCAATTGTGCTTCTTTATTGGCCGACCTGTTCCTTTATTCATACGAAGCAGACTTCATTCAGAAACTGCTGAATCAAAAGAAAAAAAGTTAGCGGTGTCCTTTAATTTGACATTTAGATATATCGACGACGTTTTGTCAATTAATAATGACAATTTTCATACGTATGTCAATGTAATATATCCCAGCGAACTAGAAATTAAAGATGTAACAAAATCAAGCACACACGCTTCATACTTAAACATTTTACTAAATATAAATACAGACGGGAAATTAGCAACTAATCTATGCAATAAGCGACGATTTCGGCTTTCCCATCGTAAATTTTCCAGATTTAAGTAGTAATATCCCTCAGTCACCCGCATATGAAGTTTATATTTCACAAATGATCCGATATGCCAGGGCGTGTACAACTTATGAAGATTTCTACTAAGTGAAATGTTGAGTTGCCTTTTCGTTGGCGGTTGTTGAGACGTCTGTACCAATTGTGACGAAGATACACTCCTCACGTGCTTCATTGGACTTGACTGTGGACTCACGGCGGGTGTGACCGGTCGACAGGGGATGCTTACTCCTCCATGGTACCTGATCCCACCTCTTGTCAATTTTTACCGGATTTGTATCTATGTCCTGGACACTCTATTGATTCATACTTTGGTATCTGAAATTTTTTATATTCCTTCTGTATTGTGATGTTGGAGGAGAGAAATCGTTTAAATCCTTGGGAAAACCACTGACATTTCTGAAGTAAACTAGCAAGGTCAAGTTCCTAGCTAGGTTTATACCGACTAGAATAAAGCAAAAATACCTATTTAAAGCGCAAATATCTCGGGCACGGAGGCCTCTTGGGGGTATCAAACACACAAATGTAATTTTTTTTTTTTTTTTTTGCAGGTAGCTTTTTCATTACGGGATCTTTATAGAAATTCTTCCTTAAACGATACCGGTCCAAACGATCTCGACCTTTTTGTTGGAGGGATGCTGGAAACAACAATAGATGGACCAGGGGAGCTCTTTCAGAAAATACTTTTAGACCAATTCCTTAGGATACGACATGCTGATAGATTTTGGTTCGAAAATAAGGATCCAAGGTATTTTAAATTTTATGAAATATACAACGGAAACAATACGCAGTGATAAGTTGTTACAATGCCATAAATTAAAAAAAGAACGGTTTCTGATTGAATAAGACGATTTTACCCCTCAAAATATGTATCTAATTATGGTATGGAAAGAAAGTGAATATCATTTCTAAAAATAAAATATAGAAATTTCCAGGCGGATGAGACCGGTTAACAAGGGATCCTTATTCCTTTCATGGCACCTGATCCGACCTTTTGATTTTCAGAAGTTCGTGTTTGTCCAATTGTACCAAATTTTTCTATACAATGTATACCTTTGACGCCCTGAAAATATGTACTTTGGTATCTGAGATTTTTATACTTTTGCACTATTGAAATTACTCTGATCATTACGTACATTGTAGGATTAGTATATACCTATATATCTATCGCCTCGGTCAATATTGTTTTTTCAGGTCAATATTTAACCATATACATACCCTCAAAAGTCCATAAATTTATAACTTTATATCAAACGGTGAGTGTTAAGAATGTATTTGCAAAAATGTTAAATTGTAGTTCTATAGCTTGAGGCCACAATCTGAATTTGACCTTGAATTCACGAAAGGTGTTCCCGGTCGGGATGGGATGTTTACTCATTCATATCCGGATATCGGTAGATTTCCAATTTCCACTATGTATGTTTATTGTGTAGTGGATTTTTTACTTGGGTATATAATGATATGATATATATTGATGAATTGAAGTGTATGTATATATGCATTTTGTATGTATTTATGTGTGAATGCATGCAAGTAAACATGTATGTGTATGCAAGTATACATGCATACGCGCGCGTGTATAAATGCATTTATGAATATGTATTTGGTTTTAGACAGTTCCCAGATGCAGAAATCGAGGAAATTAGAAGTATTACTTTGAAAGATATCATAATTAACGTGACGAAAATAGATGACAGGGAGATACAAGACGATGTGTTCATAAACTCTTTTTCCGGTAAGTGTACCAATTTAGATAATCACCAATCACTGAAAAAAATGGAAGCCATATATATCTATATCAATCACTCTAGCTATCACTCTATCTATCTATCTATCTATCTATGTATGTATCTATCTATCTATCTATCTATCTATCTATCTATCTATCTATCTGTCTGTTTATCTAGCTCTGTGTCTGTCTTTGCACGTCTGCCTGCCTATTTATCTGTCTGTCTATCTCTGTGTCTCTGTCTGTGTGTCTATCTATATCTCTGTGTCTGTCTATCTATCCCTGATTGTCTGTCTATCTATCTCAGTCTGTGTCTATCGTTATCTCTGTCTGTCTGTCTATCTCTATTCCTGGTTTTGTGTCTGTCCGTCGTAATTCTTATTTCATTTGAATTAAAATACTAATATCTGCGCGGCTCGCTGACAATTACTCCATTTTAGCTTGATTCATAGTTTTGAATAAAGGTTTGATAACTTTGATCACTACTGAATATAGGCCTAATCTTTTTATGACTTTCTTAAAGTTGTAAAAATCCGAAACATTCCATAGAGATATACGACTGCATAACATCACCCGCTTAAAGGTAATCGAAATCTTACAAACACGACAATTACCGAAGAAGTACATATATATCATTGTAGAATAGCTGAATATATGACTGCCACATAAGCACCATTTTACATTTTAATAAGGGAACGCTAAAGAATTATGGTGAAAATGAACGATTGTGGTGTAACATAGGAAAGCCTAAAATTAAAATCTTACGCCACTAGAGAATGCTTCGGTGACTCGACATTATATTTCTGATTTTAGTTATGCAGAAACGTCGTATAAAGAATTTGTTCTTGGTATTTTCAGTATTGTGAAAAATTAAATTGATGCATTCTAATTTTCTAAGTGAGTCATGCGGACAGCACTTTCATTTACCTTTTTCCGTTTATATGAATGTTTAAACAACTTTATTTTTGCAGATTCCCGTATCAGACCATGTCCGCAACCGTTTCAGTTAAGAGCAGACGGTAATGCATCTTACAATGGACAACAAGTTATAGAACTGTGCACGCCTTTGGAACATTATGATTATTTCTCAGGAAGTGAAATCTCCTACATTTTGTCATTTCTATTATTGGCACTCTGTGTCCCAGGTATTACACTGATTTCTTATATTACTGTTGTTGTCGATGTTATTTTTGTTGTAATAACTATTGTTGTCATTGTTGATGTTGTTATAATTTTGTTGCTTTTATTGCAGTTCTTCTTGTTGTTGCTGATGGTGTTGCTGTAATGTTTGTTGTTGTTATTGCCATTGATGTTATTGCTATTGCTGTTTTTACAAAGTGACGTATGTATGTCACTCTCGTTTAGTTGGGGCTCAAAACCAAGATGGCAGACTCCCGAACAAGTACAATTTGAAATATCAGTTTTGTTTTTGTTGATGTTGTCATTGTTGTTGTAAATATTGTTGGTGCTATAAATATTGTTGCTGTAGTTACTGTTGTTGGTGATATAAATATTGTTATTGTTACTGATGTTGGTGTTATAATTGATGTTGTTGTTGTTACAGTGGTTGGTGTTATAAATCTTGTTGTTGTTACTGTTGTTTGTGTTATAAATGATGTTGTTTTTACTGTTGTTGGTGTTATAAATGTTGTTGTTTTTACTGATGTTAGTGTTATAAATGATGTTGTTACTGTTGTTGGTGTTATAAATGTTGTTGTTGTTAATGTTATTTCTGTTATAAATGTTGTTGTTACTGTTATTGGTGTTATAAATGTTGTTGATGTTACTGATGTTGGTGTCATAAATGATGTTGTTGTTGTAACTGTTGTTGGTGTAATAAATGTTGTCGTTGTTACTGATGTTGGTATCATAAATTATGTTGTTGTTGTTACTGTTGTTGGTGTTATAAATGCCGTTGTTGTTAGTGTTGTTGGTGTTATAAATGTTGTTGTTACTGTTTTTGGTGTTATAAATGTTGTTGTTTCTGTTATTGATGTTGTAAATATTGTTTTTGTTAATGTTATTGGTGTTGTTGTTATAAATGTTGTTGTTATTGTTGTTGGCGTTGTAAATGCTGTTGTTGTTGTTACTGTTGTTGGTGTTATAAATGTTGTTGTTGTTACTGTTGCTGGTGTAATAAATTTTGTTGTTACTGTTATAGCTGTTTTAAATGTTGTTGTTACTGTTGTGGGTGTTATAAATGTTGTTGTTGTCTGTTATTGGTTTTATAAATGTTGTTGCTGTTACTGATGTTGGTGTTATAAATGATGTTGTTACTGTTACTGTGTTATAAATGTGTTGGTCTGTTATATAAAAATGTTGTAAATTGTTTTTGTTAATGTTATTGGTTGTTATTAATGTTGTTGCGTTGTATTTGTTGTTGGTGTTGTTTGGTTATAAATTGTTGTTACTGTTGGTGTAATAAATTTTGTTGTTACTGTTGTTGCTGTGTTATAAATGTTGTGGGTGTTATAAATGTTGTTGTTGTCTGTTATTGGTGTTATAAATGTTGTTTGTTACTGATGTTGGTGTTATAAATGATGTTGTTACTGTTGTGGGTGTTATAAATGTTGTTGTTGTCTGTTATTGGTGTTATTAATGTTGTTGCTGTATGTGATGTTGGTGTTATAAATTATGTTGATGTTGTTGTTACTGTTGTTGGTGTTATAAATGTTGTTGTCTGTTGTTGGTGTTATAAATGTTGCTGTTGTTACTGTTGTTGGTGTTATAAATGTTGCTGTTGTTTCTGTTGTTGGTGTTATAAATGTTGCTGTTGTTTCTGTTGTTGGTGTTATAAATGTTGTTGTTGTTACTGTTCTTGGAGTTATAAATGTTATTGTTGTTACTGTTGTTGGTGTTATAAATGTTGTTGTTACTGTTATTTCTGTTATAAATGTTGTTGTTACTGTTGTTGGAGTTATAAATGTTGTTGCTGTTGTTGGTGTTATAAATGTTGCTGTTGTTTCTGTTGTTGGTGTTATAAATGTTGCTGTTGTTGTTGGTGTTATAAATGTTGTTGTTGTTACTGTCTTGGAGTTATAAATGTTGTTGGTGTTATAAATGTTGTTGTTTGTTATTTCTGTTATAAATTTTTGTTTGTTGTGTTATAAATGTTGCTGTTGCTGTTGTTGGTGTTATAAATTGTTACTTTTGTTGGTGTTATAAATGTTGTTGTTGTTACTGTTCTTGGAGTTTAAATGTTATTGTTGTTGTTGTTGTTATAAATGTTGTTGTTGTTACTGTTGTTGGTGTTATAAATGTTGTTGTTGTTACTGATGTTGGTGTTATAAATGTTGTTGTTGTTACTGTTTTCGGTGTAATAAATGTTGTTGTTGTTACTGATGTTGGTATCATTTATGATGTTGTTGTTGTTACTGTTGTTGGTGTTATAAATGTCGTTATTGTTACTGTTGTTGGTGTTATAAATGTTGTTGTTGTTACTGTTGTTGGTGTTATAAATGTTGTTGTTACTGTTATTGATGTTATAAATATTGTTGTTGTTAATGTTATTGGTGTTGTTGTTATTGTTGTTGGCGTTGTAAATGCTGTTGTTGTTGTTGCTATTGATTTTATTAATTGTTGAATGTGCTCTATTGTAAAACTGTAATTTTGGTATTTTATTGATATTTATAAACATACGTATATTATATAAATATTTCCATCTAACTTAGCAAAGTGAGCGATAAGTTGTGTTTTCTTGTTGGATTACTCCCGGTCAAGTATTGTTCACTTTTATGGAGTGCTAAAATTATAGTAAAGATGTAATTATTCTTGTGTAATTAATTACACGTTCTACAGTTTTATCTACAAATAAATAGTTTTGCCATTAATAAGTGAAATTAAGGCGATTAAAAGATACATAAATATTAGTAGTACTTTGCAAAATATTGGGTTTGACAGTTAAAAATCTAAAGGGAGGGGTCAAATGAGAATAGATATTTTCCTTTGGTGTGGAATACTACGTGTTGCAGAAAGCGAAAATTCGAAGTTCAAATGCAACGGCAACCTAAACTTTTGATTGCATATTTTGTTATCAAAAAATATTGATCTTGCAGCACAGGGTACTGATTTGACCCAGACTTAATAAACATGGAATTGACATTGGCTTGAAATTTTGTATATTAGCATTGGTGCCTATGGAAAAATATTTGGTGAAGTCTGTCCAATTGTGCATGTATCATTTTCTTTACATAGGTACAGTTGCAGTCATGATACTTATGTCAAAACACCGTCAGCGTCAAATACAGGCAGCTCGTAGACGCCGTAGTCCACATAAGGCCAAAGATAATCCAAATGTTTATCAAGGTACACACATTGTAACCGTAAATACGTGTTTATAAGATGTAAATCACTCAGTTGCAACTGGTTTTTCAAAAGCTCTGGAGTTGATTGTCAAAGAAGGGTACCCACGTGACCTATTTTGCCTCACCCTTGATCCACCTTTGAGTCGATCTGGCCAAACTTGGCAGTAGGAGATATTGGATACCCCCGTCTTGTAGAGCGGGTTTGAAGAACAAGCTAATAATGTGTAGTTTTAAAAAATTCAGAAGTTAAATTTCAGCATAATTCTTTCAAGAGACAATTTTTCTACATGATTACAGGTAAAATATATAAAATGAATGCATCATAATGAATAAAAGGGGAGAAAATCAACGAAATAATACAAAAATTAATGAAAGTGACAAAGTCTGAAGAGATGTCAAAAAACGCATCAAAAATTTATTATCCGATTTCTACTAAGTTAACAAACTTAAATCACATATCTATGTAGATCACTTAATTGTAATTAGTTTTTTCGATCCATGCAGCTGTTCTGGAGGAGAGGGGTACCCCATAAGGCCTATTTTGCCCTACTGTGGATCCACCTGTGCCGACCCGGCCAAAATGAAAAAAAAATTGGTAGCAGCTTTCGAGTTCTTGCTTACTATAAATTTTCATAAAAAATACCTGATGGGGTTTTGAAGGAGCTGACAGTGTGAAAAACTACCCCTTTCATTTTTGAAGTCTTCTTTTAATTTTAAAAATTAAAACTTTCAGCAAAATTCTTTCAAGACATCATTCTCTACTTAATTACAGGTAAAATACATAAAATGAATGCATCATAATGAATGAAAGGAGAAGTTCTGGAGGGGAATTTTTATAAAGAGGAGTACCCCCTGAGGCCCATTTTACCCCATCCTGGATCCACCCCTGGGTTGATCCGACCAAAATGAATAAACTTGGTAGAGGACCATAAGTACATTCTTTCTATAATGTTTCATCAAATTCTCTTCAGCCGTTTTGGAGAAGAAGTCGAAAATGTTAAAAGTTAACGGATAGATAGACAGACGGACGGACAGAAGACGGACAAATGGTAATCAGAAAAGCTCACTTGAACTTTCGGTTCAGGTGCGCTAAAACGATGATTGTTATCCAATAATAGCGACATTGAAGTTTGATATTATCTTTCTTGGTAATTCTGTTGCTATTACCTTCATCATCATCATCGATTTATTATAACTATCATTATTATTATTATCATTATTATTATTATTATTATTATTATTATTATTATTAATATCATGTCATCGTCATCATCAATATAATAATCATTATATTTTGTTTCTAACTTATCAATGTGGATTTGTATGCACATGTAAGTATGTATGTGTTGCCTCAGTTATTTAATTTTGTTGGTATGTAATGTTATTTTAATATTTTTGTTGTTTTTTAATTATAGAAAAATCCCAATAATCTGTATCACCTTATCATATCTGTTTAATTCAGCTGTTGAATGGGTTGGTCCGACATCTGGAGAGAGAAACGTGAAAATTGAGTTTGATAGTGAGCGGAAGAAGATCCATGTGGTAGATATGCGCAAGAAGCCTTTGCGCATGATAGACTTGCGCAGAATTTCAGAAGGAAATACACATGTTCACTTCCGATTATCTTCAGATGGTGACTCATCTTTGATTTCTGTACGAGTCAAAGGGGAAATAGATTTGGTAAATTATACGTATTTGTTTTACCTAATGAAATTTTGAAATATATTCCTTTAAATTTTAATTTTAATGTAGAAACAACAAATTATTTTGCTTTAACAAATTTCAATCCCAAAAATACATAAGGTGATGTACAGTTTGTTAGTCTCTCAAATCCTATAAAGTTTGGAGTCGTTATGTGCTTTAAACCATAAAGTGTCTTACCCTTGTCAGCGTGGCGTCGACTCCCACTGGAACCTAATTTGATGTTTTTTTAGAAAGTTTGCCAGTTTACTTACGGTACTTTGTAACCTGGTTATTGTTGTCTGGTTGTGACTCAAAAACAAAATCAGCAGTTGTCAAAATCTGTTGCCAATTTCCAATTTTCGAAGCCAGATTCAAAGTAAAAAAAAAAGCAAAAACCAAAAGATTACTGAGATCATCACAATTTTAAAAGATGCATCCATTCCATTACACTGTATAGTTTATGGTGCGGACGTCGTAGAGGACACCACGATCTCCCTTCCATATTTCTTAGTTAAATCTTAGTTTCTTAAAATCATTGAGGATTGATATACAAGCTGAATGGATTTAATATAGCATTTATTGATGTTGATATTTTAAGTCTGCATATAGGACAGAACATATAGATAGTGATTATAGGTGTGGAGGTTTAAATATACATGTAATCAGTGCTAATCACTTTATCTGTACAATCATGTACCTGACCACTACATTGCGATGGATGTAAGTGCCTCCAGCACTCGTCCGATAATTACACCTCAGTATAGGCTAATGACATTAATTCATAAACAGGGTTATTAGTCCCTGTGCCTGATTACCTTTTGGAAGATATAATTGACTAAATGTCTTAATACCTCAATAAAATTGAGGCGCCAGAAATATCACCAGAAGCAATTTTTTAAATAAAAAATCACCATTTGCGACATTGGCGAATTCCAGCGCAACCCCTGATAGATAAGTAGCATGAAGCATAAAATATTGGTGTAACTTTTAGTCTACAAAAGGGAAAGTTTTCATACCTCACATGATAGTTGCTCTCTGTGAGGCGGTGTGTATGATCTTGTTTCTTATCTTCATGTACTTAAATGGAAAGTATTTCAATGGTTCAACAGCTAAACAATAACTAATGGCATTTGATTGACAAAAACGTTATAATTAGAGACTTGGTATTAATATTGTTTTGATTTCTGAATTCATCCAAATATATAGATACCTTACAATATAAAGTTAATATTCTATAAATGAAACTTGACAACATATAAAACTAATTCCTGATCTCGGGCTTACTACATAGATCGTTACATATTCAACGACAATATTTATTGTCTTTGTAGATTATACGGTTCATAGACATGGAAGAACGTGCCAAGTTTAAGAAAACTCTTGAGACATTCCTTCAGAAATTGGGGATACATCGGGAGGTTCACGAATTCACAGAAAAATCGATTTTTCATAATGCCGAAACAAAAGAAGAAAGACAAAAAATCTTGGACTTGTTTTTTCGTGTTGTTTGTCTACAGGTAAAGTATTGATGATAAATTAAAAACTTAGTTTTTAACTATAATTATATATATTAAGTTGTGGACAATTTATTATTGAGAGAGAGAGAAAGAGAAAGAGAGAGAGAGAGAGAGAGAGAGAGAGAGAGAGAGAGAGAGAGAGAGAGAGAGAGAGAGAGAGAAATAGAGAGAGAGAGAGAGAGAGAGAGAGAGAGAGAGAGAGGATGAATGAATTTGTTGATCCCGTATAATGTCTATTCAGGTTGTTATTAAACACCTGACTCCCAAATTCAATTGCCTCCATTTTTAGTTTGATTATTCAAATCGCCTTGCGTCCGTGGTCCGTCGTCCGTCCTTAAACAAACCTTGTTATCTCTGTTTCTAAGAAAGGGTCGGTTCAGAAAATGGCTGCCAGGGGGCCATCTTTGATTTTGACAATTTGTTATCGCTTTTTCTCAAAAAGTACTGAAGGGATCTTTATGAAATTTAACAAATAAATTCTCTTTGGGGTCTAGTTGTGCACTGTACATTTCCAAGCGGGTCGAATCACAAAATGGCTGTCAGGCGGCAATCTTAAGAAAGTACTAAAGGAATCTTTTTAAATTTGAAATACACGTTCTCCTTGAATTCAATTTGCGCACTGTACATTTTCAGGCAGGTCGGAACACAAAATAATCGCCAGGATGCCATCGTAGATTTTGTCAATTCAAGTTTGTTATCGCTTTTTCTCAGAAAGTTTGAAATTGATCCTTATGAAATTTGACATATATGTTATCCTTAATTTGAAATTATGCAGTGTACATTTGAAGGAGGGTCGGAATACAAAATGACTGCCATTTGGCCATATTGGATTTTGACAATTAAAGTTTGTTATCACTATTTCTCAGAAAGTACTGAGGGGATCTTTATGCAATTTGGTATGTAGGTTCTCCTTGAGTATAAGTTCTGCAGTGTACATTTCCAGCTGGATAGGATCACAAAATGGCAGCCAGGCGGCCATCATGTATTTTGACAATTAAAGTTTGTTATGTATTTCATGAAAACCATTCACATGTCTACTCCTAAGTCATACATATTATTGTTTGTTGTGGGGAAACCCAATTAGTGGTGCATATGGCGGTCCTGCCCACCCCCTGAAATTTATATTTTTTCTTATAACTTAAAAACCTTTCACAGCCCCACCCTCAACTATATATATTACTGATTATTATTGGGAAACACATCCAATGGTGTATGAGAGATTCTGCGCCATATATATATATATATATATATATATATATATATATATATATATATATATATATATATATATATATATATATATATATATATATTTTACTTATAACTTAAAAAGCCGTCCATAGCCCCATCCTTAAACCAAAGATATTTTGGATTGTTATGGGGACACATTAGTGGGGTCATGTCCCACCCCCTGGAATTTATATTTTTGCTTATAACTTAAAAACCATTTACAGCCTCACCCTTAAACCATAAATATTATTGATTGTTATGGGGAGACACATTTGGTTGTGCATATGGGGTCCTGCCCCATCCCTGATTCATATTTTTGCTTATAAATTTAATTCATTCACAGTCCCAGTATTGTAGATAGGTGTCATCCCGGTAATCGACTTTTTGTGTAATTATGACGTCACAATCGAATGACGTCAAATAACTCAATAAACTTACTTCATTTTTACCGATGCCAACATACCGCGTCATTCGAATAGTATCTAATACCTCCTTAACCACCCAGTTACAGGAACTACCAGATATAGTCATGTCTACATAAACTTGATAAATCAAACAGCTATGAAAATTCTATTGGAGCTTGTGGTGTGTTTTACTTGCAAACATTACTAACAGTTTTGATACTTTCTTTCGCATTGTTATCCTGTAGGCCTTCAATAAAACACCGGGTCAGATGGACCTACAGAACGTTTCCGCTGAAGACATCAATAGAATTAGAAATATAGAACTCACAAGAACTGAATTTGCTGAAGCCCTTGGACTAAAACCAACATCCATATTCGTCCGGAACATGTATCTAATGTTTGATACGGATAAAAACGGATTTATAGGCTTTCAAGAGTTTCTAGATATGTTTGTTGTGCTAGCATCAGGTATGTCAAAATTACTAGTATAAACATTCATTTCATCAGTGTATAAAACTGAATAAGTAAATGTATATACATGACGATAAAATTTAAGAGTTGGTAAAATACTTGTTTAGATAACTAGTGCCGTTTTAATCTAACAAAGGCACACATATATATTCTTTATGTCGCAGTCTTTGAAACAAGTCATCATAGAACTTTACTCGAATGGAGAAAAAATGTCTGTCACTGCTAGGAGCGTAAATAGGTCTCTGGCATCAGTTTACAGAGTCATTCGACGATTTCAAAACACTGGACCTGTAGAAAACCTGCCCCGATAAGATCGACTCCGTTCCATTGACGGTAGGAATACCGGAGGCTCCAGCGAATAGTAAACCAGGATCGGAGGGCTTTGTTAGAAATTACAGCACGTTTTAATGAAAATAGCCTCAAGTTTAGCATTATGGTGTGGGGATGCTTATGTTTTCATGATATGGGAACTTTATATAGCACTGAAGGGAATATTAATGCAGTGAAGTATATAGACATCTTGGATACGAACCTTTGGCCAGTTCTTGTTCGTCATTTTCAAGATAGGAGTTTCCTTTTCCAAGATGATAATGCCCCCATACACCGCTCTCGTTTAACACAAGAATTCATTGCCAGAAATCAAATTTATAGCATGAGCTGCGCAGTCTCCAGACATTAATATAATTGAAAATATTTGGCTTTATATTAAAAGAAAAATCCACAGATCCATAAGATAAATTCGGCTGACGGACTTTTTCAACGAACACTTCGAATATGGCAGGACATTAACTTAAATTATGTAAGAAACCTTTATGATCCAAAAAGTTATAAGATTGAAGGGTCACCTAACAAAACACTGAGCTAAGTTATTTCATTTTATTCAAGTCAGCCAGCTGTCAAGATTGTTTTTCGTATGACTCATCCCTCTTGTGTTAACAACACGACACCATATTTATCCATAAATTTTGTCCCCCTACTGTACATCTTTTGGAAGAAGTATATGGAATATATAACGTCTTCACGTGTCCAGTCTAAGGCAATGACTACCTCTGATTATAGGAGGAGGGAGAGAGAGAGATGTGTGGTCAATAATAATAATAATAATAATAATAATGAGGATGAGGATGATAATGATGATGATGATGATGATCATCATCATCATAATAATAAATGATAAGACTTTTAAGATGGATTCCTGTATGTACCTATTGAAGTATTTTTGTAAATGATGTGATGAAACATTTATCATTAACAAATTTATTTATTTGAACAGGAGATGCGGAAAACAAAGCTCGTCTGATTTTCAATATGTATGACTTACGCCATAGAGGAAAATTGACAAAAGAGGAATTTTCCAAGATGATTAAGTACGATTTATTTTCATTTTCGATCAAATGGCTTTGGTATTATTGATATATTATATATTAGCATCCCCTTGTGATTTGTCCCAAAGCATATCTTTTCAAAAGCTCACGGCGGGAGTGACCGGTCAACAGGGGATGCTTACTCCTCCATGGTACCTGATCCCACCAATGGATTTCCCGAGATCAACGTTTGTCTAACATTAACAGATTCGGATATGTATCCTAGACATCCTGAAGATGTATACTTTGGTATCTGAGATTTTATATCTATCTACTCGGGAGGAAGTATTGCTTATAGATTTTATATCTATCTACTCGGGAGGAAGTATTGCTTATAGATTTTATATCTATCTACTCGGGAGGAAGTATTGCTTATAGATTTTATATCTATCTACTCGGGAGGAAGTATTGCTTATAGATTTTATATCTATCTACTCGGGAGGAAGTATTGCTTATAGATTTTATATCTATCTACTCGGGAGGAAGTATTGCTTTTTCTTTGTTGTTTAATCAGCGTATATTGTCACCATACCATAAAAAGCCAAATGACAAAAAGTTTTTCAATTTTGCAATCATTAGAAATACAGGTTGATATATATTGTTCGTTTCACAAAAGATGGCGGGGCGGAGTAACACTTTAATTTAGTAACGCGATAACTATGACTACATATGTAACATTAACAAATCTTGTAGATCCTTGCTAGACCTATCGGATTCCTCTGTTGCCAAGGAAGATATGGATAGCTTAATCTTTACCATGTACCAAATAGCCGAATTGAAACCTGCAGACGACATTGATTTTGAAGCATTCAAAAAGATATTTGCAGCAGAGGAATACGAAGGAACTCTAAAAAATGCAACTCTTGGAATAGAAGGTAATTGATATGTGTAAATGGTCACTTAGTTCTATGATAATTGTCAAACAATGTTCTACAGTAGTTATTCTTTGACAGGTTTAGCAATACATTTAGGTTAAGTATTTAGCCTTGTATGATACACCTATTCTCTTTCGGAACTATATATTTTTGTAAATCGAGATTATCTTATTGAGCATTTGTGTTTATTAAATATTTAACATATTTACATTGATTTTAAATAATCTAAATATCCAAAAACATATACAGACATTTTAAGATTTGGTCGCAAATATTTCGTATGGGAAATTCACAAATCGTCGTGGGTGTTATGGCGTTGTAATTTTTCCCAACTATCTTAAGAGTGGGGTGGTAAAATAATTCAATGTTTGGTTTTTTTTTTGTAAATTGCGAAATCATGATAAATACATGATAGAATATTTTTATATACAGAGGAAAGCTATAAATTGTAACAAGGATATCAGGAATTGCATTTAATTAAAAAAAAATACAGATTCTATGATCGAAATAATGATCTTGTTTGCAATCAATATATTTCATTCAATGAAATGACTTATCTGTTAAATAGTAGTTGCTGAGTCTTCTTCACCAATTATGACCAGAATTTATTCCACATCTAACTAATTTGAATCGGACTATGGAAACACGAAAGGGGTAACCGACCGAAAGTGGACGTTTTACTCGTCTATACCACCTGATCCTACTTCTTTCCGGAAGTTCGTATTTGTCCGGTGGTCTCCGGGTTTATATACCCACCTGAAGGCTGATACAGTCAAACAGCATTAAAGGACACATCTGTATGAAAGTCACTCGGCTATAAAGGCCATTTAAAGATAATCGTTGCAAACTTTATATAGTGAAAAAAAATCTTTATGAATGTCCCCTGTCTATGAATGTTACTTCTTCCAGTCCCCTTGAGTGGCCTTTAAAGAAATGTTTGACTGTACTTTGGTATCAGATGTGCTATGTGTATGAAATATTCCTTTAATGTTTAAACTTTGAACCTACAACGTGTTTGTCCAGTTACCTGTTCGATAGCGGATGTTGAGTCCGCATCAATTGTGACAAGGAGTTGATCCATTGGTATTTCTCTTTTATTCTTAATTTGAATTTGACTATAAATTCGCAACGTTTATGTCAACAAGGGATGCTTAGTCCTCCATGACACCTGATCGCACTTCTGGATTTATACAGTCTATGTTTGTCCAATAGACACCAGATTTGTGTATTGTCTCGTAGAAATCCTAAAGATAAATACTTTGATTTATGTGATTATTATATTTTAAAAAATGCTATTATTTTTGTTGCAGCACTCGGCAAGGCTGGTCAGCAAAACATGTCAAACATTAAGAAGCGAAAATCCCACTTCCTGATGAGCTATAAGTGTGTATTGATTTGTATTAATATTTCAACTATATATCTATAAAATATTATAAACATAATACCAAAGTTATAAAAGTTTATAAAACTAAATATATTGTTAACAATCAATCATGTAGAAATAATTTTCTCTCTGCTTAGTGTTATGTATGATATGCGAGGTCATTAATTAAAGAGGCATTATCTGTTTACCAAAGAAAAAATATTTCATCTTTACTACCTAGTTCCATGTACAATACCGAATAAGAGGTATACAAAAGCATACATCTTATATACCTATCTATTTTGTGAAAAACTCAAAATAAGGTCAGGTCAAGTGTGGTGTACAAATAGTAATGTCGAATAAATCATTTGCAAACGAATAATTGCCAAAATTGGTTTCTCAGGCAATTTTTACAAAATATTTAGAAATATTGAGTGACTTTGAAGTAGCTACACAAGAAAGAAATGTTTCTAGAAAAAACACGGTTATTGTCCCTGTAACAAACAATATACTCAGTACATTGCTTTTCTATTTATATTTGTATATTTAATTGCCGAGTTTTTGTGGGTTGTCGTTTAATTCATGATGCGTTTATCAACTTCAGGATAAAGTCCGGGTAATATATTATGACTAGTGTGAACTAACACAAACTTTGCGTGGAAATTTCCGTGGTAAAGGAATTTGCTATTAAATTGTTTTGTTTTTTTTTTTGTTTTTTTTTTGTTGTTGCTTGTTTGTTGCTTTTTGTTGTTTTTTTTTAATAATTGTGTGATGGTGGAGTTTTGTAATTCAATATTTGGTCGTATTGTATTACAACTTAATAAATCAACCAAATTTAAATAAGTATTCAGGGGCACGTTTTACAAAAGATCCTAAGTCTTGAGACCGTTTTAGAAAGACATTATCTACACATTTAGACAGAATATTAGTCTTTTATTTATTTGCATTCATTTAAATTAATGTCCGTAGTTCAACATTTCAAGAAATTTCCACAAAAATACGTTAATGCAAAATAATCTTTTGATATCACTACCTAACAGAATTTTGAAAAATTTCTAATTATTTACAAACGTATGTGTCTCTTTGTGTTGTTGTTACAAGCGATGTTTTAGTGTGTGTGTGTGTGTGTGTGTGTGTGTGTGTGTGTGTGTGTGTGTGTGTGTGTGTGTGTGTATGTGTGTGTATGTGTGTGTGTGTGTGTGTGTGTGTCACGTAATGCATATGAAGTTACAAAATACAAATACTTCAATGAACTCTATTATTTTATTTAGAGGAAATGCTCCTACTCTGTCCCGAACCAAGTCAAATGTGAAGTTCAACACACAGTCAAAGACGTATCCGCAAACCAAAGTGAGGCAGAATCTGTACGAAATTACTCGATATATAGAAAACAACAGATTGCAGATATTTTGGGTCACTTTATATGTATTAGTCACTTTTGGAATCTTCATCGAACGAGCATACTGTACGTATAGACCATTTTTAGTTGTCTTGTACCAAACGCAACTATCATATAATATTGAAAGGGCTGGTTTATTTAGACTAATGAAGTGAAAGGTGGATGGATATGGGTAATTTTTCTTCTAAAAGGGCTAATATAGTCTCAGAAGCAAATTTTAAAATCCCAAAACAATATCTTACTTCAGTAAACGTTTGCGGACTTACATGAAAAATTATCTTTTGAAACTCTTATTGCAGACTGAAGCAGTATGTGTTAATTTTCCCCCCCAAATTTATCGCTAATTATATAATAACCTATGTATAGTAATAATAACAAAACATTATATTGAAGGTCAATTCATTAAAACTAGACACCGGTAAAGCTCTTTATATTCAATGTCCTGTTAATTTAATGTTTCTAAATCAAAAATTTTTTTCAGTTTAGTTCACGTGTACTATGCAGACACGTGGTCATTTTTCAAAACTTTTGTTGCAGACTATTCCTTTGAACGAGAACACGCAGGTTTACGTAGGATTGCCGGATATGGCGTCACTGTAACCAGAGGGGCTGCAAGTGTAATGATGTTCACCTACTCAAGCTTGTTAGTGACCATGAGTAGAAACACAATAACGCTTCTAAGAGAGACGTTTTTTCAGCGTTTTATTCCATTTGACTCTGCTCATGACTTCCATAAATTAATCGCAATAATGGCTCTGATTGCTACTGGTAAGTCGCCACTATAATTATGCTATCAATTAATATTTGTAATATGGTGTCAGAGTTTCTGTTATTTTTCAGCGTACATCGTGTTTGTTGTTGAAAATATTTCTTTAACGTTTTTCAAAATAAAAGGAAACATCAAGGACGTCTGAAATATTAAACTGATTTCTTTAGATCTCGATGTGTTGTGTGACATGTACGTTACCATAACACACGCGTGTTATATCTATGTCAAACCTCTCTCTCTCTCTCTCTCTCTCTCTCTCTCTCTCTCTCTCTCTCTCTCTCTCTCTCTCTCTCTCTCTCTCACACACACACACACAAAGAAAATTATCTGTTGTCTTCCGTTAGCTGAACAGTATATTGTACTGTAATATGATATACTCTAAATCCGGTTTTATTCGGGAGAATTTTATTTACACGTAATTTTGCGAGAGCTCTCGCTCCTGCGATAAAAATAAAATTATCGCTTAATGAACTATGATGATAGTTTTGATGAAATGGGCATTCGAAATCATTAAAATATTATGTCGTGAATAAATTTAGAATTTGTATATCGCGAAAATTAAGTTCCGCGAAATTTTCCTGATATACAATAGATTAGAGACACAATTTTCATTATTCATTTCAGTTGTACACTGTATTGGTCACGGTATAAATCTTTACCATATCTGTACTCAAGCATCGAGCGATCTGAACTGCATTTTTAGAGAATATTTTAGAGCGTAAGTCAAGTGTGACATTATTGTATGTATTACCTTCATGTAAACATTTTTACTTTCTCTTTTCCGCCCTTTTGTTTTCTGAGCCCCTAACTCTTTCTCTCTTTCTCTGTCTGTCTGTCTGTCTGTCTCTCTCTGTCTGTCTGTCTCTCTCTCTCTCTCTGTCTCTCTCTCTCTCTCTCTCTCTCTCTCTCTCTGTCTCTCTCTCTCTCTCTCTCTCTCTCTCTCTCTCTCTCACCACATAATGTATCCTGACATACAACAATTTCAAGTATGTATTATTTTCCTCTTTCTTACTTTGTCCTTACCTTTCATTCAGTAAAACATGGAATATTTTATTCAAAACATTTCCTGCGGTATTTCCATACACATGTAATCGTATTTGCAATTGTCTTTACAGAACTGATGTGCTGGCTTCATTTCATTACTGGGCCTATAGAACAATAACAGGACTTACTGGTATAATTCTTACAATTATCGTCATAGTCATGTACGTGTTTGCATTACCATACGCTCGGAGAAACCTCTTCAAAGCGTTTTGGTTTACCCATAGCTGGTATATCCTGCTCTACATATTTACCGTTATGCACGGAACGGGACGACTGGTTCAACCACCATTGTTTCAATTCTTTTTTATCGGACCTGCTGTACTCTACGTTTTTGATAAAATTGTCAGTTTCAGCAGAAAGAAAGTAGAACTGGACGTTTTATCTGCCGAGTTGTTGCCATCAGGTGAGTAAGATTTCTTGAGTATATTAATAGGGGATAGGAACTGGATGAGATCTCCTGATAATATAGTAGGGGATAGGAACTGGATGAGATATATTAAGTATACTTAAACAGGATACTAACTGGGTGAGATATCTTCAGTATATTAGTAGGGATAGGAACTGGATGAGATATTTTGAGTATATAAGTAGGGGATAGGAACTGTATGAGATATATTAAGTATATTTATAGAGGATAGTAACTGGGTGAGATATCTTCAGTATATTGGGGATAGGAACTGGGTGAGATATACTGAGTATATTAGTAGGGATAGAAACTGGATGAGATATACCGAGTATATTAGTAAGGGTAGGAACTGGATGAGGTATCTTGAGCATATTAGTAGGGGTAGGAACTGGATGAATTATCTTGAGTATATAAGTAGGGAATATGAACTGGATGAGGTCTCCTAAGTAGAATACTAGGAGATAGGAACCGGATGATATATTTTGAGTATATAAGTACTGGATAAGATCTCTTTAGTATATAAGTAGGGAAGAAATAGGAACACGTTGAGATATCGTGAGTACATTAGTAGTGGATAAGAACTGGATGACATATCTAGGTAACTTTATAGAGGATAAGAACTGGGTTATGTTTGTTATACATCTCACACCACAACCAATAATATTTTTTTTTTATTTCAGGTTAAGGAACATTATAGATTACACATAATAATGATCTTGTAATTTCAGTACCAGCTGATTATTTCATGCTAAAATAATACATTGTATTCCGTACGGATGGCACCATTTAAATTCTTAACTCATCAAAAGCTAAGACGGAATTACCAATACAGTGTGGTTTAGTATTTGGCCTTGGGTATTTCCTTTGGCCTTTTTCAAAACTGTAACTTTGGTAATTTATGTATAGTATTATAAGGCGTTTGTACATCACAATCAATACATTTTCTCTTTAACAGATGTCACTGCACTTAAGTTTAAGCGACCCTTGAATTTTGACTACAAATCTGGCCAATGGGTTAGAATAGCTTGCACTAAACTTGGAGAAAGCGAGTACCATCCATTCACCCTTACGTCGGCACCACACGAGGATTATCTCAGTCTTCATATTAGAGCGGTCGGACCATGGACCACAAATCTTAGAAGGGTTTATGATACAAACAGGGCGGATGCTGACACCTTTGTACCACCAAAAGTAAAGTGAAATTCGATTGTTTACATGAAAGATGATCATTATATCACTGACAGATACATGTCTGATTGTCTAAAGCGACGACCATAATAACAATGTTAGATAAAAGCTGATGGTATTTTATGTTGCCTTCCGTGACATTTATAACACTTTCAATTTCATCGTGTTACCAATTTACCACTGTTCTTTCAATTTCGTATCCTTTTAAGTAACAAATCATTTGTGACCTAAGGGCAATAGAAAATTTAGATAGTGAACGGTACCGGTGATTAATGGAACTCAATTGATGCCGGACGATAGCCATTTAGATACGATGAATACAACAGAGTTTGCGCACTAAAACCCTACTGGATACTGGTGTAGGTAGTGTTAAAAATGACATAACCACTGACAGTAGCATTCATTTTATTCATATATTCTTTTGAACAACTTCTGTAATGTCAGTGTAAATAAAAGTTTTACAAAATGATCATTGTTTTTCTGAAAAAAACAGTAACATAGTACATGTATATTTTTCTATAACAGGTTTTAGTTGATGGGCCTTTCGGAGAAGGCCACCAAGACTGGTACAAATTCCCTGTGGCCGTGTTGGTCGGAGGCGGCATTGGAGTTACACCGTTTACATCAATTCTAAAAGACATCGTCAGCAAATCTTCCAATAATGTTCGATTTCCGTGCAGAAAGGTGAAAAATACCTTCCTTCTTAATATACCCTATAAATAAAGAATGCAACTCCGTATGGCAAGAAAAATGTTAAAATAATGGCTCATATAAAATCTTTTTTTACGCTGTGGTAAAGATCGTAATTTTCAGTCTCTTGAAACTTCCTGAAGAAGAAACCTGATAAATGTTAAATAATTTAAGATACACTCACAAGAGACAGCATCGCTATTCAGACAACATTAAATCAGTCAGTCACGTGCTCTGGGCAACGAGATGCCACGTTAGTCTCATAAAAATATATTTGTTTCATTTTACATTATTGATTTTCTTATACAAACAGGTGTATTTTCTGTGGGTCACACGCACTCAGAAGCAGTTTGAATGGGTGACAGATATTATACAAGAAGTGGAAAAAAATGATGCACAAAATCTGGTAGCTGTTCATATATTTATTACTCAGTTTCAACAGAAATACGATTTGAGAACAACCATGCTTGTAAGTAATCCATTTCATAGTGTAAATTTATATAAAATCATCACATTCTGTAGCCTTTGAAAAATCAATCTTAAATGATAAACACTGCTAAAGAACGGAAAATAGGGAAACATTTGGAAATGCGGGGGATATGTAGAGTGGTAAATGAAATATAGAGAGGGTAGCTTTCAGGAGGGAGCAATGTAAAGTGGTACATGAAATACACAGAGAGGGGAGTCTGTGTATATTTTGAACGTAGCCTTTCTGTATAACCCTATTGTATCCCGATATATGTTTGCAAACGTGTTTAAAGATTAACATAAATTGGATAATAAAGTGCATTAACTTAATTGACAAGTTATATATTAATGAAAAAAAATATTCTTCACACATGATTACTTTATATTCTCATTATATGTAAATAAGTCTATATTTTTGTAGATAGACAGCATTTTACAATAACTTCGTGCTGATAATGGCCAATTTCTTATCTAGTATATCGCTAAAAAATTATCTACAATGTTAGTCACAACAGCAGTGAAAGATAAACGAATAACATTTCCATGGAAACTCAATTATTTTTATACACAAATATTAGTAAAACTTGTCTTTATTATAATCATCATTGTTATTAAAATAAATTATTTTTATTATCAAAATTATCATTTTATTATTGTTATAAAAACACTTATTATTATTATTATTAATTAATTAGATTATTATTATTATTATTATTATTATTATTATTATTACTATCATTATTATTATTATTATTATCCTGTTGCTCTCGTTGGTCTCTTTATATTATATACACCACATATATTCATATACCCATTGAATTCCCGAAAGAATATACTTATAAAGTAATAAGTTAATCCTTAATTTACAGTACATTTGTGAGCGTCACTTCCAAAAGATTGCAGGCAAAAGTTTATTCACTGGTTTGAAAGCTATCACACATTTTGGTCGTCCCAGATTCCAAGATTTTCTGGAATCGCTGCATGGTGAACACCCTAATGTAAGTGTAAATCAGATTATGTTTGATTTCTGTTCATCAAAAGTTAACAGTAATTGTACTCAGCATTGTTCTTGGGTGAAGTATTCACCGGCAAAATCGAAACTTTTATATTACAAATGTTGTTGTTCGGAGTGTTCCTATAGGCAATATTCCCTTACGTATTTCATTTGAATTTGACTGTGGACTCACGGCGTGTGTCCGGTCAACAGGAAATGCTTACTCCTCCATGGCACCTTATCCCACCTCTGGATTTCAAGAATTCCGTGTTTGTCCAATATCACCAGCTTTGTATATTGTATCATGGAGATCCTGAATATTTACATCTTGGTGTCTGAGATTTTATATCCCACCTCTAGATTTCCAGAGCTCCGTGCTTGTCCAATTTTCACCAGATTTGTATATTGTAGCATGGACATACTGAAAATTTATACTTTAGCATCTGAGACTTTATATCCTACTTTTTCCAGATGTCCGTCTTTGTTCAATATAACCAGATTTGTATGTGTATCTTGTATCTGAGATTTTTATATTGAGATGAAAAGTATTTTGATATTTTGGTCTCTCCCCGCCGATGAAAGCTAATCGCTACGGCTTTTGACTTCGGACAAGTACGTTTCCACTGGAAATAAAAAAAACTGCTTTCGCAAAATTTGTTTTATCAACGAATAAACATGCATATTATTAATGTTATATATTTTGCTTCAATATTGTTAAACTGATAAAATGTTTCATTATTTTAATTTTCCGTGTATTTCAATCTAAAAGAGGATTTTTTTGCAATTTCAGGCGAAACAAATCGGCGTATTCAGTTGTGGTCCACCGCCAATGACATTAACTGTCAATCAAGCTTGCATTGCAGCAAATAAGAATGAGGGCTATCCAACATATCATCATCATTATGAAAACTTCTAAAGTTTAATTGACTGACCATAACAAGCCAGCTACCAATCGCGAACAAAAGCACAGCTTATCTCCCTTTGAACTATTCATGAAAATCTGAAAAATACTTGCAAGTTTATTTAACATTTTGCAGTATAGATAAAGATAAACATATTATAGAATTGTTAAGAATGAACAATTTAGGATTTTACTCTTTTTATATTTGTAATGTTTTGTTGTGTAGTAACGAATATCATATCTATTTACAGAATAACGCTATGTATATATGTATGGTATGCATTATATACATATCTATATATGACAAGGTTAGTGTATCAGGAAAAAGCCAATAAAGTTGTTATAACCGCTCTTATATTGCTATGAAAATAATCATGATATATCATATTCATTTCATGCACTTCACAACTGATATGTACATAGATATAGATAGTGTATGCGTGTGTGTCTGTGTGTAAGTGAATGTGCGTGTATATGCGCATATATATATATATATATATATATATATATATATATATATATATATATATATATATATATATATATATATATGGGTGTGTGTGTGGGTGTGTGTCTGTGTCTGTGTCTCTGTGTGTAAAATACTAACTTTGACTTGGCATGAATCACCACGTGATTGTAAGAAAGTTTAAACCTTTCTTTTCCCAAACTTTGTGTTGAAATAAATTATATAGTTTTATTAATCTTATAAAAATAATACCAAAGCTTTAATGCTCAAGACGATCGTTTCTGTCAATTAGACTTCATCAGCTGAGTTCCAATATTTAATAGATTTTCTAAAGTGAAAGTGGAATCGGACAAAGCCAAATAATAAATCTAAATGTGTAGCCAAAATTTTTAAAATTAGTTCCGGCAAAATTTCCATATCCAACTACAGTGCAATACGACGTAACGTATTGTATAGGTCTCAGTAAATGTTTTGTGTAGAAATTAAATGAGCAAGGGAAAGAAACTCGGACAAGGATACTTTTGTCTTTTATATAAGGACTATAAAATATCAAGATACGTACACTTTTAATATATATCTTGTTTACTTGATTGCTATAATTTGTAGAAAAAATTCCGATGCATTGTAAATATATGTTATTGTGTGTGTGTGTGTGTGTGTGTGTGTGTGTGTGTGTGTGTGTGTGTGTGTGTGTGTGTGTATGTGTGTGTGTGTGTAGAGAGAGAGAGTACTATAAGAATGAAAATAGATAACTTTTTCGTGTATCTCATATTACATATTATTGTTTCAATAAATTGCCTATATACAAAATATTTTTTATCTTATTCTTTACTTTGACACTTGGTTTAAATGTCCACTGTCGTTAAATAAATATCTGAGGTTTTAAGTAGATACTACAGTGGTAACCAATGCCATTTGTAAGGTCTTTAATTGCTGTTGTTTGTTTGTCTGCTGTTTGTTTGTTTTTATCTGTTGCTGTTGTTGTTGATGTTATTTCAGTGTATGGAAATAAGGTTGACGTCAGTTATCGGACGTACATAACTCAAAATTACTATCAACTCGTGAAAATAATTGAATTTTAGCGTTTTAACAGTAGCAAGCATTGGCCATTCATTACGAATTGAAAGATGATTACTGCGAGATGAATCAAGGGAAGTAAATCAAATAATTATACTTTCGTCATTTTATTAAAAGTTATCTCTCTTAAAACACTACCTGTCATGTCTGCCAGACAGTAACATATAACACATAATTGTGTAACCTAAATATGTCTTTGTGTCTTTATTATACCTTTGTCAATTCATTTGATTCAACTTTTCAATCTTATCGATATTACATAGGTAGTTATGAGAGTCATGTCTGTAGTAATATGTGTCATTTCAGTAGTTTCGAGCGTCATTCCTATAGTTTTTAGTGAAATTCTTGTAGTTTCGAGTGTTACGCTTGTAGTTTTGAGCGTCATGCATATAGTTTTGAGCGTCTTTCCTTTAGTTTTGATCGAGCGTCATTCCTATAGTGTTCAGTGTAAATTCTGTAGTTATGAGCGTCATTCCTGTTGTTTTAAGCGTCATTTCGATAGTTCTTGTAGTTTTGAACGTCAATCCTGTAGTTTCGAGCGTCCTTCCTGTAATTTTAAGTTTCATGCCTGTAGTTATGAGCGTCATATTTTATGTTTCGAGCGTCATTCCTGTACTTTTGAGCGTAATTCCTGTTGTTTTGAACATCATTCCTGATGGATAAATAGATATTTAGATTGAATGATTGATTATCTTATTGTTCACAGATGTTTAGTTCATTTTAACGGGGAATTATTTCCTTGTCAACCCCTAAGGTATTGACAAGCTACACGCGCTATGGCGTCACAATACAATTTATGATGTAGGGTATCTGTGGCGTCTAGAATGATGTGCAAAATGTCAGATTTTATTTGCGTAGATCTACATGTATTTAAAGCATGGGAGAAAAATAATCAACCCCTACCTTGAAGGTATGACAAAGGAATCCTAATCCGAGGGATAAGATTCTTAAATAACAAACCCTCGGTAAGCCCCGGATTTGTCATTCAAGAATTTTGCCCTCAAATTGAGATTCCTTTGTCATACCCTCTAGGTAGGGGGTATATTCTTTTATAGAGATAGATAGATAGATAGATAGATAGATAGATAGATAGATAGACAGAATGATAAAAAGATTAAATTGAATGATAAATAGATAGTTAAATAGATAGATAGATAGATAGATAGATAGATAGATAGATAGATAGATCATGATATGGAAAAATCATATATAAAAGTTACAAACATGTTTGCGTAAAATTAAGAACATAATAATCTCAACGAATCGCTTTAATTGACAGTATCAGAATTCAATCAATATAGATTGTCTTCGTAGAAATTCATTGATCGGTTCCTGGCAGATGGCGCTATTCATAGAAATCGATCATTCATTCAGCTTCAATAATACATTGATATTGAGCTTTGACATTGTGCTGCAGAGGCAGAACTGTAAATATCGTAGGCGACATTGGTAATGTTACCATAGTAACTTTCGGTGCGTCATGAATATTAATCGCCATCTAACATCCATCATTTGTTTTTAAATATCCGAAGATCGTAACAGTAAAAACGAACGAAAGACTACGTGAAAACTAGAACGTTGTAGATGATAATATGTGACTCTGTTATTATACATGTAGTACTCCTATATTGTGTTGTTCACAGGAAGTTTGAAATTGACATCTCAATCGTACGGACGTAACATACGTTCTTATCTTACATCGTGACAAATTAGTTCATTTGACAGGTACTCTCGACAGGTAAGTCCTATATATTTATCAGCCATTTTGTGCTAATAATTCTTAGTTATGTACATAAATGCTGCCATATTATCGATTGTTTTACGGTCAACATAAACAACAAGAAACTTGAATACCTGATATTTCCATATAAGTTAATAATATTAAATACAGGGGTCAGATACGGGTTTTTACAGCTTTATTATAGTAACGTGTTAATGTAAACGTAAGAACTTCACTTCGAACGAAATATCGACATTTTAACCTTATTATCATACATGTCCCATTTTATGCTAAATACAAAATAGGATCAAAACATCTGTATCGATATATTTTGCTTAATTTTAGATCTACTCGTATATATCAGGTTGTTTGGGGTTAATTATTCCGGTACTATAAGATTCACCATTACGTAGAAATGGATAGAGTGAAATTGTTGATTCGATTTAGATAAATTTACAAGGGAATTGACCAAATCAGAAAACCAGTAGACCTAGGAGATAAACAGGATAACGGTATATTGCTTATAAACACGGCACATATAAGGAAAATCTGTCGTCAAAACATCAGAAGTGGTTGTACTTTAGTACATCATATATATTACATGGATCGCATTCTTGTTAAAACAAAACATGTCTGGCGGCTATGTTTTCACTCTTGTACATTTATCATAATAACTACTTCATTATATTGATGACAGTGGCCCATCTATTTCGGTTTCTTAGTGGTGAATGTGTTTGTGCGTGCATGCGAACGAGCGCGCGCGCGCGCGTGTGTGTGTGTATGTGTGTGTGTGAGAGAGAGAGAGAGAGACAGAGAGAGATAGAGAGAGACAGAGAGAGAGACCACCTCTGTTCAGCACAAGTTTCAACCTCGATGTATAAACCCTATCTAATTTTGTGAGTATTTGCGGTCTCTTCCCACCATTTAAACACATAAAATCGTATGCAATATTCGATTTGTCAAAATACCATGCTACTGTGCGAGTGAAAATTTAGTTTTTTTTTAATAATTTCAATTTAATAGATTTTTTCTTGCCCGTTACTGATTCTAAAAATTTGATTTCATGAATATTTGATATTTCTACAATGCGACACACACACACACACACACACACACACACACACACACATATATATATATATATATATATATATATATATAATATATATATATATATATATATATATATATATATATATATATAAATATATATATATTATCCGAAGTTGTTGAAATGTTTCGTATTTCAATTTCAATTTCAGATAAGAAATGTATAATATGAAGTTAAATTGTTTTATTCAATCCTTGTCAATTCAAAACCCGTCAATATAGATCGCCATATTTACATGCAATTTTAATCCATCCTATTTTGCTGTGTAAGTTATCTTTATTTCTCTTCCCGGTTAGACTTCCTTTTGTACCGCACCTCCTCAAATATTACATAACTTCTGGACATGTGTCATAGAAATCATTCAAGAAACTGATACACCTTAGAATCTTAGATATTCTAAATCAAACATTTTTTTAATTCTGGGGGGGGGTACAAAAGAGGAAGTCCCTCCCTATTCTCGCAGTCGACTTCAGATTAGAAATATTTAAATTATTTTTAGCTGTAATTTAAATCACCGCCATTTAATACATGAAATGTAATAACTGAAGAAAAAAAGATATTGTAAATCTACGGGAGTGAAAGGTAACTTGGTTCAGGTGTACATACAGCTTATGATAGGGCTTAGATATTGTAACACATGTTACACATGCCGCTAACTTCACACACATCTGAAACAGGTGATTGATGCTGGATTTTCGGATGCAGTGTTGTTAAATGTCAGTTGTTAAATGTTTGCGTTAAAATATAAAAACTGGTTTGATTTTGATGTAATATATGAGAATGGTGTCATGAAAGGTCATATTATGCTTATATCATTTATGTAGTTGGGTGCAGGTTAAATTTGTCATACCAATATTTCAAATATATTGTGTAGGAAATTGTGTTATACAAACCGCATCGAACAAAATAAGGTATGTGTGTGTGTGTGACGGACGATTAACGGAAATTCTAGATGTCAATTGATATTTACAAATTTTAATTTGGGGAGATTTTGAGGTTTGTTGACCCTAAAGGTAACCACATTATTACGGTAGTATCAGAAATAAGCTCATGTTTGTTATATCTTATTTGATTTTGGGTTGTATCGTCTGCAGATGGGTCACACTTGAATCTCAGTGATCGAGATTCGTAGATATGATCTTCAAAATCAAAGGGGCATTAGCTGTGTTTACCAAAAACAATTATTTCGATTTTTATTTTCTTTCACTACTTGTATTTGATGTACAATAACAAATTACAGCTATGCACAGACATGAACAAATTTATATTCCTGTATATTGTGCGAAAATAAGGCCGGGTCCAGTGTGGTGTTCATATACAAATTGTAAAGTTCGGTGAATCAATGGCAATTGAAAAAGTGCCAAACCTTTGTATATCTCCTTTTTTGTTATAATTGTATATCAATCTAAGTAGTAAAAAGGGGAGTTGGAGAAAAAATATATACTGCTCCTTGAAAACACGACACAATTTATCAATTTTACTTATTTTTACATACCATGCGTTTTATTCATTTTTAAACAGATTTATCAAGATCGTGTCTGGCAGGTTATGTGGAATCTAATATTATGTAGCACCTTTTTAATGGTGGCGTATGGGGCGCCACAAGCACGGGACATAAATGAAATACCGTTTAAAATGCCCGATGTCCAGCCAAAAACTGTAAGTACTTTTTGACAGGGACACAAATTGGGGATTATATTTCAAAAACATTGTTTGAATTGATAAGATTCTTCTTATATGTAGATGCATAAGTCTGTCCGAGTAGCGCAGTGGTTAGTGTACTCACTTATCACCAATGCGGCCCAGGTTCGATACTTGGAACGGACAGGGGGTATGTGAGATGGTATGGCGGTTGCCAAGGCGACACGTGGAACGTCTCCGGGTACTCAGGTGTCCTCCAACAGCAAAGACCCCGTATGCCAACATCAGAGCCAACGGTAGACATTAACTTAAGTTGATATAAATTGATTGTCAATCTTTGTAAAATAAAAAATGTTTAAACTTCTGACATAATTCCGAGATCATTCGGAACTGGGTCATTTCAAAGATTGTAAAAACAGTGACTGTTTTTCACCACGCACTCCGCATACGAATGGAAACTAGGCGTGGCACATTGAAAACCCCTCACGTGCATGCATTATAAGTCTATAGCACAAATCATAATTTGCGACATTTCACCTACAGATGGTTACTTCTAAATATATGTATAATGATATATTAATTGTCGAATCGTTTGCGTTAATCTAGTGGTAGAGAATTCGACTCGTAAATGGAAAGTCCCGGTTCGTGTCCGGGTACCGGCCCACATTTAAAAAAAAAAAGGATAGTGATTATTCCGTCGTCAAATGCTCGGCATACGAAGTGAAAATCACAGGTCTTTTTGATGATTTAAAATTGAGGTTCTCTGTCACGGGAGGCGTGGCTCGTAAACAAGACCCTCTCTTCATTGGTGTATGACCATAGCACAGGCCAAGATTTGTAGCACTTCGCCTAAAGCTGGTGACATCTCAATATAAGAGAAAAATTCTTGGTTGGATTTAAAACAGCAATAAAAATCATTATCAAAATATTTTGATATTTTTCGAAAGATTTTGCCGTGAAGTAGTAAATTGGACGTTGTGTAAAAAATTATAACCTAACTCCTGTCCTGAGAGTTTAGAGATTTTTTTTTTGGGGGGGGGGGGTGTAAAATATCTCCTCATACCCAGTACAGGATTTAGGTTATAGATTTTTTTAATTTTGTTCATTTAAATATTATATATCAGAATTACAGAAATACTTGAAACGGTATATCTCTCAGTAAAACGTATGCGAAGATACATAAGTGGATTTAAATAAATTGAGTTGATTTATATAGGCATATTTCATTGATGGAGGAATAATTTGTTGTAAAACCAACTTGATTATCATCTTAATGTTCATTTTAATTATCATCTTAATTATCATCTGAATAATGAACTGAATTATCATCTGAATTATCAACTGGTTTATCACCTTAATTATCAATCTAATTAAAATCTTCATAATCATCTTAATTATCATCTTACTAGCCAAATTAGTTATCATCTTTACTATGATCTTAATTAATATCTTGATGATAACCTTAATTATCATCTTAAGAGTCAAATTAATTATAAGCTTCATTATCATCTTAATTATTATCTTAATTATTTTCTCAATTATTATCTTCATGAGAATAATCTTGATGATCATTTTTATAGTCAAATTATTTATCATCTTAATAATTGAATTAATAATCATCTTAATATTGAAATTAATCATCATCTAAACTGACATTTTTATTGTCATCTTAAATACAATGAATATACAGTTAATGATTATTTTATTTTTCCCACAGAAAGATACGTATCTATGTATACCCATGGAACTGGATCAAAATGACCCTACATACATAGGTAGGTTCTGGATGTTATTAACGTTTGCGCAATAAACAATAAAGGTTTAAATGAAAAGAAAGAGACAAGCAAGTAATTGATAAAATATAATATAAATTTTAAAAATGACAAAATAAATCAGCGATCAACAGAATTAGAAAAAAAGATGTGTTTCAGTATTTTAAACATTATAATAAGAGAAATGATATAAATTTAGGAATATATGTAAAAATTAAATAAAAAGATTATTTCAAATTTCATATGAACCTTTTGTACCTATTGCAGTTGGCTTTAAACCGGACGCAAATAAAGATATAGCTCACCATATACTTTTATATGGCTGCACAACACCCGGAAGTGACGCACCTGTATGGTGAGTAGTTATATAAAAGAGTGATGTCTATTTCATGGCGATAATTAATATCTAACCATTTAATTTATACGCATGATTTTATGTGATAACAAAGAATCCTTCGACACATCTTAAAAGTGTTCTTATTTTTTTTCTCTCACATCTGATAAAAGGTGCCTTCATTATACAGAATATTTTCTGTCCCTCTCGCTATAACAAAATAGATGTCGAAACGTTTTAACAGTCAATTGAATACATTGTTTAGTACTTGACATTTTTCATCCAGTTAGTTTGATGCTTCTAATTCAGATGCGATATCAATTTAATTTTTTTTCAGGAACTGTGGAGAAATGGCGCATACTACAAAGGATTACACTTCAGGACCCGTATGTAGTACAGGATCACAGATAATCTACGCATGGGCAATGGATGCCCCGAGTTTAAAATTACCAAAAGGTCAGTTATTTGACATTCTTTTAAAGAACGCTGGTATGTTGTTGGTAAATTGATATATGTCGATTTTTTTCATTTCAGTGTCATTTTTGTCATTACTTAACAGAGCAAATTTAAAGTAAAAGCTTAATTTCGAGCTAAATAATTATAAAAATATGGAAGCCATCAATGAGACTATGGTGATTTAGGCCGAATTTAAGACTGAGTGAATATGTTTTCTATCGTAAAAGGGCGAAAATGACCAGGGACGAAACTTTCTGGGTATACAATATTATGACGCTATGGATGCACTTCGTATAGACTGATCAGATAGGTCTATATATAGATTTCTTGTCTCTACATTTTCATTGGTGTTAAACAGACGAAACTTCCTATGCAATGACCTTATGAAATCGACAAAGAGATCAACACTATAAATTAGGCATAACTGTATGTCCAAGTCCCTGAAGCTATTTATATCACAGATCTACACACACGTGCCAAAAATATGTCAATTTATATCATTTTCCAATAGCTTTATATTCAGTTTCTTTAAATAATTGGCTTGACTCATATATTCAATGAACTCTTGTGAACATTTGCACATTTTGTGCAAAACAAATGCTCAAGATAATCGTTACTGTCAAAAGAACTTCATCAGTTGAGTTCAAATTTAAAATAGAGAGTTCCGAAACAAACAAAAACTGCTTTATTAAAAGCTAGCAATGCCAAAAATACATAATCTAAATGCATTCCTAATCCCATCTATGGGTAACCTCTGTAATAGTTGACTATTTTAGCTTTTGTTGAGTTTAGAATTTAAACTGTGCTAACAATTTGAAATACATTGTATTACTTTAATATAAAATAATCAGCTGCTACGGCTAAAGTTGTCAATTTCTTATCATGAAACAAAATACTTACTGTAAAGAAAAAATTGCTGATTCTCATAATTTAAGCATCAAAGAAATTTCAAACAAAGTCAGATGAAAATGAATATATTGCTTCTAAACATATGAATATCAAAATATGATAAAACAATTAATTTGTGACAGTTACTGGAAAAAAGTCATTTAAAATAGAAAGCTGTGGGTAAATGACATTAATTGACATAAATGTGCTTTTGACACGTGAATGAATCTGTCTGTCTGTCTATTAATCTATCTATCTGTTTGTATGTCTGTACATTAATGTCTGTCTGTCTGTCTATCTGTACATTATCTATCCATCCATCTATCTATCTGTCTGTCTTTCTATGTACATATATGTATGTCTGTCTGTACATGTATTTCTGTCTATCTGTACTATCTGTACATGTACGTCTGTCTGTCTACATGTATGTCTGTCTGTCTGAATATGTATGTCTGTCTGTCTATCTGTACATGTATGTCTGTTTGTCCGAACGTGACTGTCTGTCTGTCTACTTGGAATGATTATGTATATGATGGTCAAGGTTACCTTATTTATCACTGTATATTCTAGTTTCTACATGTAAAATAACATTGACAAAGAAACTGATACCATGATTAATGAACGCGATGATATGCCCCAGTTTCATGGAAATTCAATTCTTGCACTTATCGTTTAGCTGCTTAGTGTTTTTAACCTTAATGAAAGATCAATATTTAGAATATATTTTCAGTTCAGCACGTAAAATGTTAGATATAATATCATGTTCCCACTTTTTGATTTACCAGGGGTTTTACCAAAAAGTGGAAACATGATAAAATTATCATGTTTCCACTTTTTGGTGAAACCCCTGGTAAATCAAAAAGTGGAAACATGATAATAATGAAAATAACGAATCCTGTCTTAAGCTGTAGTTATAATAAAAATAACGAATCCTGTCTTAAGCTGTAGTTATAATAAAAATAACGAATCCTGTCTTAAGCTGTAGTTATAATACATACATCGAATACTCTCTTAAGCTGTAGATATAATAGAGTAACGAATCCTGTCTTAAGCTGTATTGAAAGATCAGGCTTTGACGTGCCTCGTAACAAACATTTCCTTTACATCCTGTAAATCCCAATGGAATTCATTTCCCTATTGATTATTTCATTCTCGGAAGCTCTAGTTTGCCCTCCTACGCGCTTTATTGATTTTTTCCATAAAGAAATTCTTTTCCAGTATTTTGATACAAATCATATTAGGAGAATAAAAAAACCCAGATCGTTAACCATCATTTAATGTAACTTTGTTATAATGACTGTATTATTTGATCTGTAGTTGGAATTGATATTTGTTTTTGCTGCCTTTGTTCATGTAAAATTTGTTTTGTTTTGGAAATATACATTTGTATTAAATTCAAGCTCAACTATTGGAGTCATATTGACAAACGATCGTCTTGAGCATTTGTTTTGGCCTCTTTTGTAAATTTATAACTTTGGTATTGTTCAAAATATTTAAGGAAGAAATTGATTTAAAAAAAAAAAGCTAGACGCATTTGGCTTGCCTATACGTACTCTGTAAAACAAAGGTAGATCAATCAAATGGAACAAGAATTAACCATTGTTAACTTATTTCCTAAATCATTCAATATAAAAAAAGTATGATTTTTTAAAAAAAATTTTACTTTCAGGTAGATATAATATTTGTATTTTTATTAGTGTTCTTATTCTTGTTTTTACAAAACTCTTCTGCTTTGACTTATTCACCCCTAAAAACATATTTGGACTGGTTTAAGTTATTGATTTACAGAAGGTCTAGAATCCTTTGTTTTAGGGGTTGATTGATTAATCTAGAAATTGTTTTAAGATGCAGGGTTAGGATGTTAGATGTATTTAAAGTGTATTAGACATTTGTTCAGTTTAAATGTACTCTAAAACAATACATTGAACATGAAACGACTTCAAATTGATAACGAATGATTAAAAATAAATTTTGCATTTATCCAAGCTCCTGTAGAGATGGGGACACATGTAAATACATTATACCTTTGGAGTCATAGCGATAACTTACACAAAATATTTATAGATATAATAGCATACCACTCCTGTTATGATTTAATTTAGACTCGTGGTGTTTGTAAACATGTGCCAATTTACCTTGGTAGACTTATACATGGATTTCTAAACGTCATAATTGTTTGTAAATATGAAATATATTTCATATTCTGTATCAGGCATATATAGATGTGTTATTGTAAAACGATATCTAGATAGTTTACATAAACGATTGATAAATGATTTAGAATGAGTGATGCAAGGAATGGTTTTTAGAACAGACAGGTGTTTTACATTGAGAATTCAACAGATTTTTACTTTTTCGATATTTGAAAGAAGAAGAATGTACGTAGTATATATGATGATTTATCAAATATTAATTCATATATTTGTATTCAAATGTTTTTCTTAACATGGTGGCTGTGATAACATATCAAAGCTGAGCGGCAAGACTTACTGTGTCAGTATTGACATGGATTTTAATTAAAATCAATATCAATGTAATAGATTGTTTCGTCAAAATAGTCTCGAAATCAAGAAGAACAGTTAGTGCCATATCACAAAATAACCATAATAAAAATGTACAAAGGAAAGAAGGAAACATATATAATGTATACATGTATATATATTACATAATTTAATTCTAGCGTCTGCGTTTATGGGCGATTTGGAGGGGATGACTGAAGTCGGGTTACAATAATCATTTGTAGACAAATGTTATATTGACAATACAGTAGACGTAGCGAATAGTCGGGTTACTGGTTTCTAATGACGTAGAACAATGGGTATTGGCAATACAGTGGACGTAGCGAATAGTCGGGTTACTGGTACTAATGACGTAGACCAATGGCATATTGGCAATACAGTAGACGTAGTCAATAGTCTGGTTACTGGTACAAATGACCAATGGCGTATTTACAATACAGTAGACCTAGTCAATAATTATTGTCGGGCTACTGTACATACGACGTAGACCATTGACGTATTGGCAATACAGTAAACGTAGCCAATTGTCGGGTTACTGTGACAAATGACGTAGACCAATGACGTATTGGCAATACAGTAGACGTAGCCAATCGTCGGGTTACTGTGACAAATGACGTAGACCAATGACGTATTGGCAATACAGTAGACGTAGCCAATCGTCGGGTTACTGTGACAAATGATGTAGACCAATGACGTATTGGCAATACAGTAGACGTAGCCAATCGTCGGGTTACTGTGACAAAAAGACCAATGACGTAATACAGTAGACCAATTGACGGTTATTGTGCAAATGACAGTAATGACGTAGCCAATTGTAGACGTAGCCAATTGTCGGGTTACTGTGACAAATGACGTAGACCAATGACGTATTGGCAATACAGTAGACGTAGCCAATTGTCGAGTTACTGTGACAAATGACGTATTGACAGTACACTATAGCAGTAGACACCTGTTATATAATCCTTTGATATATATTGTTTTAGATGTGGCATTCAAAGTAGGAGGAAATACTGACGTCAAGTACTTAGTAATGCAAATCCACTACAAAAACGTCGACAGTTTCCTTCCACCAAGTGAGTAGGTTTTGATATCTCTATTGTTGTTCACATGCTAATTAGAGAAATGTATAATGTTAAACTGAATAGTGATTCCAGTCACGAGTTCAGTGCTTGCTTAAGTGTAACTGTGTGTGTGTGTGTGTGTGTGTGTGTGTTTGTGTGTGTGTGTGTATGTGTGTGTGTGCGTGCAAGTATGGGATATGAATGCATAAAATATGTAGATTACGTTGTAGTATAAGAACTAAAATATAAAAATACATGTGTATTTAATGATATTTAATAAGAAAATATTATATTGTTCAAATTCAATTAAATATAATGTATGTAGAGAGCGTGTTAAAACTTTCGTTCTGTATACAATGTATATTATCTTAATTAAATAAACTTTACAATTCTTTTGTTCTCCAGAAAACTTGAAGGATAGTTCTGGTGTCACTCTGGTTACTACACCTACCCCGTAAGTTATTTTTATCTTATTAAAATTATATATAGATATATAATCATATTCTGTTAAAAGAGATGCTTTCGTACAGAAACCAAACTTGTATTCCAATTTACCGATTTCCAAATAAACGTTTGTCTGAATTTTATCCCCATCTGACAACATATTTCAAAACATATTTATCCTTATCACTTTGGGGCTTTGCCGTGGCCGAATGATTAGAGTATGAAGTCTTTTTCCTTTATTCAGAACAGGTTCGAGTCCAGCTGGAACCTAAGCTAATTCCGTGAGGAAGTTTGCTAGTTTACTTGCGGAAGGCCGATGATCTCCTCCTGAGTATATTGTAACCGGGTTTTATCCTCCCCTACCATTAAAAACTGGCCGCCTGACAGACTGAAAAATTGTTGAGTGGTAAAACACCAATAAAACAAATAAAACGACCAACCAACAAACACACCGATCAACAAACAAACCGACCAACAAACAAATAAGTAACTCACATAACCATTAGTTATTTGATATATCATAAATGAATGATACTTGAAATTTATCTGTGTCTTTCCCAGTCCCAGAGAATCAATTCTTTTATTCTTATGCTGTGTGCTTTGATAACAAATGAACGTTCAGAAGTCGAAGTCTCGCCTGGAAACTATGACGCAGACTTTTCCTAGTTCCAAAAACTCAATTCTTTTGTTCTTGTATTGTGAGCTTTGATAACCAATGGACATTGTTTGTATTGGAAACTGAAACGCAGGCGGTTAAAAGGCAAAAACTACTACGATATTGCCACGGGCGATTTCCCAGCATGTGTACATTTTAATGTTCACGGCTCCAAATGTTTTATGTTGCAAGTGATTCGTGGTTTTTTGTTTTTGTGTTGTAAAATTACATGTTTCTTATACTAAATAACATATTTCCTTTTTCCTTGTGGAAAACGTCCTAATAGTATGATTGATATAGTATCCGTACACGATATAAATAATAAAGGCCGAAATGATGTATGAATATCAATTGTTTATCAAACTGCTATAGATTTTGTATGTTTTTCCGCTATGCATTACTATTACCTTATGACTTACCTGTACGATCTATTTCAGAATGCCAAAAAGAGCAGGTGTGTATTTACTTGGTACAGGAGGAAGCATACCGCCACATTCCGTAGGTAAGTAATTCACAAAATATCACACCTGTGGATTACGCAACATCGTCATACTTTGTATATTAAGGTGATGATAAATATGTTACACCGCTACAAATTCGACTTAAATAAATGTAAAGTTATTGAAGAATTCACCCTAACAGTATTTTTATTTCAATTATTTAACATGCGAATATAACAAAACATTTTAACATCAGATAAACACGGAGCCATGAAAATCTAGAGATGGAATCAGGTGTCATGCATTTCTGTAAGACTTTAAAACTTTCTGATCATTTTATTACCTTTGTCATATATTTCCACATATAAAACAAATAAAAAATACACGAAGATTCTGTTAATTCTGTGTAAAAGGATGCTAATCCTTACGACCACAAAATCCACGAGCCATATACGCAGAATATGCAACATCAGTAATAATTGGGTATTCTGTACCTCTTGTGACGAGGATTTATTCCTCACATATTTCATTTGAATTTAATTATGGACTCTCGGCGGGAGTGACCGATCGACAGGGGATGCTTACTCATCCATGGTACCTGACCCCACCTCTAGATTTTCAGAGGTCCACGTTTTCAATTGTTCACCAGATTTGTATACTGTATCAGATTTGTAGTAATTTGGTGTATGTGTTTTTTATATTCAAAATGTATTTGATCTTTTTGACAAAACAAAAAATTAATTTGATTCTAATATGATTTTCAGAGTACATGGAGACAGTGTGCCGAATGAATGATGATATTACAATTCATCCATTTGGCTTCAGAACTCATGCCCACACACACGGTATTGTTATACAAATTTTCCAGTCTTGTCGTTTATTTAAAACAAATCTCTTATTTCATGCATTTTACTCGTTCATTAAAATACCAGAAACTTGTGATAAATATATATATATGAAGTTTGCAGTGGTGTTTTATGGTCAGTAGATCTTCACATCACTTATATTTTGTTTTTGTAAATGAATTTAAAAATTATCAAATATCATAGCATTCGATTTTTTAAATTCTTTCTTTTTTACTACTTAGATTGATATACAAAGATAAAAAAAAGATATACTTAAGCATAAATACTTTTAAATTCCCATATATTTTGAGAAACCCAGGTTTAGTATTTTTTCACTCTCAATTGATTAACTCTCTCTAACTATTTGTATCTGAATACAACAGTGGATCTGACCTTATTTTCACAAAATATATAGGAATAATAATTGTTTATGCCAATGTATAGCTCTTATCTGTTATTGTTCACCAAGTACAAGTAGTAAAAGTAGAAATACTATTTTTGGTAAACACAGCCAATGCCCCTTTCACATAAGATACACCGTATTCTCAGCATTTAGCTAAATGAAAACAAAGATTGTTTTCCTCATGTAATGTGAAAGGTCATTAGATAACTAGTTTAGCTTGTGTTTTTTTCTAAATTTGAAATAAAAATGTTTCCTTCTGTTTTGTGTTATGACATTAAACGTGTACAAAATTTGTTTTACCTGTGCTATAATGTGGACACCTTGACTTTACAGGTGAAGTAGTGTCCGGTTATAGGATCAGGAATGGTCAGTGGGAAGAAATCGGACGACGAAGTCCCAAAGATCCACAGGTAAAATGACTTCTGTTATATTTTATGTAACAATCTTACTAACATTTATAAATAGATTCTTAAAAAAAAAATTATATGAGAATTTGCACACTATAGTATTAAAAGATGGTCACGGTAAACATCAAAGAAAACAGAAATGTGAATTAAGTATCAAGTTGGCGATCAGTAGAAATGAAATCAATAGCTTGATATATCTATTTATTTTACCTGTTTGTGTAAATAAACGCACGAAATGGTAATACAGATACAAGAATACCTTTTCATCCAACATGACCTTTACACCGAGCTTGACTTTTTCGCCGAACTCAAGAGATTTCCAAGGAACACATGGCGTGCATTCAGGGGACGTTGACTCCTTTTGGACACCTGGTCCCATCCCGTTTGTGATTCGCAATTGTTCTACGAGTTGAGACCGTTTTTATATCTCTAATCTGTCGTATATTAATTGGCAATGCATTTGACCTTTTAATACTCGGCATCGATTGTACCGTCAATGCGTCATGTTATCTTCAGGTAGACTGAGAAATGTAGTTTGTTTATTTATTTTACTATTTTTTACAATCTGACAATTAATTATATCGAGGCACCACTGATTCTAGGTGTATCGCTTCAGATATTTACATGATCTTTAAACTTATTCAAATGCACTTTCTGCACTCATCACTTCCGTATAATATTCCATTAGGCTTTGGGGTTTTGACATTAGAGTTGTTCTATGCCCATCATTGTCTCTATATGCCTTTTATGTCTCTCTGAGAATGTTAAAATTTGAAATTGAATGTTTACGCCACACTCAACAATTTATATCAGTGACATTACAGCAGTCAGTTTTTAGTGGCATAGGAGAAGTCCCGGTTACAATATACCCGGTAACTCCATCAAATCCATCGTCAAATGACTTTTCTCCTGAACCTTCTGACGATTAATATACTGGTTTTTCATCTGTATTTGACTGCGGTCTGGCGGCAGATGTGACCAGTCATAAAAGTTTGCTTACTATTCCCTTGCACCTGTTCCCACCCCTAGGTTTTCGTTAGTTCGTTTCCGTCGAAATTTCCTCAGATTTGTACATTGCCTCCAGAACGTCTTGGCGATTAAAACTGTCGTACCTGTGATTCCTGTTTCATAAGAAACATAATAATACGTGGTCGGTTAAAATAGCCCTAGATAAATTCTTGAATATGCTATAAACAGATGCAAATAACAGACAAACCTCTACATATCTAACTTGTTATTATTGATATGTTACAGATGTTCTACAATGTTACGCATCCAGGAATAATTGTAAAACCAGGCGATCTTCTGGTAAGCTGTTTTTTTTATTGTGTCTGGGTTTTTAAACTTTTTATCTCTGAACAATTTGGTTTAGCATGGACCATAATTTCTTGATTACTGCAATAGAAGATATCTAAGTGTGTTGTTGATTTGAACAACTTCTGCACAAAGACGCAAATTCCTAAAATTTTATTTGTTTTAAAATTGATAACCGAATTTAAACACAAGTACTATAGTTCTAAGTGATTGAATTTTAATGTTCAAAGTGCTAGATTAAAACATTTCCAACCGTGAGAGCACTAAATACTTTTACGGTCGGTATAATAGTCTTGTTTGCGATTACTCTGTTTCACTAAGTTGAATGTTGAGTTGCCTTTTCGTTGGCGGTTGTTGAGACGTCTGTACCAATTGTGACGAGGATACACTCCTCACGTATTTCATTGGACTTGACTATGGACTCACGGCGAGTGTGACCGGTCGACAGGGGATGCTTACTCCTCCATGGCACCTGATCCCACCTCTTGGTTTCCAGAGGTCCGTGTTTGTCCATTTTTACCGGATTTGTATCTATGTCTTGGAGATTCTATTGATTTATACTTTGGTATCTGAATTTTTTATATAATATAAAAATATATTGTAATAGAGTTATAGTATTATGTTATAAAGCAAAAAATTCCGTAAAAGGTTATTTATAATTTTGTACTTAAAGGGGTATTAGCTGTGTTGACTTAAACTTTATTTTGATTTGTTCTACTTTTACTACTTGTACTTGATGTACAATAGCATAAAAAAGCTAAACAAAGTCATAAAAAATCTTATATTAATATATATCTTGTGAATATGAGGTCAGGTCCAGTGTGGTATGTATATACAAATAGTAAGGTTGATTGAATCAATTGCAAGTGGATAATTGTCAAATTTGGTATCTCAAACAATTTTCACAAAATATATAGAAATTCAAGAATTTTTATGCCTTTGAATATCTCCTTTTTTTGTTATTGTATATCAATCCAAGAAGTAAAACAAGAAAATAAAAAAAAAAAACATACAAAAAATATATTTATCCGTTCACAGGCTGCAAGATGTACTATGAAGAACGATGAAGGCAGAGAGGTTCAGATTGGGTACGTAAAGATCAAAGTTAAATACAGTATAATGTAAATAAAATATTTTTATAGTTAGTTATAGTTTTATAAAAGAGGCCAAAAATGTTCAAGACGTTGATATAGAATCTAAGATAAATATATACTTCCGTAAGTTAAAGTGGTATCACACAAGGCCAAATGATAACGAGGACATTGTTCATACAACCGACCCTACATACATGATGTCACTTTTTCATCTCTTTTACCGTACGTTAAAAAAAATTGGGTCTTCATCATATTCGCAGCAAACTTTATTCTGTTCCTTTTACAAATCTCAATAAACTTTTTCAAGAAGCAAGAATGAACCCCTACACGGATTCTTCAACCTCGGTATACATACTGAACTCCATTATAATGGACATCGCTTATCACAGACTGTTTAAGCATGCACGCGTTACAAACGATGACTGTTCTGAACAGAAAAGTCTTTTCCTTAAACTTAAATTTATAAATAGAGACATACACGCTTTAAACATTGGCAATGTTCTAAATCACAAAAGGTTCAGTCCTGTATTCCACTATATTTTAAACTGAAGACCACGCCTTGCATTTCATATAGCTATACACCTAGCATCACATCCAAGCTATTCAATTACAAACAGGTTTTGAAGTGCCTAGACATCAACCATCTTCTACACAACACTGTCACATGTTCATGTGTTTCATCTCCTTTCAAATACAATCCTATCGGGCATGTCATTACCGGCGACGTTTCTATTATTGAAAATGAAAGCCTCAAAAATCTTATTTTAAGGGGCCCTAAATACCGGGAAGCCCGTTCCTTTAATTGGCGTCAGAATTTCAGTTTAGTTATGGGTTCTGTCAAAGATTATGCCAGACGATGGGCCAAACATGAAGACGTAGAACCAGACACTTTGTCTGAATGGCTGAAAGCCATACGATGGTTGATAAAATCTCGACAACTTAAAGGGACTATGAAAACACGTTTTCCCTCAGTTTTTAATGATCCAGAAGTAGTAACTTAACTGGATAGATTACATGACCAATATGTACTGGTACCAGCAGACAAAGCCTCAAATAATCTTGTTTTTATTTGTAAGGCACATTACTATAATTGTTTATTAGAAGAACTTGGGTTTAATACGAATTCTGGAAATCTTACATACACACGTAGCTCACTTTCAAATCACGAGATCCTTCAAAATCACGTGTCCGTATTACGCTCATTTGATATACCTACAACGGATACCGATTTCGAGCTACCACATTTATAAACTTCATAAAACCCCATATAAGCAAAGATACATAGCAGGATCCAGCAAAGGTTCTACCAAACCTTTATCTTTACTCCTTACCAAGATTTTGACAGCCGTTAAGGAGAAACTTCAACAATACTGTACAGTTGCTTATTCCAGAAGCGGTGTAAATCAGATGTGGATACTTAAAAATTCTAAAGACCTTTTAGAAAATTTGAAGGTACACAATTTTTCTCGAATTCACAGTATCAAAACTTATGACTTCTCTACTCTTTACACTACTATTCCACATAAAAAATTAAAAGAAAGACTTTTCAGCATCATAGACAACTGTTTTTTCACTAAAGGTGGTACCCGAAAATTTAAATATCTACTCACTGACAAATTAGTGACACAGGGATATCGGAAACCGCGTTTAATGTCAACGTTCCGCAAATTTTACGGTTGGTATAATAGTCTTGTTTGCGACTACTCTGTTTCACTAAGTGAAATGTTGAGTTGCCTTTTCGTTGGCGGTTGTTGAGACGTCTGTACCAATTGTGACGAGGATACACTCCTCACGTGTTTCATTGGGCTTTGTGGACTTACGGCGGGTGTGACCGGTCGACAGGGGATGCTTACTCCTCCATGGCACCTGATCCCACCTCTTGGTTTCCAGAGGTCCGTGTTTGTCCATTTTTTTCCGGATTTGTATTAATGTCCTGGACATTCTATTGATTTATACTTTGGTATCTGAAATTAATGCCCATAATAGTTAGACATTTAGATAATATGGTGTCCTCTATTTTTGGATATTTAGATAATAAAATAGTGTCCTTTGTAGTTAGAAAGTTGGATGAAAAAAATTTGTATATGGAAAAAATTAAAATTAGAACCAAGGATGCTTACTCATCCATGACACCTGATCACACTTCTTGATTTCCAGAGGACCATGTTTGTCCAATTCTTACCAGATTTGTATCAATATCCTGGACGTCCTAAAGATTTATATTTTGGTATCTGATATTTTTATATATAAGATGATATCCTATATTTAGAAATGATAGTAAATGATTTATACATTTAATGTCGTATATTGAGAAATTTAGATAATATAATAACCACTTTAGTTAAATACTATATATAATAAAGTAACATTTGATTTCTTTTCAGAGCAACCCAAAATGATGAAATGTGCAATTTCTACATCATGTACTATGTAGACGGAGATAAAATACTAACTGACAAGAATTGCTTCTCCATGGGTCCTCCGTACTTTTACTGGGATAAATCTTCGGCTGGTTCTCTAATGAACCTTAGGGCTATGCCAAAAACTGTCAGTGTGGTGCCTGGATCGGTGAAAGCCATTGAAAAGAATAGAAATAAGGTTGGACAACCACTGGATGATATGGTTGTGGATAGGCTAAGAGAGTCGAAAACGAGGCAACTTGATAATCGTTTCGACAGATTGATGAATTACCTTGACAGCAACGTATATGATTCGGATTATCGTGTTTATGATAACACCGTGTAATTTCAAATGTCTCGTTATTTTTCCGTTTTTAATATCCATCAGAGTAAACAAATTATTGTAATAAAATACTGTTATATGTTAATGTAAATTGTTTTGAATGTTAAGAGAGATGTATAAATATCCTTGCTGTTGTTAAAGTTTGAATTGATAAACATCTACTTATGGTATTCCATTGCACACACAAATACTCACATATACACACTTACATACATCAACACCCGCTTACACATGAGGCAATCATGGCATTAGTGTTATTCCGATGTAACATATTTTCGTTTTGGAAATCACTCATCCAAAACTTTTTGTTTCCTTTAAACGAGAATCTTGAGGCTAAGGACTGTAAGGGTCATACTTAATGTGAATTGTATTATTCCCCAGTCCGGGGCGGTTGTTGTTGAGAGTGTTCTTACTTGAATGGTCGGTAATTTATATTTTATAGGTTTCAAAACAAAACGTGAAATAATAGGGATACCTGAAGTTAAATGTGACTTTTAAATCTTTGTAAGCCTAATTACACATTAAAGGGAAATTAAAATGCAATGTACAGTAAGTAATTTTGCGATGCAAAATATGACTTAAAATCGACATTGTAGGAACATAGTTCCTGTAGTCAATGCAATTTAGATGAATACGGTCTTGAACATTTAGAGGTAGATGATCATGAATAATTACAATTGGATTTTATAATATTAAAATATATCTTACATATATGTGATGTCACATCTACTACATTATAAAATTATTAGACTAATTTTCCGATTGGTGATGAGTGAAACGATATTAAAGAGCACACTTAATGTTAAACGTAGATCTATATAGAGTTCAAATGTTGTATCGAATTGTATTTTGTCAAAATATTGTACGATACCATTCTCGTGTTCATATTGTCCAATGAATATCGGTTTTATGACGGGTATCATTTTTCACACTGCCTATATACGCTTGCCTTAGAGTCGGTTAATCCTTTTCAACCCTACAGACCAAACTGGACTAGTCTTAAACAATAGAAAAGAGCATACCACTCAGATAATCAGGGGTGAAGGGGTAAAAAAATGTGTTTAAAATATTGAGCTTTATCAGTGAAATATAGATGATCTATGTGCATACCTTTTATATCGACAGTCTTAATTGAGGTTCTTACTTCATATACAGAATGACGTATATGTTTACTGTCAATGATCTGGTTATCGAGATGTCAGTTTTGCGTCTGGACTCTACTGAGGTGTCGATTTAAAATTGTTCCCTATCGGGGTGTCGATTAGGGTCTAGTCAAGTCTTATTGACAGAAACGTCTTGAGAATTTGTTTTATTCTCTTGTAAAATTCTAACTTTGGTATTGTTAATTATTTTATTGATGATGTTAAATGTTAGATGGTATCTAGACTTGGATACATTTGTTTTCATATTGATATACCGCCAATTTTATTCACCTGTATGTAGGCGTCACCTATTGTTGGTGAAGCGTCAATCCTTTTGACTTTTGTTATGGGCTCTTGTGAGGTTTTTCTAATGTATCGTACCTTCCGAAAGTGTCCAATAAAATTTGTCTAGGCTCCAAAGGAACTTGAACCCCAAAATAAGAGATATTAAGTTTTAAAGCACGGTGCTCTAACAACTTGGCCACGGAGGTCCCGAGCGATTTGAAAGCCGCAAAATACTTTTAGTTGGCACATTTCCAGTGGTTACATTGTATATGTATATAACATTTTGACCCCTACATATTATGATAAACTGATCTAAACAATAGAAAAGAGCAAACAGAGCATTACATATAGATATTCAGGGGTGCAAGGGCTCCAAAGACTCATGTCTCCGGTATGACTAAATATATTGTTCAATTTTAAAAGTGCGTAATTATTGATGTTTTCAAAACTGACTGAGTTTCTGACAAGAATACTGCTTTCAAATCTATGAATACTTTTTTCAAGAAGTATTTCGATAGTGATGGTATATTGTATACTTAGAAATTTTCGCCCCCGTTTGATTTTCGCTATTTTCGTACTGAGATGAGAGGGTGAATGTAAAATGAGAGCGTATTTTCCAAGCTATATAATTTAAGTGCGGACTTATGTGACTTTGGTGATTTATAGCAAAAATAAGACTGGGTGAATATGTTTTCTGTCGTAAAAAGGCGAAATAATCATGGGCGAAAATTTTCAAGGTATGTATATAGGTACAAAGGTTGATGAAATGAAACTGTAATACCAATATTCCTTAGAAAATTGAATTTGCAAAGATTGACATTTTCGAATTTTCGAAAAAGTTCATCTCTTTCTCTCTAAATAAAAAGTATTGATTATAAATGAAATCGCCAACTGTTTTAAAGAACTACCTTCCGACTTCATATTGTCATGAGAGTAAAAATTCTTTGACATCTTTCAGCAGATATTATTTATTTTGATTACAGATGATATTGTTGAAATAAAGATTAAACTTTTAACATTTACAAATGATTTTCTTTTTTAATACTAAGTGAAGGTGTATCTGTTCAATCCAATAGGCATACTATTGTACTGGCATGTCTAAATTGAACGATGTTGCAAAATGCTAGGTACGAATAACATGGTTTAATAGATTGTCCCAAAGTTTTCACAGTTCAAATTGTTATTGCTACTTGCTTTTGGCTTGTATTAACGAGAGGTGTGTCTACTTAAAGTCCTTGCCACTCATCTCTATGTGTATGTGTGTGTGTGTGTGTGTTTGTGTATGTGTTTGTGTGTGTGTGTTTGTGTGTGCATGTTTGTGTGTGTGTGTGTCCTTGATTGAGTATTCTGTATTTCCAACGACTTTTTAAGTGCTACAAAACTTCTATAATCTGACGAAGGTAATCAAATTGCATATCCTAGACCATTTATCCTCAATCTAGACATAGAGCTGTGTAGACACGGGGACCTTCATGTTGAAGATTTGTGCTCTATCAACTGAGCTACTCTGATGTGTAAAATTGTGGATTTGTCTGTTTTACTAACATGGAGTGCTCACTGGATGTTGCTGAATTGTCATCAGTTAGGACCTATGTAGTTAAAGGATAAAGGAGGTTGCCAATAAAATGGATTTCTTTGACATGAACCCCTGAAATGAAACCAATGATTTATTAAAACAAGTCCTACTAAACGTTTCAGATGATAACCAGTCTCCATCTTGTAAGGTATATCTTATAAGCAGCGAACACGTGAGGTTATGTTTTTTACGTCCTACCAAGAATTACTCACTGGATAGCATTCTGTATCATGACCATACACAGTGACTCCTTTTCGCCAGTCAGATCTTAAACTGATGTCATTTTCACCACCAAGTTCCAGAGGTGTCCATGTAACATTTGTGACGGGTGTGGCATGCTAACAGGGGACGCTGACTCCTTCCGGATACCTGGCCTCATCCAGTTTGGGATTCGCATTTGGTCTTCATGTTGAGACCATTTGTATATCTTATACTTTGAATTTCGATCAATTATTGGTACTTCTTACTTTTTACTTATATGGAGACATCAGCAGGTGAATCACCATAAATATTGATCTGTGCTATGGATTAATACCAATGCAGTGAGGTTTATTTTATGGTTCGTGCCGATGGTTTAAGTATATAAAAATCTTAGATACCAAAGTATAAATCTTCAGGATGTCCAGGATACATATAGAAATCTGAAGAATATTGGACAAAAACGGTCCTCTTGAAATCTAGGGGTGCGGTCAGGTGGAATGGAGGTTTAAGCATCCCCTGTCGACCGGTCATACCCGCCGTGATACCACAGTCAAATCCAAGTAAAATAAGTGAGGAACACATCCTCGTCACAATTTGTACAGACGACTCAACAACCGCTATAGAACAGGTAACTCAACATTTCATTTATTGATACAAAGTAATCGCAAACAAAGCCTACCATCCTCTTATGCCTTTTCCTCTTCTCTTTTATGCTGGAACTCTTGGCAAAAGAACAGTCTATATTTTAAGTCTTAGGTATAACCAAATACCGGGAATCGACCCGAAACATTGCACTTGTCAGTCGAACGCTCTACCATTTTGATTTAAATAAAATTGTGGGGCGGAATGACCTTTTGATAATCATAGGGATGATTCTTTTCTCTTTTTGGTTATGGGTGTCAGGGAGAAGTAAGCATCCCCTGTTTACCAGTCATACCCGCCGTGGGTCACAGTCAAATTCAAATTGAATAGGTGAGGATGAAATTCTCGTCATAATTCGGTACATATATTTGTTGATTTTTTTTTACACATTTGGAATGATAAATGCCAAAAATAAAAGGATAGGACAAAAGGGACGTTCTTTCAATTCAGATTATAAGATGTTCAAAGATAACCTTATCAGTTTTAATGATCAGTATTCATACTTATCAGTTTTATCTTAACTTCAATATATGACCTCATATTACCTTTCTTATCAGAACAATGGCAGAGAAGTTACATACCTTTGTGTTTAGTTTAATATTAAGTTATGGTTTACACTTAATGTATGCAGAAAGTTTATCGACGGACAAACTCAATGACTCCAAGAATAAATACAGCGATGATCCGAAGTATTTCCAGAAATCTATCCGAATGCCGAATGCTGTTTCCAAGCGGGTTTGTTGAGAAATTGTTCTAAATTCATTCTCGATATCCTACGTATTAAATTACTCAGTAGGTAGCGTGCTCGACTCTGGATCGTGAGGTTCGACAGGCTGTTTTCCTGTCTTTCGGATAAGACAGTAAAAACTGGAGGTCCCGTGCCACAGTAGGTGTCGGCACGTTAAAGAACCCTCTCTGCTCGATGGCCGTAAGTGCCGAGCATAGGCCAAAATTTTAAGCCCTTCACCGGCATTTGGTGACGTCTTCATATGAGTGAAATATTCTTGAGTGGGACGTTAAACAACAAGAAACAAACAAACAAACGTATTAAATTACGAATCATACCACTGTAACTTTGTACATATGTATAATTTCAGCTTATTTTGTCATCGACTTAATTATTTCATTTGTATTTGTCTTGCTAAGAACTCATAAACACATTTAATCTCCAAATGTCATTTAGTTCTGTTTTATGATTTTATGGGCATGCATTGGGATACCTTAGCAAGCAATAGCACACCCATTTAGTCACGACGGTTTTTCTTTCAGCCATAAATTTGGCATGAGAAAACTTATTTCTCGCACATGCAATTGACTGATCTCATTTTTACCAGTACTGTAAAATTATACCCGGAACTGCTAATCCAAAACACTTTGTATCCATACACACGTCGTCTGCAGTGCTTGTAAACATTTTAAATCAAGGAGATTTTCGTGCTGATTCTTTACATTATTAAAATCTCACCAAATATGTTTAACAGGAAATAAATATACAGGTATATAATGCGGGTTTATATTTATTTGCGGACGATGGGTGAAAAAAGGGTGAGTGACGCGGTTGAAAAACTTATTTATACATGTATGTAAACAAATGGTATTTCAAGCTTTCCATGTGCGAGAAAAATAATTAAGCACATCCAAATAGGAAAATATTAATCTCGGGTGGGATGTATCCTCGGTTGGGACTTATTGATCCATCCCACCCTCGACTGATATTTTTCTATCAGGAACCTCAATGTGGAGCTAGATACTATTAGTCTGACCAATGCACAGCTAGGCAAATAGTCTACATCTCGGATGCAAAACTGATATTAATAATGATGTCAATATTACTTATAATAATTTGGCCGTTTGCATGTTCCGCACAGGATATTTTCTTTCAGTCTTATAAATTATATAAATAATACAAATGCATCCATTCTTTGCCAGAATGTTTATTTGCAGAATTACATTATCGTAAACTTTTCTCTTCTGACCCTGAAACAATGGTAAGAGATGTCAAAGAAGATACATATTAAACTGATGAACGTTTACGTGTTGTAAACAATTCTCAAAACAATCTGAGGGGAATTAAAGGTTTAATTACATTAATCATAAAGTAAATTGTATATCATTGTTCAGTTTCAAGAACAATTAATGTTATTGCTATGATGAAGATCAAATAAGTATATTTGTTCTATATTTATACATTTTAACTTGACCGAGGAATCACTGCGGGTGTGACCGGTCAACAGGGCGATGCTTACTCCTCCATGGCACACGATCCCACCTCTGGTTTTCTAGAGTTCCGTGTTTGCCCAATATTTACCAGGGCGTGTTCAACATATGACCATTTCATATACAGAGGTAAACTACTCACTGACAAATTATTTATACAGGGATATCAAAAACCGCTTTTGATATAAACATTCCGCAAATTTCCGGTCTGTGGAATAGACTTAACATTTCAATTACTGTGTTTCGCTAAGTGAAAAGTTGAGTTGCCTGTTCGATAGCGTTTGTTGAGACGTCTGTACCAATTGTGACAAGAATTTGTTCCTCAGGTATTTCATTTGAATTTGACTGTGGACTCACGGCGGGTGTAACCGACCAACAGGGGATGCTTACATGCATATGATCCCACCTATTGATTTTAAGGTTCATGTTTGTGCAGTTTTTACCAGATTTGTATCTATATCCTGGACATCCTAAAAAAATTTACTTCGGTATTTTAATTTTTTTATATCTATATATATATCCTGGACATCTTGAAGATTTATACTTTGGCATCTGATATTTGTATATTTGGAGTTCATTATTGTTTCCTTTCAGGAAGATTCATTGCTGTGCCATGCTGTAAAACTCGATGATCAGGAGGCGTATATATGTGAGTATTTACATATACGTAAAACATTAAGCAGTGGTCTGGTGGTTCGATTCCAAGCACTGGCTCATATCTAAGACTAAATGCAACTTAGCAAATATGGCTTCCCAGACCGTTGGACAGGAGACGTGATAGTCCTACTAGGTCTCCCGGAAGTTATTTATAAATGAACTAACGTGCCCCTGCAGGCGTGATGCGTCTACAAACCTTCACCATATTGATTTGGGTCTTCGTGGCCGAGAAGTTAGAGCATCGCGCATTGAACCATGAAGTCTCTCACTTCTGGTCAGCTGAATTTTGTGAGAATGTTTGTCAGTTTACTTGCTTAAGATTGGTGGTCTCTTCCAGGGTTCTTTCATCCACCATTAAAAACTAGCTGCGGCGATATAACGATATAATGGAATAAAATGTTGAGTGTGACGTAAAAACCTATTTACTTCATTCTGTTACAAAGATCAGGTTGCGGGTTTATTTGCGGAGGACATCTGATCTCAATTTCATTACTAACCCGTGACCAGTCAACGGGATAGCTTACTCTTCCATGTCACATGATCCCACTCTTTCTTTTTCCAGGGGTCCGTATATTCACCATGTGTGTATCTTATATTCTGGACTCCCTACTGTTAACAATATGATTTCTGTACTTTCCATATGAAAACCCAATAAGATGTAACATATAAATGCCAATTGTCGATAAAGAGCTTTAAAACATTTCCACAAAATATAAATGAAAATTTGTTAACTGTTTTGTATTTCTATTGCCATGAAGTGTTACTGTATTTCGTTCATAATTATTTCAGTAAAATATGAGCCTCATGCCTCAAAGGAAACAGCACATCACATGATGGTATACGGCTGCGGACATCCGGGTAGTTCAGAGGCATACTGGTCAGTAGCACATATTTATTTTGTGACCTTATACAGATTTGTTGACATGTTTTCAGAATTCGCAAAAACTAAGAGAAAATATTATACATGTATATTTTACTCAATGAAAGATACAGTGGAAATCATACTGTTTGATACAATATATGAATACATATTTGAACGAATCTATAAAAAAACGTTGAAGAAATTAACAATCAATTTCTGATCTTTATTTCTCGTCCAAATACTAATACATTTGTGGTCGGGTATTTCGTTATCCCCCCTCTTGCGAAGACTTGCATTGCAACTTTATCTTGTTTCAAACGCACTCTGTTTGTTTTTGTTTTTGTTTTTTTTTTATTTATTTTTTTTTTTTGGATATAATTTCTTACACAAAAAATTGTTCCTACACCGTAGATCTATCTGTATCATATTTTCCACACAAATCAGTTTTTGTTTTAGCAATAAATCCCACCAATTACTATTGCAGAGTAATCACAGCTACTTCTATTCACCAGTACTATGACTTTTTGTTCGTTCAGTCTCAGGGTTTAAGTGTCATCCTGCTGGTATCTTAATTAGATAGCACGTTCCTCATACACAGATCCCATTTCATTTTATGTAAATACGTTTACAGGTCTTGTGGTGAAATGGACGACAAATCTGATGATTCTGTGTGTGGAGACGGACAACGTGAAATTGTGTATGCATGGGCTATGGACGCTGATTCAAGGGAACTACCTACGGGTAAGAAGTCTCATTTACACACACACACACACACAGGCACACACACATTATAAATTTAAATATATTTAAGGTATTCATGTCCCCTTTTGCACAGTAAGGGAAGTATATATATATATATATATATATATATATATATATATATATATATATATATATATATATATATATATATATATATATATATATATATATAGACAGAATATATCGGGAGTATTACGATTATGAAAACCAATTCTATTCAATTTATAAAAACATTCCTATATTTTAAGATAAGGGAGTAAGGAACTTTTGTGACGAGTACTTGGGCAATACACACTTTCAATTAAGTAGACCTGTGAAAACTACGTCGTCTAACAAGGGCATGTGGGAGTGTTTGTATGGAATACGTGCCTTCAGACAGGGAGTTGATAAAAGAAAGTTTCTCGTGTCCCATGTCTATAAACTAGTTAACTGATAAGAAACATAAAAGAGTACGTGGTGCCGTAGACGTACTACATCAATCTAATCCGCAAAGTGACATTCAATGCACTGAATGTATATCTATACCAGCTGTCTGGAGATTCCTATTGCTTAAACAGTGATAGGCCCCTATGATTTGTAAAATTCCTTAAATATAATAATCAGAAACATGCAAATTTTGCGGTTTTCCATGGGAATGATGGTGTTTTATTTATGAAAAGTCCCCGTATGTAGTTAACGCTTCACCCTACAGACCATAATAGACCGGTCTTAACAATAGAAAAAAAAGTAGAAAAAACAGGCAAAGTATGAATAACAAGCTAAGTTACAGGTGTAACATTAAAGTGACATTAGCTGTGTTTTCCATTATTGTTTCTTTCTTTCTTCTATACTTCGTAGATTGATGTGCAATAACACAAAAAGATATATAAACGTATAAAGATTCTTAAATTGTTATTCCTTATGGCAATATTAGAATTTAATGTTTTGTTTTGACCAGGTGTCGGATTTAGAGTCGGTGGCAGTACTAAGATTAAATATTTGGTGATTCAAATGCATTATAAGGACTCGTTCAGGGGTAAGTCATTTCTTTTGTAGAGATTTTCAGGCTACATGTACAGTCAAACTAGCAATGTAAGTCATCTCAGTATAAAAGTTACATATCGTTTAAGGCCCTGCCAGTATAATCATTGTTGACTTTTTATAATAAATAAACCTCTTTATAAAGACTACCTGTGTATACGTGACTCTATACGTGGCTTTTTTTGCTTGCTTTCTTGAGCGTCATGTGTAGACAAGTTTGACTTCATTCTTGCATAAGTCCTTTACTACGTGTTACAATCCAATTGAAAACCTCTGCTACCTTCTTTTTAATTAATAAGGGGATTTCAAAAATGTTTTAAAACGTCAAACAGATATGCATGCTGAAAATTTGACTCAATGCAGTATATCACGAGTTATCGTCCCTAGTTTGTCATGGTGTTATCCAGGTAAAACGATATAGCAACAACACAGCACAGGTAGGCGTGAAGTCCGCGAAACTCTTAATCAGTGTATTGGGTAACAGGTGTACGTACTGGTATGAAACAATGTATAACAAAATAATACCATTCAATATTTAAAATGTTTGGACTTGACTTTGCTAAAGATATTATAAAAACAACACAACTTTTTCGCAAAATTAGATATTTTATTGATATAACTTGCATTATATAATGACAGGATTTAAAAAGGATATTGATATCATAATATAAATTATAGAATAAAACATATTAACTCAACTATCCTGGATTCTGCAATATGAGTATGGTGATATTTTAAACGTTTTACCATACAAATAAGAAATTATCGTTAACACAGCAACCCCTGTGATCAGATTTAGACTCACCCAGATCAATAAATTGTATGCTCTACTGTCGTAATTCAGGAGTGAACAAGTTCATGTCACATCATTCATTAAAATTATTTTAAAATTTGGATTCTAAATCATACACCCCAGGATTCTGACAGTGGACTTAACCATTCTATGACATAGGCAGGTAAAAAACATCGAGAAATACAAGTTCCTTTATTTAAGATAGGTCTCAAATTCAAAGGTATCTTCAGTCACATGGATTTTTCAAAGCCATTTTGGGGTCCGGTTACAAAACTTGCAAAAATATGCAAAAATTCCAAAATTGGAATTTCAAAATAAAAAATAAAGTATTTACAAACAAATGTATCAAATTAAGTTTTTTTTTCTTTTTCAATACAAATGTTGTTAAAATTACAAATTTTCCGGACCCCGGACCCAGAACTTTGGCGGTAGGAAAATCCTTGAGTAAGCATTAATTTTCTGGTTCCATTTAACAGTTACATGAGAAAATCTTAAAATCAATTATATACATATCTAATTTGATGAAACAATGATATAGTTGTAAAATAAAGATAACACGAAAATTACAGGTTTTTTTTAAAAAAAAAAAGGGTCAAAATAAATGCCCAGCCCAAGACGATAATTTCTGTCACTTCATCATTTGATCTCGAATTTAAAATAAAGTTCCGAAACAGAAAAGGGTATCATGTGATACTAGGCCAAATGATGAACCTAAATGTATTTCGAAATCCGCATAGAGTAACCACTATAAACAGATGACCCTTAACTGCTGAGGAGTTTAAATTTTAACGGTGCTATCCGTGTAAATAGGTTATCACGTAGTTGTATATTGTTTCAATAAAATCCAACATCTTCCATTTATGATTCATACAGTTACGGTATATATCCTATTCTTTTCATGAGATGTTTAACGTTTGAGTCACGTATTTGTATTAGAATTATAGGGATTATGTTTTACAGAGGGACAGACAGACAATTCCGGGGTGACACTGCATATGACCTTTACTAGGTAAGTTAGCTATATGATATAGCGGAACTCCACCTAAAGACCACCTCGCTTAACAGACCACCTCACAATTCAGACCATAAATTCAAAGCCAAATGAAAAATATTTGCTAAGTACATAACCTCACTTATGAGACCACCACACTAATCAGATCACTTTGAGTCAGACAGATACCGAGGTTCCTCTATATATATATATATATATATATATATATATATATATATATATATATATATATATATATATATATATATATATATATATATATATTTTATATTTTTGTTTGTGAAGTGTGTGTGAGTGTTTGTATGTATCTGTGTTTGTGTGTATATGTGTGTGAGTGTTTGTGTATGTCTGTATGTATCTATGTGTGTGAGTGTTTGTATGTCTGTGTGTATCTATGTGTGTGAGAGTGTTTGTGTATGTTTGTGTATGTCTGTGTGCATATGTGTGTGTGTTTGTGTATTTCTGTGTGTATCTATGTGTGTGTATATATGTGTGTATATGTGTGTGAGAGTGTTTGTGTATTTCTGTGTGTATCTATGTGTGTGTATGTATGTATGCGTGTCCATGTATTCTAATGTGCGTTAAATTTATTTATTAATGTTTATGTATATTTTAAAATAAAGACAAAATGAAACCTTCCAATAGACTCCCGACGGTTACTTCGTATATAGCCACAATTTATCGGAAGAAAAGCCAATACCTGTTTCAAAAACTTTTGTTCCGATCCGGATTTGCAGACGAGATATCACACTTACGATATGAATGTTGTACCATCAGAACCTCGCGATAGCTACTGGAAATTAAACTAACTGTACTTGAAAAGTTAAAAGTTGAGAAGGAACATCAATTATTTATCTAAATGCAAGTAAATATAGATTATTCTGTTTGTTTCTGTTCCACTCAAGAAAATTTTCACGTTTACGCGCCTTAATTTAGATTCTAAACACTTTTATTTCGCATTAGACAGATTACTTTATTATACATTTTATTACGTGTATTTTTTCAGGCAGCCACAACAGGCCGGATTTTATGTACTTGGGAACTTTGGCTACGTTCCTCCTTTGACAAACAGTAAGCTGCAATTTTATCAAAGTTTCTGTGCTTGTTTGTGTTTTTATCTTGGTTTGCCACTTACTGGCTATAGTTACGATATCAAACATGTCATAACAACAGATGGTACTTGGTGTTTCCTTCGAAACATTTCGGTAAACGGTTTTCTACCTCTTTGTTTATAATGTTTGTTGAATTATACCTCTTTGTTTATAATGTTTGTTGAATTCTCGGGATATTGTTTATCAGACAACGAGGCAAATACAGAATTAAAGGGTAGTACAGACATCAAAGAATTTCACAAAAAATAAATAGAGGCACAGACAATAAATGGAGTTGCATGTCAAATATATTTGATTTGATTTGATTTTTTTGTTTTACGCCATACTCAACAATCTTTCAGTCATATGATGGCGTCCAGTTTTTATTGGTGGGGAGAAACCCCGGTTACCCGGGTAAAGACCACCGACCTTCCGCAAGAAAACTGGCAAGCTTTCCCACTTAATTCGAAATGACCCTAGCGGGATTCGAACCAAAGATGAGAGCCTTGTGATTTACAGCGCAATGCTCTTACCACTCTGCCACGGACCCCCCCATATATATATATATATATATATATATATATATATATATATATATATATATATATATAATATATATATATATATATATATATATAAACCCTGTTATATTGAAATTCCTCTTTATTTGGATTACAACGCTCTACCGCTTATATTTCAGGATTCCATTTAGATTCTGCTTGTCACTTCTATGGCAAAACTATCCGCCCAATCGGATATAGGACTCATTCACACAATTTGGGTGACTATAATTTTGTCTTTATTTCTGATACCTTGTCAACGTGTTGTTTCTTGTTGTTATAGATAACACAAATTTGTAAATAAATAACAAGCATCTGAATCTAGAATTTTCTTTAAACGAAAACAAAGCCGAGCAGGAGAATGGAATTCGGATGATAAACAAAAAAAATCCATTTGTTTTATTTCTGGAGCATTGCTTTACCTCTATGGTGTACTTTTCAACAATAAATGAAATACCTCATATTGTGACTAATGCAATGGACGGTTGTTGGTGCATGGGAGGGTTCACAAACTTGCCACGCCTTCTGTGGCACAGAACCCTCAGTTTCAAGTCTCATGTGACTTTCACTTTTCGTGACGAGTGCCTGGTCAGGAAACGGTAGAAATCCGTTTTAAACAGTATCTTTAGTTGGATCTTCACCCGAATTTGTTTTTAATTTTGAATGTTGTTTTACCCCACACTCAACCATTTTACATTTATATGGTGGCGGCCAGTTTTTATTGGTGGAGGAGAGAACCCGGTTACAATGTACCCGGGAAGAGACCACCGGCCTTCCGGAAGTAAACTGGCAAAATGTCTCCAAAAAATCAGCTTAGGTTCCAGCGGGACTCGAACCTGCGCTGAGTTAAAGTGAGAGACTTTATGGTTCAAAGCCTGATGCTCTAACCACTGGGCCACGGAGGCCCAGATCCTCACTCGCAGCCACAGTCTCACGCTCGGTTGGTTATTAAGCTCTAGACCGCAGACAGCGTTTCAATATCTTACAAACTGAAAATTTTTACCTTTAGGCACATATATTAAATAAGACGTTTTGTAAACCAATTACACAATTGTTGATTTGTTTACTACAAACACAAATTAGAAAATTAGTTGACCTTTGGTAAAAAAAAATACTATGGTATTGAGAGTGCGTGTTAAAAGATTGATAATTCTGTAGACTGTGGAAAAAGCATACTACAAATGCATGCTGAATACCGACGAATACATCAAAAGTTAATCAAGACATATTGTCTTATTGATTACGGTTAAAGATTTTCGTTGACAGATTGACAGATAGTAAAATAAATATTTCTATTTCCGCGTATGCTAATTATGTTTTTGTTAATTGCTCGATGAGATAAACAAATCACATTGCCTTAAACCGTTATAACTTGTCAAGAATGCTAATATTTTATCTAAATGTTTCTTATGCAACAGTCTCGTAAACGGTATATAAAGCGCTTTTGAATTTTTTCTCACTCATTTCACTTACTCCTAAGTTGTTATATTTCATCTTCTCCTGTGTATGGCGTTTTCATTTCACAGCTAATACGTTATACCAGGGCATGTTCCTCCCATGAATGTTTTATTCTGATACCTAAACCACTCGTCAATAAACTACTTATACAAGGTTACACTAAGAAAGTTTTATGGTACATACCGGGATCTTTTTAAAGTACCCCTCCCAGGAATGCTGGGCAGTATTCTGGATCATGACCATATACATTGACTCCCTTTCGCCTATCATATCTAAAATTAACTGATTAAATTTTCACCGAATTTAACCTTTTCACCAAACTCGAGATTTCATGGAGCATTTGCGGCAAGTGTGGCAAGCTTGCACAGAATGCTGACACCTGGTCCTTTCCTGTTTGGGATTCGCAATTGTTCTTCATGTTGAGACCATTTGTATAATCTGATTTGTCGTTTTCTAATGGACTTTGAGTTTCGATTATACATAGGTACTTCTTCATCTTTACATCATTTGGATTTGACTGTGGACTCACGGCGATGTGACCGGTCAACAGGAGATGCTTACTCCTCCATGACACCTGATCCCATCTCTAGATTTTCAGAGCTTCGTGTTTGTACAACGTTCATCATATTTGTATATTGTTTTATGAAAACTAAATACTTTGGAATCTGCGACTTTCATTTTGTTTTTGAAAAAATATATTGAATACTCCTCAGCTTGAGTTCATTCATATATATATATATATATATATATATATATATATATATATATATATATATATATATATATATATATATATATATATATCCTCCTCTCTTATATGTTTTATTGAAATCAGGAAAGAATGTAAAGTAATGCAAAATATCAGCTTTTAAATTATTATGTAAATATTGATTAAATATTTTACAGGTTATGTGTCTTCTGGGTACAGGATAAGAGATGGAAACTGGACAGAAATCGGTAGAATGTCACCTCAGCTACCACAGGTAATGCACATAATAGTCAAATTTAATTTGTGCTAAATCCAATATCTGGTTAAAACATAAAGGTCTAATAAACCAAAAGTTATAAGAGTACTGACAAATTAGTACGTGTCCCTACCCGTGACAACTATTATGAATGGTGCGCAAGTATAAAAATATCAATCAAAACCTTACCCGTGTTGTGGCGTAATACAAGGACTGGTGTTTACAAATCCTACAGTCCTGTAACCGATATATCCGGTAAGGGACTTTCTTCTTCGGCAGTCTTGCTTGTAGTTGTACTGTTGTTTAACGTCCCACTCCAAAATCGTTTACTCATATGGAGACGTCACCAAATGCCGGTGAAATGCTTCAGATTTTGGCCTATTGTCCTATAACATATTGGTAATTTTTGAAAAATTCCAAAATGCATAAATGACGACTTAAAGTCTTCATTTATACATTTTGGCATTTTTCAAAAAATACCAATATGTTATAGAACACTACGCTCGCCACTTGCGGTCATTGAGCAGTGAGGGTCTTTAACCTACCGATACCTATTGTGACACAGGATCTAAGTTTTTAAGCAATCTTGCTTCACGAACATTGATTTTTTAAAAGGAAAGTGGCGTAATACAAGGCCAAATAATAAATCTAAATGCCTAGCCAAATCCGTCTAACAGTAACCACTGAAAAAGGATGGCTATCTTAGCTTTTGAATAATTTAGAATTTAAATGGTGTTTTCAGTGCGAAATATTACTTTAGTATAAGATTATCAGCTGGTACCGATATACCAGGTACTAGGTCAATGAATACCGTTGGAGACTCAAACGTTCCATCAGCATATGAAATTCTAGCAAAATGAGCATATTAACTCATCACCCCCTGTGGTCACATGTAGACTCACCCAAATCAGTAACTGAAAAATCTGTTGTCAAAATTCATGGGTGAACAAACAAACAGTGAATGTAAAATCATTTTGAAAATTGGATCTTCACTCCTGAATCCTGACAGTGAAACTGCCACTGCTGGTGGACCGTTTGAGTCCCCGATGGTATACATAAACCTAGTACCTGGTATTTCGGTACCAGCTGATAATCTTATATATAGGCGTCTGAAGCAAATTGAAAGTGGGAGGGCTAAACCAACTTAAAACACACACATACGCCAGAAACGTCTGGGGGCTAAGCCCCAATTTTCAACACCTATGTCTATCTTTGCAAAAAACTGGGGTGGGCTAAGCACCCCAAGCCCCCCGGTTCCAACGCCTATGTTATACTAAAGTAATATTTGGCACTGATAACACCATTTAAATTCCAAAGTTTTCTAAAGCTAAGATAGTCAACTTTTTACAATGGCTACTCTTAGATGGATTTCGGCTATACTTTTAGATTTATTATTTGGCCTTGTATGAAACCACTTTCTCTTTAGAAAACATATATACATTTTTAATTGGAGCTCAACTGATGAAGTCTAATTGACAGAAACGATCGTCTTGAGCATTATAACTTTGGTATTATGTTTATAATATTTAAAATAGATGAGTCCATAAGTAGCAACAGAGGTCAAAGAGTTCAAGTAAAAATCAATTATATTTTTTTTTTCTTTCAGACTTTTTATGAAATATCTAATCCTGGAATTGAAATTAGAGCGGGCGATATTTTGGTAAGTCACTTTAACTCAAAGTAGCATTCTGCTACTTACATTTTTCTTATCTTACATACGCATATACCGTATACGCAGAATTTTTAGCGAGGATTCAATTTTGGCATTATTAGCGAGGATTCAATTTTGGCATTATTAGCGAGGTTGTTGAGATCACTAAAATTGAATATCTTTAAAAATTAATTCCTCATCGGAGGTAAGAGTTAGTGGAATTAAAGATATTTATAAATAGTAATCAGTGATCGTGTGGCTGCGACATTCATCTGATTGTACAAATATAGTTACACTTTACTGTTCTGACTGTAGTGCTATACTAAAACACTATACTAGATATATACTGTGTAAATAAATTCCGATGTATAGCCAGGTATAAATTAATTTCATAAATGTATATTTTTTTATCATAAATTGCCAAAATTACTTCTCGCTAAGATTTTATAACAATTTATACATGTAGTTTGTTATAAAACTATTATCACTAACTATCTACTACACTTTGATAAATTAATAATTTGAATCCTTGATCCCTTGTAGGCGGCAAGATGTACCATGAACAGCGAACGAGGATTTCCTACAAATATGGGGTAAGATCAATGAGTTTGGGTTTTTAAAGTTTTGAGTTTTTGTGTTTTACCTCAAACTCAACAATTTTTCGGTTTAAACAATGTGGCGACCATTTTTTAATGGTGGAGGAGAGAATCCGGTTACAATGTACACAGGAAGAGACCACCATCCTTCCGCGAGTAAACTGGCAAACTTTCTCACAAAAATCAGCTTAGATCAAAACTTAGCTGACCAGAATTGAGATACTTCATGGTTCAAAGCGCTAAAGCAATGCTCTAACCACGCGACCACGGATGCCATGGGTAAAATAAATACAGCAAAACAAACCCAGTGTAATGTTATTTTAGAAACGAAGGTAGAAGCATGATAATCAAAGCATTAACCTCCCTGGTCATATTAAATTTAAGGAGCATTAGCTGTGTTTATCAAATAAAAACAATTATTTTGATTTTTTTTCGACTTTTACTATTTGTACTTGATTTACAATAACAAATAAGAGCTATACACAGGCTTAAAAATTCTTATATTTTGTGAACATAAGGACAGATCCAGTGTGGAATTAATATACAAATAGTAAGTTTGAGTTACATGCAATTGAAAAAAGTGCCAAATAGGGTTTCTCGAGCAATTTTCACAAAATATATAGAAGATTAAAATGTGTATGCCTGTGTATATCGCTTTTCAATCCCTGTAGTAATAAGGAAATACAATCTATTGAAAAAAAAACATAGCTAATACCCCTATAAACTAATTGCTAGTCTTCAAAAAAGTCACTTGAAAAGTTCACTTGATCCGAAATATTAAATTCCGGTATATGTTTCAAATTCAAGAGATGAGAAACACACACACACACACACACACACACATTATAAGTTTAAATGTGTGTAAGGTATTCATGTCCGTTTTGCACAGTAAGGGAAGTAATTCCTATTTCACAAGATAACTTATTTAGATATTATTTTAATGGTTAGATAAAAAGTCTTAAATTAAATTTATTCTATGTACGTTAATGTATGTTACGCACGTGCGTGTGTGTGTGGTGTGTATGTTACTGAAAGATAAAATAACTCAAGCAATAAATTAGGAATACATGGTGTCCAAAACGTACACGCTTGAAATGACTATATATATATATATATATATATATATATATATATATATATATATATATATATATATATATATATATATATGGAAATCCTAAAATCATGAAAACTTAAGCAAAATTCTGTATATTGAATACGGAGCAATTCTTTTTTACAGGCCAACAAACAAGGATGAAATGTGCAATTTCTATATCCTGTATGCAACGGAGGAAACCGAAAATTTAAGCATACAGTATTGCTTCCGAGATGCACAGATATTTGAATGGGGCATGTACCTGAAAAATATTCCAGAAAACTCGGGTACTGCCACTGGATTATCACCATTTAAAATGAGTGACCCTTACGCTTTACCATCGAAGAAAATCATGGAAAAATCATTAATGAAATGAAATTAATCTAATTTAAATAAAAGATCAAAATAGTCATTATATGTGAGATTAGGTAAGCATCATGTTTAGTGGTGAAAAAGGTTTAACCCTTAAAACCCCACATAACATAATGGACTGGTCAAGTACAACAGATACAGCATACCATTAAGATTCATGGGGGTGAAAGGGTTTATTGTTCAAGTTTTATTTATAATTTTTTGTGACACCTTTCTATTAATTATTTATACAAACTTTTTATTTATTTTTTATTTGAATGTTTTTTTAACTCCACACTCATAAATGTCTGTTATATGGTGACAACCAGTTTTTAATGTTGGAGAGAACCCGGTTACAATGTACCAGGGAATACCCAGCGGCCTTCCGCAAGTAAACTGGCAAACCTTCTAACAAAAAATCAGCTTAAGTTCCAGCAGGACTCGAATCTGAGCTGAACGGAAGAGAAATACTTCAAGGCTCAATGCGTGATGCTCTAACCACCGGACCACAGAGGCCCTGAGTAAATGTATAGAATGGTCTCGTGTAAAAATGTATAAAAATCACAGATCTTCAGGAGTTTCAGGATACACGATACTATCGAACGGGTAACTGAACATTTGTGTCAGTGAAACATAGTAATTACAAACAAGATCATTATACCGACCATAAAATCTACGAAATGTTGACTTTAAAACGCGGTTCTTCATGTACCTCTGATAGTAACTTATCAATAAGCAATAACCAAAAAAGAGTATCAGATTACAAAACTCGCCTCACACCAACATTTTACGGTACTTTGGTATCTGAGATTTTTATATTATCCTAAACCTTCATGAAATTTATTCACGCCGTGAATACAGCAAATATTAACACCGCAAATTATACTATGGTTTGTCATCACCATAGAAAGTGGACAGATAAAATATGATCCAACAATTGTTAGGAGACCATCCAATCTTTGATATTTATAATCAAAACCATAAAACAATACAATTCAGAAATACTTTTTTTATTTTATTTATACAAATATCATGTAACAATTTTAAAATCAACAAGAATAAATATTGCAGCAACAGTCATAGAAATCGAGCACTGGTGTTGTGTAATGGCATCTAGGGAGTGTAATGGCGTCTAGGGATCAAATATTAAAGATACATAAGCGGTTTTTTAAATCTTTTTAATTTACTATTTAGATTGAAGTACAATAATAAAGAGATATACGCAGGCATAAAAATTCTTACATTTCTATATGTTTTGTGAAAATTGCTTGAGAAACCCAGGGTTGGCACTTTTTTCAATCACAGTTGATTAACTCAACCTTACTATTTGTGTATGAATACCATATTGTACCTGACATTATTTTCACAATAATATATAGGAATATAGGATTTTCTATGCCTGTGTATACCTCTTATTTCTTATTGTACATCAAGTACAAGTAGTAAAAGTAGGAAATCGAAATATATTTCTTTTGGATACACACATATAATGCCATTTTGAGTTAGGTTTATAAAAAGAGGGACATCTTTTAAATTAACTCGAGACCATGCCCTTCTTGCAGAAAAGTTGCTAAATACTTGAGTTACTCAAATGATTTATACAGTTTTTCAACTGTTAAATGTCGAAAGAAAGTCATCAAAATGTGACAAAATGTCAATAATATCTGTAACCATGGAAACCACTAAGTAATCATCTTCTTGTGTCGCTTGTATAAGCAGATGGTATTTTGGTGGTAAAAAGATTCCCAACTTTAAGCAAGACGAATCTGAAAATGAGAATATTACAAACATAATACCAAAGTTATAGGTCTGCAAAAAGGCGAAAATAGTTCTCAAGAGGTCGAATATAATATTTTTATATTTACATTCCCTTCTTTGAAAGTATATAGAGCGATATATTGTATATTCTGTAAATGCAGTCGCATACCCGAGTATTTACCGCTTTACTTTTCAACGTAAGAATACATGAACGAATAAATAAAGAATAGAATATCACATGTTTATTTCTTATATATTTAATCTTAAAAGCCATACATTAGGCCTATCACAAAACAAATAAAAATCACAGAAAGAAATCGGAAACATGATACTATATCTGTAGCACATTGTACAGCCTACAGGCCCATATCGCAATATATCTAGGTCATGTTATGACCGGACCACAATCTGGCACAGAAATGAAAGTTCGCTTCGTGCTGCAAAGAATTTTTACCAAAATCCATTGCATTTGTTTTCGATGCATTCCAAAAAATGAAAAACAATCCTTAAATGTTTAAGCATTTAAAATAAAATGGTAAGTTCTGTTTTTCTCCACCCTTTCAACAATACAGACCATAATAGACTGGTAAAAGACAATACATTTAGATATTAAGGGATGGAAGGATTAACGAGATTAAATCACAGACAGTTCCTTAACTAATCAATCCCTAAAAAGACGATGGACTCTTCTATACACCAATGACTTAGACCAGTCAAAATGTGTCTTTAGTAGTGAATGAGTGAATGATTGAGAATTCAGCCTCAAAGGAAGATGCACTTTGATTCAATTCCAAGTCGGACATCAGGGTACAAAGTCACAAAATTTACTCAAAACTCAAGGTCAACTTTTATTTTATCATTAAGACTATATATTCGTCTGTAAAACATCTGTATGTGACTGAATCGGAAACATAATTATTTTATATCATTCACGTTAAAGTTTAGATCAAACTCTGGATTTTCCTGTAAAAAATGAATAAATATGTGGAGGACGGTACAAAAAAATTGAGTAAGTATTCAACAAAATTTTTTCAATATTTCTGAAGTTTTCTTCAAATGAGCAACAATTTTCAATATCGTATGCGATCAATACACTGTCTTGTCCGATTACATCAATAAGTTTGTTTGTTTTTATCTTAAAATCATAAAACTTAGTTGAGCTGGAGTACTGATTAACATATAACTCATACTTTAAACATAGAAAGAGTTCTCGTATTGTAGGTAGATTCCACTGTCTATGTTCAAACCAAATGTACATCTTGATAACCACAGAGATTCATTAAATGTAAATCAATTGAATTATGCTGTTCTCGAGAGATTAAAATCTTCATAGTAAAAGCCTAATCATTTTCACTCGAGAAAAAGTCAAATCTCATTTTTCTTTAAAATGACTTTCAATACAAAGTTTGTTTGTTTTAAGTTATGTATAAGATTCATTAAAAAATTTCACTCAGAAATAAAGTTAGAAGAAGAAAATAAACTTCTTACATGGTCTATGGTTTTATGTTAATGCAGTGAGTACTCTTAAACAATACACATCTATTGTGACACACTGGAATTTGGTTTTAAGTTTCATCTGAAAAACTAGTGACTTTCACTTCTTATGTAGAGAACTTTGTGAAGGAAAATAAATAAGCAAATATTCTTCCACTTTTGAAATCATATTTCCCTTGTGCATAGCCCTACGACAGCTCAGGTAAATACACGTAAATGCCTACATCATCATAATGTACATACAAACAGTATGAGGTATAAATTTTATACATGGCTAGGTAAATAATATTACACTTACCAGTTTGAGGTATACAGCACTTTTATAGACCGCTTAAGTAAATAAACCTTCATATTACCCTACTAACAGGGCAATATATGTACAATATTATACTTATCAGTATGAGGCATACATGGTAAACATCACTTTTCTAGGTGGGTCAAGTAAATAAACCATCATATTACCCTACAACCAAGGCTATAAATGTACAACATTATATTTACCAGTATGAGGTATATAGCACTTTTCTAGACATTCCAGGTAAATATACCATAATATTACTCTACACACAGGGCCATAAATGTACAAAATCACACTTACCAGGTATACAGCACCTTTCTAAAGTATTTGGCAAAGATTTGTGGAACTTGTCCTTGGAACAGTGAAGTATCTTGACAGATTTTACACAACTGGACCTAAATGAGAAAACAAACAGGTCAATCTTTGATAGCTAATATCACAACATTTTATCTCTTTACAATTAAACATAAACACATGCAATTATAATATTCCTTGCAACCAGTATGTCTATTTATGTTGCATAGTGAAGCTACCTTCATTGTGGAGTGATTAGCATAACATGCCTCGAATCAACACGTCCAGGAGTAAATGGACACTTTTTGGGACAGGGTCCTGTACCCTTCCAATTGCAAAATTTATGTTGCAATAGGCATAATAAAGAGTAATTGAGGTCATTTCACTAATAAAAAGAATTTTTTCTATAAAAATGGTTATTTGTATGACTGACAAATTTTCGTAAAACCATTACAGGGTGTCATTCAATCTGCCGAAAATATGACTTCCCATTATTATAGATACCAACAACATTTTGAAAGGCATTTATCTGTCAAAAATACTTATTTCATATCTCCATTAATTTATACAACTAATCCTGATTAATATTCTGTCAGATGTCCCTCTCACAGATACTTTGCAATCCAATTTGGTTACTGGAAGAAATTGGCCCACTGCTTATTGAGAAGTCGAAAATATGTTAAAGTTAACAACAGAGGACACACAATGACAAACAAAAAACGACCATAAATGCTCACATTGAGCCTATGCTCTCAGTGACCTAAAGTTTCTGAAAAAAAATTACCTATAACATATATAATATGGCCACTTAAGGGGAATAACTCTTGCAAAAGACAGCTTATTGAAAATTATCCAACTGATACAATGACTTCATATCTGAAATTTTCTAGCAATGTGTATATATAAGCTGTGTTTATCCAAAACAATAATTCATTTTTTTTTCTATTTTTACTACTTGCACTTGAAGTACAATAAGAAATAAGAGTTAAATACAGGCATAAAAAATCTTATATTTCTATATATCTTGTGCAATAAGGGAAGGTCAATGTGGTATTCATATACAAATAGTAAGGTTGAGTTAATCAACTGCAATTGAAAATGTGCCAAAACGTGAGTTTCTCAGGCAATTTTCACAAAATATATTGGAATTTAAGAATTTTTATACTTGTGTATATTTCTTTTATGCTATTCAATATCAATCTAAGAAGTAAAAAAGAGAGAAAATATTTTGGAAAAAAACCCCACAGCTAATGCCCCTTTAATTTACCTAGGTGATTTCGATTTATCTGTGAGACTCCTCCACAGAGAGTCAAACATAACTGTAATATCTTCTAACCCTGCCATTTGTAATTGTAATGGTATGGCAAGGTCTTCAAATTTGATCTTTATATCATGTAAGTTGCATCGGAATGTCTTCTTGTTGTCGATATATTCACTCCTATAAATGACAAAGCAAGCAGAGACAGATAATGTACGTAAATTACAGTCAAACCTTTCTATAGAGGGCCATTCAAGAGAACAAGCAAAAGTAGCCATTATAAACAGGTGGCCTTAAATAAGAGATTTATTCATTATAAAAGTGTTAAGGAAGATTATGTTTGAATGACAGGTGCCCTTCATACAGAGGTTGCCGTAAATGCAAGTTTGACTGCAGAGTAAAGAAAAAGTGTTTAAGAAACACAATGCCCAAAAGACTTATAATTCACAAAACTTTAAAAGTCCCATAACTCTGGTAAATATTGCTGAATGCAAGCCATAATAGAATGCACCCAGTATTCAAATAATATGAAGCATCAAACCAAATTTGTTTAAAATCGGATATAAGAAACTCAAGTTTTGTTTTACAAAATGTTACAAACAGACAATTAGACAAAAAGACCAAAACCAGTGTATCGCCTGTCTTTGAAATCAGTGGTATTAATTATAGGTCTACCAAGGTAAATTGGCACATGTTTACAAACACGACGAGTCTAAGTCAAATCATAACTGGTGTGACAGGCTACATGTTGTCACAAAAATATCAGAGCTTCAGTAATGCATGGAATTTGTGCAGGGCAAAGTGGTTAATCTGTACAACCTATTTTTGGAAAAAAGACAGTGTTGTTTTGACTTTTTGACAGAACCTGGATGTGCCACTTTACCGTGGCAGGACCTGTACCAATTTTACTTCATTAAGTAAAATATTTCTTTATAATACAGAGGATAAGCATACCAAGTCTTGATTTCTGATGGTATAGGTTTTTGGGGACAAACATCCAGAGCCATTTCTTCTGTACCTACAAACAAAAAGAATATGCATCATCTCTATCACTACAATTCCCTAAATGTTCAGTTACAATGTACTTGAGAAGAGACCATTGGTCTTCTACAAGTAAACTGGTCAACTTTCTCAAAAAATCAGCTGAGGTTTCAGAAGGGCTTGAACCTGTGCTGGTTCAAAACATGATGCTCTAACCACTCGGCCACAGAGGCCCCTTCAGCTGATTAAAACTGATAACAACAGACAGCTTCTGATCAGAAAAGTTCACCTAAGTCTTAAGCAATGGTAAGCTCACAATAATACATATGGTTTGGAGTAGGGGTTAACAAAAGTTTTCAAGAAAATTGACCATTTTTTTAATGATTGTGGCCCATACTGACCCAAGGTATTTCTGCTATGCACCATTTGTCTTGATACAACAAACAAAAAACATATAATGGACTCAAACTCATAGTGAATAAAGATAAGAGACTTTAATATCTAATGGTCAAACCCTCTAACTGTTTGGCCACAGGGGCCCCTTAACTCAGTCAGTCCTAAAGACACATTTGGACTGGTCTAAGTCATTGATTTACAAAAGAGTCCATTGTTTTTCAAGGGGTTGATGTGTTGATATCTCAAGGGCACATTTTTGAGGTAAAAAAAAGTTAAGAATGATGGTCATTAAACATACATTCTCAAAATAAAAAAAAAGTCTGTATCAATAATTACCGGTAATAGAAAAGTGTCATAACAAAAACTCTATAAGTAAAACATGAGCATTAATCCTTTCACCTCCATGAATCTTAATGGTAATTATACTCTTTTTGTTGTACTAGGCCAGTCCATTACGGTATGTGGGTTTGTAAGGGTTTAACATTTTCACTACTAAACATGATGCTTACCTGACCTAAGAAATCTTCCAATACGAATTTCTGAAAATAAAATGATAATATTGATAGCAGACATCTTGTCATGAAGCACTATTTAACTCATTCACCCCTAGAGAAACATTTGAACTGGTCTAAGTCACTGATTTACAGAAGGGTCCATTGTTTTTCAGGGGTTGATGAGATAACCATAAGTCTGGATATAAAGGTAGTGTTGTGTATCATGACTCAAAGATGTATCACAATATATCATGAAAACCATATCACCATGTATCACGAAATATCAAATTGTTGGGAATATTCAATGTAACATTGGAAATAGTAGTGAGAAATAGAGAATAAAGAACTACTTATTATTTATTTATTATTTGTTGTACATTGGTTTCAAAAAAGCAAATTAGACCTATGAAATGTAATATTTCTTGTTTTATTTTTCAAAAACATTGCCACTGGAATGAAAGCTACATATAACTAACTTTTAAAAGAAAGAAAATAAACAAAATCCTCATAATTTATATCAACATAATTTGTATCAACATTTTTGTATCAACATTATTTGCATCCACTCAACATTTGTTTTAACTCTTTTTTTGTATCAACATTATTTGTATCAACATTATCTGTATCAACTCAACATTTGTATCAACTTTTTGGGTATCAACTTTACTTGTATCAACTTTATTTGCATCAAGATAAAATACAAACCTTTCATTGGTTCAAAGTTGTCATTACTTTCAAAGTTTATGCTAACAGCATAGACTGTATCACTTGGACAATTCTGTAAAACAAGAAACTACAGTGAAACCTATCTTGAAAAAACACTCTCATAAAAGACCACTCGTATTCTGAGGCCACAGTTTGAAAACCAATTGGTCAAATATTCCTTTAAATTAAACCTATTGTTGAGAGACCGTCTGTCTTGAGATCCACATTTCAGTGTCTGATGGAGTGGTCTCTCAAGACAGGTTTCCCAGTACAAGTTTATTAAAACTGAATAACTTTTACAGTCATGAAATACATTCAGAAATAGAGTATTGTTAATACATTACCATAAACATGGATATTATTGCCTTTTTTGCAATAGAAAATCGCCTTGTCTTAAGTTTGCCCTACATTATTAGAGGTAAAAATAGTAACATACATTATGCTTATTTCATTTGAATCATTCAATTTTTAAAAAAGAAAAACTTTCAGTACATGAATCATGGTATGGACTTTCTGCAATTCATAAACAGTATCAGACCCACATTAATTGCAATTTGTGTCTCATTTAGCCCTGCCAAAGTAAGCTACAAAATAATTGATCAAAAAAAAATACATACCAACTTCAGTTCATAAACAAATTTCAAGACTGTCCTACTTTTATCCAGATGTTGAAAGTAGTGGTCCAGGGTATCTAAAAAGGAGGAAAAATCCTTTACTGTAAATCCCGTTTATTCGGGAGAATTTCATTTAAGCTTAATTTTGCGAGAGCTCTCACTCGCGAAAATAAAATTATTATCTAATGATCGAAGTATGATAATAGCATGATGAAATGTGCATCTGAAATAGTGGAAATATCATCTCACGAATAAATCTACAGTGAAAATAAAGTCCTGCCAAAATTTTGGGATTTACATTAATTTGAAATTAAATTTGTCAAGTACTGTATACCAGTAAATTTTTAACTTTATAACTCCAAAGTAGATAACATCAAATACTGGACAAACAAAGGAAGATGTACAAGGTGTAATGCTGTACTTACCAGGATTTGGAGAAACTTCAAGACTCTTCTGCTTTGATAGGGAATATGTTTCTGCCTGGCACTTGATTCTGTAGGCAGAAAAAAACGCCATACTGAACAAGGCTATCTTGTAGAATTTATAGTCCACATCCCACCTTGGACATATTGCCAAGATAAACAAATTGACAAAAACACCCATCTACCTAGGATGTAAGCGAGTATAGGTAGTAGAAAAGCAGTTGCTTTTTTCTGGGTACACTATTTTCCTCCAAGAGCAAGTATCCCCTTAGGTCAGTATCAGACCCAATGACAAACATTTATAAAGCTACAAACACAATGAAACCTGGCAATTAAAACCACCTGAGTGACAGACTCAAAGTGGTCTGATCAGAGAGGAGGTCTCTTACATTAGGTACTGTACTAATTACTGCCACTCTAAATAAATTCTCTGTTTAATGTCCACCACCCTCATAGGTTTGAAAGAATTCTTTAAATTAAAAAACAAACAAACAAAAACCTTTTTGGAATCCCAAATTATGAGTCTGTTATCATTTTTTATTACTATAACTATTTCGCAATCCTATTATAATCCAACAAATCATAAACACAAATCCCTAACCTCTCCAGTGGGACTTTGAAGGGATATACAGAAGAAGTTTAAGAACAGTATTGTTTTCTCAGATTGATCTCAGATATAGTTTAATTTGTTTTTATTAAAGTTTTTGTTATGCCATGATAGCAGAATACACATACTTTATTGAGTTTATCAAAAATTGTTAGAAAATGTGTTTGTTTTTCATTTTCCCTCCTTTCCTCATAGGTTTGAAGATTCAACCTGGATGTTAAACGTAGAATTTATTTAGTGCGGCCTATATATTCATCAAGAGAGTACTGGAAAATTACAGTCTGAAAAGTGAGGTGGTCTTTAGCTTAGGTTCCACTGTGCATCTCTATTCATCGTTAAAAATAATAACGTTTACGTTGTATATTAGGGGGATGTTATTTGGCCAACAAGCACTTACCTTTCCCACTCAATTACAGGTTGGTCAACTGTCACAACGCTGCTATAGCCGGCTGTGGTCTCATTTTCAGGTAGTAAGGTCGATATGGCTTGCTGAAATGTTTGGGACTGCTCAGCTGGTTGAAGTATACCTTTTATCTAAATATTAAATTAAAACAATTAATTTTCAGTTTGTTTCATATTAAATGGCTTTTTATGCCACAATCACCTATTTCATGGTAGTGAGGGACCTCTGTGCTCCCTGTGGTTAAAGCATTGCACCTTAAACTATAAACTTTCTCGTCTCCATTGGTGGTTCTAGTCCAGCTAAAACCTAAGCCAATTTTTTGCAGAAATTTGCCAACTTACTTGCAGAAGGCCAGTGATCTCTTTTCGGGTTCTTTCCTCCACCACTGAAAACAGTCTTGGCAACTTTATTTGACAAATGATATCAGTTAGCTTAGTGGTTTTACGTGGATGCCAGAGAAAAGCCTGTGCTATTAGTATCTCATGACCTACTGTATACCTGAAGACCCTGGTTATTTTCGCCCTTTTACGACAGACAGCATATTAACCTGGTCTTAAATTTGCCTTACATCGACATGGTCTAATGGATGATAAAAATTTAGCTTGAATATTTTGATTTGCTTTTAATTCCCTCACTCATTTAACACCAAAAGTGGTGAAAATTACCCAGCAGAAATGTCCACGTATACAGTATTTTGTACATGAAGTCAATTGTACATTTTTGTATGTTTTTAGAAGTGTTAGATGTAAGTCCAAACCAGTTTCAAACCTGAAGCATCTTTCTACATATTCTCACTAGGCCAATGTTGTGCTACTGGACTTATTTGTGTATGTCTATAGGTGATAATCAATCTACTAAAAAACCAATCTCACATTGCCCCCGTTTTCTGTTATGTCGGTAGAGGATCTAAAGAACCCCACCATAGGGTCACATGTGAGTGACCTCATAGATGTATCATGTTTAACCATTCCATAAACTTTCAAGATCCTGTAAGTTGTATTTCCATTGGTCAAACAGTACACACCAACAAGAAGTCACTCACATGTGACCACATAGCGGGTTTCGTTATATCCTCTGTACAACATATCAGAAAACGGGAGCGATATGAGAGATCTGTTTTTAATTAGGTCATGTGAAAACTAATTCACCTTTTCATCAACAGCAGATGTTATTAACATGTAGTAAAATCTAGCTCTGTCTTGTACATCTATATCCTGGTATTGAGTCATCATGTAAAACAGCAAATCTCCCATTTCTACAAAAAACATAGAAATGACAATTAAAACAGCAAATCTTCCATTTCTACAAAAAACATAGAAATGACAATTAAAACAGCAAATCTCCCATTTCTACAAAAAACATAGAAATGACAATTAAAACAGCAAATCTTCCATTTAAACAACAAAATTTGAAAAAAAATACAGTCAAATCTTGTTATAACGGCCATTGGTATCCAGTAAAATTACTGTTATATCAAATATACTGTTATATCAAATTTCCAGGCTTGGCGCCAAAAATAAGATTGCATCAACATCCTTTGTTGTTAAACCCCTATTAAATGTTAAACCTCAATTCAATATGATCGCATGAATGATATAAAATGAATACAACTAATAAAATTGTTTTATTGTTATTTTCATTCTTTCAATTTAATAAATTACGTCAAAAATTTTTCATTTTTGATGCTTTGCCATTACAAAAAGTCAATGCTACATGTAATATGAAGGTTTGTTGCCAACAATCACCGCCAGTGCCAGAAAGCAAATATGCAATTATATCAAACAAATTAACATGAATGTTAATTTGTTTCCATGATATTTACGCCGTTAACCAAAAATGTTGTCATATCACATGCCATTACAACAAGAGTTGATTGTGTAAACACATACACAACTACACTAACTAACCAAACACATTGAACTGCAAACACATTGAATTGCAAACACATTGAATTGCAAACACATTGAATTGCAAACACATTGAACTGCAAACACATTGAACTGCAAACACATTACCTATGTATAAACTCTGTGTTCCGTGGCACAACAATATATTTTGGCAAACTGCCAAAATTCCTATTCCCAGTCTCCAACTTCCATTAGCTATTGCCATGGAGTTCTCTGCTAAGTATGTCAGAAATCGTAGAGTTCCCTAAAAACAAAAAAGGAATATTAATAAAAGGCTTTAGTTGAGAAGTGTTCATCTCTGATTATAATTAAACCAAAATCATGATAAAAATGAAATAATGAACAAAGGGGAAAATCTCTAAAAATAAGGATGGTAGAGGCAATTTTTATATGTGACACTCTGTTTTCTTAAGATGTATACCTGCACAAAACATAGGGACTTAAAGTGAAATACAAAATCAATCCTGAAAACATAAACTAACCTTTGGTGAAATTTCCTGCTGTAGCGATGCCCTCTTCAGTACTTGGAGGTAGAAATGGTAATACTGAGCAGCCCGATTTTCTGGTGTTGAAACCACTTGGTGATGAAGTAGATTTAAAATTTCCAAGTAAACAGGACTGGAGAGGGAATAAATAAATAATGATAATACAAACAAGGTCAAAGTGAAAACAGATCACCCATATGATTCTCAGGAAATATGATCTGGCAGGCAATCAACAAAAAAGATGATTGGGAGTGGGGGAAAGTCTCGTCTGACCATCAAAAAAAACAAAACAAAAAAAAAACCAAAAAAACTGAAGTCGACAGTAATGATGAACTTAAAAGGGCAGTATCTGTGTTTACCCAAAACATTATTTTCGATTTTTTTGTACTTTTACTACTTGTTCTAGATGTACAATAACAAATAAGTGCTATACAGTGACAAAAACATCTTATATTCCTATATATTTTTTTAAAATAAGGTCAGATTATTTGTGGTATGCATATACAAATAGTAAGGTTGAATTAATCATTTGCAAGTGAATAATTGCCAAACTTGGTTTCTCAAACAATTTTCACAAAATATATAGGAATATAAAAAAAATTATGCCTGTGTATATCTTACTTATTTTGCTAATGTTATATATCATTCTGAGTAGTAAAAAGGAAAGAATGCCCCTTTAAGGATTAATAAGAACATCATTATATATGTAGATATGCAATTAATCAATGTTATACAATGTGTACATTGAAAAATATACACAAAATGATTATGGCAGAAACAATGAAAGATAGATTTCAAAACAAAACAGAAACAACAACAAACAAATGTGATGCACTCCCTCACCTGTCAGGAGTTGTCTCCCTCATGCACTCAATAAAATCAAGAGCATGTGGAATAAAGTAAGGAAATCCTGATATCAAACCCCGTAAAAATCTGAAACAGAAGAAAATGTACAATTATCTATGGTAACACAAAAAGGCTAGTGATTGAGAAATATATAAATTCTTAATTTTGATTTGAATTGCAGTAAAGAATTTAAGAACTAAATAATTTGTTTGATTCAATATTTATTTGATAAAATTTTACCTTTTTTCACTCTTGATATTTTTTTAGAAAAATACAATACTGCAGTTTCTATGACTTAGGCCAATAAAAAAAATTAATATTCTTAGGGACATTTTACAAAAAAAAAAAAAAGATGAGAGAGGGCAGCTTTTTTGAATTTTTTTTTTACTCTCCAAAAAATGTGATGTAGTAGGGACTTTTTAAAGTTCTTTCTCTCCATCATATATGTAGTTTGAAATTTTATCACTTATTACTTATTAATTATAACTACAAGAAAATACAAATAAACATATATGAAATGAATAAAGAAACTTAAACACACATGTCTATTTGTATTTTCTTAAGGAACATGACAATAAATGATCAGCTGATCTTCATGTTTAAAGTGTCGCTAAAGTGTCAACATATTGCAGTCCATGAATTTGGAGGGAAAGCTCCTGTTTTGGCGTCCTATTGATCCATCTCGCAATCCCTTGATTACTTCCAAAAAGGTGCAATGTTCGCTATAATTTATTGCAATTGTCCATGGAAATAATACACTTCCTGCACACCTTATCTATATGAAAATCATGGTGAACCATGTGTCATTTTTTTTAGGTTTTGGATCATGGAAAACAAAATATATAGATGCTATATAAAGCAAATATTTCAATGAAACAACTGGTGATGTCTAAAATACTGACCAGTCATGATTCCAAATAATGTGGGAACCAACATCAGATTTTTTCCAGGAATTAAATTATTGGCACAGACCTTTTTCTATGTTTTTTAACAAAAATTGAGTGGTAGTGGTAGTTGGGGGGGTTCAAATCTGATGTGCACAGCCCTGAAAAAACAAGAAATTAATTTCATTTGGCCTTACCTGTTAATGTCTTGTGAGAATGATTTACTGCAGTGTCTATGATACATGTGGAACAATGCCCTGAACAGCGCAATGGCTGCTCTATCTCTTCCTGTGTGCCAAACAAGTTTGTGCAGATAACCCACGCTGGCAAGCAGTAAAGCAGCAGCAACACCTAGATTTAAGTACAGACAAAATTTGTTCAAACTGGCCTGAAAGATTCTGAGAAGATGATTTTAAGAATACTCTAAAATTAAATTTATGCCTAATTTTATAGTCAAAATTGCAAACCTTCACAATAATCTCAATTACAGCCATTCTTGGGGGTTTAAAGTCCCATAACTCTGGCAAATACAGTCTACGCCATATTCTTTTGGCTCCCACAGGTCATTCGGACCTGTGTTGGTTCCACACAGATCCGAACCGAATACTGTCAGTCCGAAAAAATTTATAAGGTTAATCGATAAACCACAATTATTATACAGCCTTGATGGAATCCTGATCATGCAGACACAGTCACTTTGACATGCAGTGCTCTACAACAATAAGAAAATCACTTTTCATGTGAATCACTAGTTTTACTAACTAGCCAGGGATTTTTAATATATATAAAAATATATATGTGTGTGTGTGTGTGTGTGTGTTGAGAACATTTTTCCGCATGATGAAATGAAAGAAAACATATTTATTATAAACTGACTTGACTTTATTACATTCACACTGTTATAAATCAAGCGTCAGTCTCCTCTTCGAGCACTAGCCACGACTCGGCACAAGTATTTCTTTAGCCAAGATCTTTCAAAATCAAGCTAGTGTCCGATGATGAGGCAGATTGTTATCTTGAAATTGACACTGATTTAAAGAAAACATCACCTTGTTCTGTTTGGAAAGTTTCGAGTTGAAAGTCGTACAAATGTGACAGCACACAACATGCTTTTTTGACAGTAATCAATGTGAGTCAGATGGTCTAATTTATCGAAACTTAATAGTCAAATGCATTGTTGTAAAGGGCATAGCTGTCCACGATTTCGGTGATGTAATTTCAGAGTGAAAACGGAAAACTTTCGATTTCTGGTTCGGTAGACACTAGTCGAGATATGCGATTGATTTGCAAGTAAACACTCTCCAAAACCTAAAATGGTCGCATCTGCAAATGATTAAGAGCTTTGTAATGAACAAGTAATGACTTGGAGTTAAAAAAAAAACCGTTTATGAGTGCATAATCACTTGGAGTTAAAAAAAAAACGTTTATGAGTGCATAATCACTTGGAGTTAAAAAAAAAAAAACGTTTATGAGTGCATAATCACTTGGAGTTAAAAAAAAAAAACGTTTATGAGTGCATAATCAATGAAAACTTCTACTCAAAATGGTATCGGTCATGTGGTCCGGAAATTGGGAGAACATCGGTCCGAACGGATTTTTATCAGTCAGGACTGACGGACCGATGTTATTGGCATAGATTGCAAATATTGTCCTGTGTTGGTCATAAACATATTCATCTTCAATCACCTTAATATTATGTAACATACCCATTAAGGTTGAAATTTGAGGAATAAACTCAAGTTACCTGGATTGTGCATGTCCATGGCCTGATGACAGACACTGTTTTGTATCTTTGGTATTGCTGATAATATTTAAAACCTTTATGACCTTATGACACGAACTGTGTATGGTCTTTTGACATGTATTACACATGAATTTGATGATATAATTTGTATATGACCTTATGACAGAGATTGTGTATGACCTTATGACAGAAGTGTTGTATCATGGATACAGATCATTTTTATGATGTAACCCATTTATAATACTTACCATCTTCTTTCTGCACCAAAGATGGAAAGCATACATTTAACAAACACAACTTGGCTAGCTGGCAGTCTATAGGATCAAAGACACTGGGATAAAACGCAAGTTTATATTTATCTGCAATGAATTCTGGTACAGATAACTCAGTTCCTGATACCTATAATATGAGGAATAAGTACATAATGTAAGTACAGTGAAACCTGTATATAGGGGCCACCAAAGGGACCCAAAAAATATTGGCCTTTATGTGCAGGTGACCCTTATACACAGGTTCAATTTAGTTGAGGTATGCAGTCAAGGGCCTTTATAAACAGGTCATCCTTATATACAGGTGGCCGCTATAGCAGGTTTTACTGTTATTGATGTGTCATATCTCTAGATAATACCTGTACTATCTCTAGATAATAATTGTCTCATTGCAAGACAAAAAGTATACCATTTCAAGGTGATAAATGTACCCTCTCAAGATAAGTGTATAATGTAAGTAATTAATTTATCACATCTCTAGGTAATAAGTGTAGCATCTCAAGATAATAAGTGTATCATTTCAAAATAAAAAGTGCACTATCTCAAGATAATAAGTATACAAATCTCAAGATAAAAAGTGCACAATCTCAAGATAATGAGTGTAGCATCTCAAGATAATAAGTGTATAATCTCTGGATAATAAGTATACCAGGTCCGGAAGTCACTAAATTTACTCAGTACTCAAGCTCAACTAACTTTTCATGATTTTAAGGTAAAATCAACTGAACTTCATTCTGTAACTAGACATGTTTGTGCATTGATGGCATACAATTGTAAATAATGTTAAAATTATTACTCATTTGAAGAAAACTTCAGAAATATTTAAAAAATGTTTGGAGTATGTACTCAAATTTTGAGTACTGTACTCAATGTATTTATTCATTTTTTTACAGGAAAATCATAAGTGTGACTTAAAAATTTATATAAGAATGATGGAAAATATTGATATATTTCCTAATCACTCAAACCCAAAAGATTTTACTGATTATATAGTCAAAATAATGACATAAATGTTGAGCTTGAGTATTGAGTAAATTTGGTGACTTCGGGCCCGGTTCAAGATTATTAGTGTACCTTCTCAAGATAAGTGTACCATTTCTAGATAATAAATGCACAATCTCCTGATACAAATTGTACCATCTCGAGATAATAGGTGTAGCATCTCAGGACAGTATGTACATAATGTAAGTAATTAACTTATCACTTCTCTAGATAACAAGTGTAGCTTCTCAAGATAATAAGTGTAGAATCTCAAGATACGTGGGATAATAAGTGCACCATCTCAAGATAATAAGTGTACCATTTCACAGTAATTAGTATACAATCTCAAGGTAATAATTGTACCATCTCTACATAATAATTGTACAATCTCAAGATAAGTGATGTGTATAACATCTCAAGATAAAAAATGCAAAATATCTAGATATTAAGTGTATCATCTAAAAAAAATCTCAAGATAATAAGTGTACCATTTGACGGTAATAAGTGTACAATCTCTAGATAACAGGTGTACCACATAAAAATATTAGGTATATCATCCTAAGATGATAAGTGTACCATCTTATGATAATAAATGTACCATCTCTAGATATTAAGGGAATCATCTTAAGATAAGTGATGTGTATAATATCTCAAGATAATAAGTGTACCATCTCTAGATATTAAGTGTATCATCCCAAGATAAGTGATGTGTATAATATCTCAAGATAATACATGTACCATCTGTAGATATTAAGGGTATCATCTCAAGATATGTGATATGAGCAATATCTAAATATAATAAGATAAGATCTAGATAATAAGTGTATCATCTAAAGAAAATATATGTACCATCTCAAGATAATGATGTGTAAAATATTTCAAGATAATAAGTATACCATCTCTAGAAAATAAGTGTACCATCTCTAGATAATAAGTGTACCATCTCTAGATAATATGTGTACCATCTCTAGATAAGTGATATTTGTGTGTGTGTGTGTATATATATATATATATATATAAAATAATGAATATCTGTATGATATCTCTAATAATACTTGTGATAAATGTGTCACATATCAATATAATAGGTTAATAATATCTGAAGATAAGTAAATAATATGTAATATATGTACATATGAATTGAAACAATATCTTTTAAAAATGTCATCAAACTTATGACATACAAAAGTATCATCATAATAATATAATCTTGTCACATATTATATTCAACTGCAATATAGTTGTAAGTCATAGAAAATCAAACCACCTTAGTGACCTACTTGTGAAAAACTTGAAGACCAATGACAGTAGAATAACCTTTGTGCAGGGGTCAAGGCCGGATGATTTAAACCAATTACAATTCTTTCCATCAGCTGTATCTCCTCATTTTCTGTCAAAACTTCTTTTTCAAACTCTCTCTGTGAAAGTCAGAAATACAATTTTACCAATCTCTCATATAGAGTTGTCAGTTCTAGCACACACTCTCTCTCAATCTTTGGTTAACATCTCAATTTTACAAGATTCTTGTAAAATATACAAATATACTCTAGATTTCTCTCTTTAATAAGGTATTTACCTTCTTGTGGGGCCTTTGTGGCCAAGTAGATAGAGCATCGTGCTTTGAATCATGAAGGCTCTCTGGAACATACAGTGCCTGGTCATAAGTGAGTCATAAAAATAAATTTAACGATATAGCCTTAGTAATTTTGTTTTTGTTTGAATTTGTCCTCTGAATTTGGTAGACATCCAAAATTGACGAAAAATGACACATTGAAAACTGGGAGTCTGGGCCTTATATTGATACTGTTTTTTTAGTTTGCATCCATATATTACTTTTGTATCGATGGTTTTATCTGTATGTTTATGAATTACATTACAGATCCATTCATTGTCTTTGTATTTTTAAAATGACTAAATGACCTCGCTAGAATTTTACTCTCATGAAGAATAATGTATTTTTTTTTCTGAAATGATAAATAGATTGCAATGAAATTTCTACTAAATGAGTACCAAAACCTCAACTTAGTGTGGAAGAAATTTTGTTAAAATTGTATAATCTACAGATTCTAAAGGAGTTATTGGAAAAACATATAGGTTATATAGTTTAATTATTTTTTTATGACTCACTTATGGTCATGTACTGTAAGCTGACTTTGTGAGAAAGTTTGCCAGTCTACTTGCGGATGGCGTTCTTGGTGGGTTCTGTCCACCACCATTAAAAACATACTACCAACATGTAACTGAAAAATTGCTCAGTATGGCATAAAACACTATTCAAAATTAATAAATCCAAAAAGTTCTTGCATATTTCTTTAGTTTTAACATAAAATTATTTGATGTGAAAAATACTTTTTTAAAAATGGCTATTAACATACAGACTATATTTTTGTGAAAAATATCCCTACTCTATCTATTCATCCTGTCAGTTACATGTACATTATATAGATTATCTTGTTTTTTGGAGAGAGAGAGAGAGAGAGAGAGAGAGAGAGAGAGCTGACAAACATGAATGAAAGATTGCAACTTTACATTTTGCTCCTACCTTCCAAATTAATCTCATTTAACATAAATAATTTCTATGCATTTCATACCAATTTGATGTGTACATTATATGCACCACACACGACAGAAATTCTATATGATAATTTTAAAGGAGGTTGTTCCAAGTGATTTTGTATGAAAACATATTTGTGTAAATGCATATTATTTGGTATTGTAAAAAACTGTATAACCATATTTGCTCTGCATATAACTTGCTTTGCTAGATCACATCCTCTTGATTACAACAATATTTTATTGACTCAATAATTATCAATACAGTATCACGTTACATACATACACATAGGATCGAGCACTAAAAATCTTCTTATTAAAAGCTCTGTCCTATTGAAAATAAGTTACTTTGAAAATAGAATTCTGTTGATACAATCACACTATGCACAGACAGATAAATACTGTAGTTGTATTTGAATTAGCGCACTCATATTTTAGCTCTCTCAGGTGATATAGATTTATTAGCGCTATCTTAAATTTGCGCAAATAATTTCATAAAATTTGTCGTGTATACAGAGTGTCAGTCTGGAGAAATTTTAGCACTGACCTTGAATTAGCGCAAAAACTTGAGCGCAAAAAGCGCTAATATTAGAATACCGCTAAAATAAGTACAGTTACAGTATGCCCCCTAATCATACATCTTGAGGCATCAAACATTGTTTTTTCTTACCTGTATATACAACACAAGGTGCATCATTGTTGTTTCCATGGTAGCCATGTGATGTAACATGATAGGCTTGAAAATCTACAGAAAAACAAAACACAAAGAAAATGTCAATATTACATTTTAAAAGTGATACATGCGTGTAAGTAACACATGTTTATATTTCTGTAAAGTAATATCGTATGGCAGATTATTTTTTGCCGATTCCTTATTTTTGGCTGATGACATATAAATAATTCATAAACATGCAACTAAAATTTTTTCAAAACCAGATTTTTCCACAAAATATGCAAAGACATGGAATATGAGATGCATTATTTTCAAGTCTCAAAACATCTTTCTGATTCATTTACCCAGTGCAAATTCCCAAATCCGAACTTCATTCTGTTCAGTTTTGAGAGAGTTCTTGGATGTTGATGATAAATAAATTATTCTGGTTCAATCTTTTTACCATTATTAACCACTTGTTGTTTAAGCATTTACACCCAGAGGCATGGGATCACACAGCAGTATATAGTCGGCATTTGAAAGCTGTTTTCAGTACATTACTGTATATCCATGATGAAATTGGTCCAGTGTTCAGAATTTAGAAGGACTGGTACTCAGAAGTTATGATGTAGTTGGAATCAGAAGGAAAAAATACAGGCTTTCTTTTAAAATTGATCAGTATTAGGAGGGGACTGATTTTCAGGAGGTTTGGTTTTTGAAAATTGCACTGTATCAATTAATATCTAATGGTTAATTTATTGGAGTATAACACAATCTACGGTAATTAAAACTGATCTTTCATCGCTCCCATTTTCTGATATGTCGTTAGAGAATATAATGGAAACTGCTATGGGGTCACATATGACTGGATGGGTATGTAAGTTTTTACTAATGAAAATGCAACTTACGCAGTCTTGAAAGTTAATCAAATAGTAAATAGATGTAAACATTATAAAAAAGCTGAACACAAAAAATCGGGAGGTAGAAAATTCCTTTCATAACTTTGGATATGATTGAATATGCGAACATTTGTCATTCGATCAACTTTTAGGATCTTAAAAGTCGCATTTTCATTGCTCGAAAATGACACCCCATTAGATCCTCTTACACAAAATATCAGAAAAAAGGTAGTAATGAGAGATTGGTTTTTAATCATACTGAACAGTAATTGACATCACAATTATACATCAATCTTGTGACTGCCATAATTTGTCCAATATTTTTGGTATCAAAAACTCAGAAGACTTCCAAATATGATATTATTTGGATCCTGTGTAATAGAGTTACTTACTGTCGGTGAGATGTCGGGCAGACTCTGTACCAGACCAATCAATGCCAAGGTGACCTGCCACATGCCACAAGCTGTAAACAGACCAGTGTTGTCCATAATCTGCGATACCAACTGTCTACATTCTGTTGAATCCACAGAAAATGTTCTGTCTATCACCTAGGAAAAGAGAATATATAATCAGGCCTTTCTCTGCTAATTTTGGGAAAATGTCACTGGTGACATAACTGGGAATTTTAATGAGAATTTGTGTCAAATTGGGAAAATAGTTTGCAGACATGTGAATCTAAATGCAATGAAATCTCTCTTTTACATACATTCAATTCTAGCTTTACCGCAACTAAATTCATGGCCATTCTCACAATACATGGAATAATAACATATTTTTTCCAACTATAGAAGATTCTCTTGATAATGCCAAATTCATTATCTCCATCCAACACTTAATTTTTCAAACAAAAGTCCATTTCAAAATGTCAGTTATCTGGATAAACTGCTATTTTGGCCATAGGTGATTGTGGTCAATGAAGCTGCTAATTGGTCACTAGAGGTCACTAGTATAAAGTCAGGGTGCAGTAGTAAGACCAGGTAATTGAAGAATTAAATAAACAAGATAATTACTTAATATGAACTGTTGTCCTGTTTTCTGTTCATTAAAGATATATCTATGATATCAAATAACGGTAACTCTATTTTCCCCAAGATTCGGAAATTCAATTCAGTGCCAAACTTGATATATCTCCATGATTTCTAGGTAACAAAAGGTGGTGGTTTATCAAGAAATGACTGTACATTTTTCACAGATATAAACATACACATGTAAATGACATACAGATATACACACAAACACACATAAAAAAGATCAAGTTGTATGTGTTCGAACTCACGTGTTTATTTGTCACTTGCTGATTATTACCATTGTTGGAGAAGCCACTGAAATAAAGTAATGTGACTTGTGTTAGACTGTGTGATAATACAATACAGCTTATAGAAATTTACAACAAAATCTGACATATAAAAATCAGAGATTCCTTTTAAATAAAATAAATTTTAATTAGCTTATTGTCACATAATTTATCACAATGATTTTCATGATGTTTGTTCTTGTACAACAACATAAAGTCATCAACCAACCCATTTTGCCACTGAAAGGTGGTCTCTCAAAAGAGGTGGCCTTTAAAAGACAAGTGGTCTCTCAAGACAAGTGGTATCTAAAAATATGCAGTCTCTCAAGACAGGCAGTCTCTCAAATCAGGTTGTCTCTCAAGGCAAGTGGTCTCTCAAGACAGGTGGTCTTTCAAAACAGATTGTCTCTCAAATCAGATGGTCACTCAAAACAGGTGTCTCAAGACAGGCAGTCTCTGAAGATGGGTAACTCAAGACAGGCAGTCTCTCATGACAGATATCTCAGGACAGGTAGTCTCTCATGACAGATATCTCAAGACAGGCAGTCTCTCCTGACAGATATCTCAAGACAGGCAGTCTCTCATGACAGATATCTCAAGACAGGCAGTCTCATGACAGATATCTCAAGAAAGGCAATCTCTCATGACAGATATCTCAAGACAGACAGTCTCTCATGACAGATATCTCAAGACAGACAGTCTATCAAGACAGACATCTCAAGACAGCCAGTCTCTAATGACAGATATCTCAAGACAGGCAGTCTGTCATGACAGATATCTCAGGACCGGCAGTCTCTCATGACAGATATCTCAAGACAGGCAGTCTCATGACAGATATCTCAAGACAGACAGTCTCTCATGACAGATATCTCAAGACAGGTGGTCTCTCCTGACAGATATCTCAAGACAGACAGTCTCTTCTGACAGATATCTCAAGACAGGCAGTCTCTCATGACAGATATCTCAGGACAGACAGTCTCTCATGACAGATATCTCAAGACAGGCAGTCTCTTATGACAAATATCTCAAGACAGGCAGTCTCTCATGACAGATATCTCAAGACAGGCAGTCTCTCATGGCAGATATGTCAGGACAGGTAGTCTCTCATGACAGATATCTCAAGACAGGTGGTCCCTCATGACAGATATCTCATGACAGATATCTCATGACAGACAGTCTCTCCTGACAGATATCTCAAGACAGACAGTCTCTCCTGACAGGCATCTCAAGACAGGCAGCCTCTCAAGACAGGCATCTCAAGACAGGCAGTCTCTCAAGACAGGCATCTCAAGACAGGTGGTCTCTATACAGGTGTTTCAAGACAGGTTGTTCCTCAACACAGGTAGTCTCTATACATGTCTCTCAAGACTAGTGGTCTCTATACATGTCTCTCAAGACTAGTGGTCTCTATACAGGTGTCTCAAGACAGATATTCTCTCAATACAGGTTGTCTCTCAATACAGGTTGTCTCTCAAGACACATGTTTATTTAAAGAATAATTTAGATACCAGTCAGTGGTTCTCAGAATGTGGTTTTACAAAATAGGTCTCCCTAACATGAGTGGTATTTCAAAATAAAGTTATAAACTATAGTACACTATATAAAAATGTAAGAATATATACATACACTAAAGCATTCTGTATCATCACCGTGACAACAAGGACGTAATCCTGGTACACATCAGTGCGTTCCTGTCTCATCAACTGTATAAGAGAGTCCTTCTCTTTCCACAATAAACCCTACAAAGAAATGAGATGATTTGATTGTCAGGTACAAAATTGCTGGTATCCCTGACAACATATGAATCAAAGGGACAATTTCTTTGGCATACATTATTTTCAAACAAGAAATTGTACAGTATTCAGGATAAGGGCCCTGAGATCTGGAACAAATTGTGCACTTTAGATACGGGATTATCATGATTTTCTTATTCGTGTTATTAAGAAGAAAGTTTTTCAGAATACCCATGAGTTTAATATATTCAGATTTTAGGTATTTATTTTAAAAAGCATTATTCAAATGAGTAGTTCTCAGGTTCAGAATAATGTCTAGCAAGACAAGTAATCTCTTATGAGATAAGTCTCTCAAGACATTTTCCACTCTACATATATATATATATATATATATATATATATATATATATATATATATATATACCCTTTTCCACCAAATAAGCACCCAGGGAGAAACAAAATTGGAAAAAAGGTGGGTACTTATTGGGACCCATTAATAGTCAAATTGGTGTAAAGCAGTTAAATTTTTAATATTTACATACTGACTGTTATTTCCTTCATTGCAAGTAAACAGACTGGGTTCATTTACATTCAATGCTTGACACACAGCTGTTAAGCTAATTGGTCATATGAAAACCTCCCCCCCAAAAAAGTGAATTATATAGAATGAATTTCATATCAAGCTGACTACAGATTCACAGAAAATGATAATATATAAGGCTTGTTTTTCATTTTTTGAAAAACATGGAATACACATGCAATGACTCATGGAAAAAAAATCAATGTGCAGCACTTTGGTACAGTGATAAAGTTGTTGTAGTTAAAACTGAGGACACCTATCAATATTCTTGTGTTGCTGTGGGCTAGGGATAAACTGATAATCATATTTTGCTGGTCCACATCTCCTTGTCAACCGGCTAGAAAAGATACTTGATCAAGCGTAAAAAAAGAGGGAAGGGACATGAACGTTTATTGGGTCGAATATGGTAAGTACATGTATCTATTGTATACTTACTGGACTCCATTTCTCAAGCTGTAACAAGCACTGGCAAGCTGTGGATCTAATTCTTCTATTCTCAGCATTGTTTATTCCTCTTGTTACTATGGAGATCAAAATTTCTGTCACAGACTTACAAGCATCAGCTTCCTGTAAAATATAATTTGTTAAATCATAGTGACATGTGTCACTTTGATTATTTCCCTTTTACCCACAAAAGCAATAACGTCTTATTTTAACTCATCAACCACTGTTTATGGACAGACAGACAGACAGACTAGACTCACAAAAATCAATAAATAGTATGGTCTACTGTCATAATTCAAGTGTGATTAAGTTCATATTTCATGTAAAATTTATCTGAAAAATTTCTATTCCAAATCATACACCCCTGAGTTCTGACATTAGACTTAACAATTCTTTGAAATGGACTGGTCCAAAGGGACTTCAGAGGTTGATGAATTAATCTGATAAAGAAACTGAGGCATAGGCTAATGTGGAAATCACTGATTAATGAGCATATTATTAATAAACTCTGCCAATATAAAATCCAACAAGGCCAATGCTGCATGGAAAAGATGCATGTACAGTTCGATTTGAAATACAAAAATGCAGCCACTCTCACTTGAATTTTCATTTTGTCACACAACTTCAGTTTTTGCTTTTTGGGGGTTTTTCAATACTGGCTTAGTTTTTATTTTATATTGGGTTTAGTTTTGTCAATATTGATGTAGTTTTGAGTTTCGTATTGTTTGGGCATAAAATACTGTATTATGGCCAATATTACTATAGTTAATAAATAATATATGATAAAATATAAATATACCTGCTGGTCAAACTGTATAAGAAGAGATGTCACTGTTACTAAGACTTGACAACTCAGGAGTGTTTGGCTGTCTTTCTTGCTGCTGTGCTGATAAACATCCAGGAGTGACCCGATGACCTGGTCCACACTGAATACATACATGCAGTTCACATGTGATTAATACTGATAAGTGATGAGTGATGAAATAGACATTGTTGATATTGACGTCAAATTTACTATACTTTTGTATCAATTGGAAGTAAAATTACCACACATGGTGATCTAAGGGTAGCAATATATTCTATATGATTTATACATATGTATAAGGATCTGCACAGCATCTTAAATGGTACACTGTATACATGGTATTTTATTCTCCTGTTTAATTTTCGCTATTTTCACTCTTAGATGAGAGGGCTTTTTTAAATGAAAAGCAAGACTTCAAAGCTGAATAAATGAGGCATGGACATACACGCCATCCATAAGACTATGGTAATTAAGGGTGAGTTTAAAATGGGGTGAATATGTTTTCTGCCATAAAATAACATAAGTAACCAATAACCAATGGGGATAATTTCTAGGTAGGCAGTAAATCTTTTCACAGTGTGCCGTGTAATTGGGGATGCAGTTTTTAAAACATTGCTATGAATGAGATTTTTCATTTCGTTAACCCTTTAAACCCTATTGGCCACAGTTGACTGATCTAAACAATAGAAAAGAACATACCATCTAGATACTTTGAGGTGAATGGTTTAAAGAAGAAAAGGATAAATAAAATTTCATGAAATTTTATGAAAGAGATGTAAAAACAGGATAGAAATGTATACAGTGGAACCTCACTTTTAAGACCACCTACACTTAACTTAATGACTCAGAGTGGTCTGATTAGTGAGTTGGTCTCTTTTTAACTCATTGAGCCCTGTAGCCAGATTGAAACTCACCCATTTCAAAGAATGGTAAAGGTCACTGTCAGAATTTAGGAGTGTATTCTTTTTTGTATCTAAATTCTGTAAAATTTTCACCTGCAATATTAACTTGCTTACTCCTGAATTATGACAGTAGATCATGCTATCTGTTGATTTGGATGAATCAAAATGTGACCTCAAGGGTTGATAAGTTAAGTGAGGTTCTGTATTTACCAGATATTATCAAGATGCTGAAAACTTGTGGTCTAAAATGTGAGGTGGTCGCCTGAGCGAGGTGGTCTTTCAGCAAGGTTCCACTGTAATTATGTATTTACTCATCATCGTAAAACCACAGTCAAGAATCGCTATGCTCTTTCCTACCTGTCGTCTCATGCAGCCAAAATCTCTCATAGCAAATAAATATTTGTAAGGAGTAGGTGTTGTCCAATTTATCCAATCACAGTAGTTGTTATCAGCAACGTAAATTATCACATAGTCTGCTGATCCAATACATTTCTGAAATTATATAAAAGCCTTGATCTGATTGGTTGACGAATGTGAGCACCATTTACTCGCATTGGCAATATGTACGAGAGATTTAGGTTACATGATACCACGGGTAGGAAAGAGCATAGCGATTCCGGACATGGTTTTACCACAATGGTACTTACTTGGTATCTTGTACACCTCCACAACATGCAAATTCTTCTAAGACTGCTAGTAACTCAAACTTTTTTCCTGTGTCTATGTCATCACTGTATAGTACCTGTAGTTGACCAGATAACACTTTATTTGTAAAAATTAAAATTTTTACATAATTAATATTTTGATATGAGAAAACAAATTTGTACACCAGCAGGAAAATGTACACATGAATAGTTCATGCAAGAGTCATCTCCCTTGAATATTAATCCAGAGTTTATCAAATATGTTGTAATAAAAAAAAATAAAAATCACAGATATAGAGTGTTTTTAGTAAGAAAATATGTTAATAACAAGAAATATATTTCCTTGCTTAGGAACATCTACAATCTCTTGATATTTTATTTTGCTATGGCAGTTATAATAATAAGTGTCTTTTAAATATCTATAACATTTCTGACAAATTTGCCACAATTAAAAACCATATATACATATAATTGTTATTAAGACAGTAAAAAAATTTGCATAATTTAAAAGTTGTATAACAAAATAAAACAGTAAACTTCAAAATGTCCATCAATTACATGACTTAATTAACATAATCAATAAATGATTTTGAATTCTTAAATTTATAGCAGGAATTTGTACATTTTAACTATGTTTAATTTTCAATACATGGAATATGCAAATTGCCACTAGGTATCAGTTATTTTGTTTGCTGAAATTCACTATTGCCATGCCAAACTCTACAACACTTCAGTTACAGTTGAGTCCAGTAATGCTGCATGGCCAGGACCATTGCATGGTCTGTAACATTGCACACCATCCAAATTAACAAATTATGTTGTTATACCTTTACTTTTTGTTCTCTATACTCTCCTATGACAAAAAAAGTCCAAAATTCCAAGTGTTTGCCTCACAAAAATGTTGAACAGTCAACATTGAAATGTTGACAGGCTTTGTGTGAAATGTTGCACGCTTATTATGTACATCACAGCTCATTACTTTTCGAAACCCTCAGACCAAACCATTACCTTCAGTGTTTGGCCTCAGGCTAAATGGTGAAAACAGTGAAGCAGATTGACATAAATAAACATTTTTACTACTATTTTGGATATCCATTTTTTTTATTACTAACATGCTTTAATCCAGTGAATAAAATCAGAAAAACAATGAATAATGTGTCACTGTTTATTTATGAGTATTGTCTCATGTTGATATTTTGCTAGTCCTTTTTTGGGAAGAGAAACTCGCATGGAAGTAATATACACTTACCCCAGCCATCATCAAACATGTAAAGTCATTGTAAAATGCCTTATTGATTGTGACTGACAAACAGGATTCCATCTACGTATATGTAAGAAATGTAAACCAAGAGCAAACAAAATGCACAAAAAGTCATAGCTGCTTTAAGATAACATTTTCACTGTGAAATGTGATGTCACTCATTCTGTTTGATTTCAAGAAATTTCCAGAGGATTTTTTTATTACTTTCATCATTTTTCCTAAAAGTTTTATTGGTGTTAATTTAATAAGTATGCAATGTTAGGCAACAAATTTGATGATTTGAAAACATGAAGGTGGTGAAGTTAAAAGTGGGGCTATCTGACCACTCATTTTCCTGAAATATTCTGGAATGTAAAGGTAAGAGCATGCAGAGGCTTCCAAGACAATGTTTCTTTTCTCTAATTTAAATCAAGTGTACACAGTCTAAATTCACAAATTTTTGGCCCCTTAACCTTCATCAAGTGAAAGGTGACAATATCTGTTAGTCCTATAAAATAAGCCTTTGTTGGTTCAAATCATTTGCTTTCGATGCTTTTTACCAGATATTTATTTTTACCATTAATGCTGAACCACGAAGTCTTATCGGAAGTTGCCATTTTCTCGTGGCAAGTTCCCAACAAATTTTTGTAGGAATTTTGAATGGCTATTTGAAATGTTTTCAACAGTCTTGAGTTTATTTTTGTCATTTTTATTATAGATAAACATCTCAAATATTTACAAACATTGTTTACCGAATCATATGGTAGAGCTATATCCTACTTTGAAACACTTTTCCAACTGTCACCCCCTCCTTTTAGACTGTCTCGCAGCCCGGGTCATTACGAGATGTTCTGCAGTCTTTCAGAATGCTACGAGAAAACTGCTACTTCTGATAAAACTTCATGGTTCAGCATCATCCGATAAAAAACAACGTTGAAACCAAAAATATTGAACCAACGAAGGCTTATATTATAATATCTGTATAAGCTACATGGTATCAAAGCTGGATAATTAACAGATTGCAAAATCTAAATTGTAAATTATCAAGCTTTGATACCATGTGCTGTAGCTTACATAGATATTGTCTTCTTTCACTAAAGGCCATTAAGGGGCTGAAAACTGGTGAATTTAGAGTGTATTTACTGTTTTTATAAAAAATCAAGTATATTACTGACGTTTTTCTGCAATTGCAAAAGAAAGAGCTGGTGTGCGCAGCGTTACCAGACAAACATGTACTAGTGGCAGCTAGTTTTTAACTGTGGAGGAGAGAACCTTTTTACAATGTACCCAGGAAGAAACATTAAGCTGTTTGCAAGTAAACTCACATGCTTTTTCAAAATATCAGATGAGGTTCCAGCGGGGCTCGAACCTGTGCTGACAACAGCTCTTGAACAGGTGAGTCTTCAGAATAAGAAATGCAAAGAAAATGATAAGAACAATTTAGAATAACATGGGTTTCCCTGCTCAGAAGGCCAACATCTAATGTTACTATTGACTGAAACCCAAACTCATTATATGACATCTCAACTTTTTCTAAATACTCAGTAAAGTAGCCTAATTTATTTTTCATATATATTTCTGAAAAAAATAATTCTGGTTGTAGTGATGTAACCACTGCAAAAAGAATGACAAAGTTCATGGAAGGCAATGTGTCACCTTCAGGAGATCATAGACGAAGAACTCATCTTCAAAAATCTTTTCGGTATGTCCACTGATTATATTCAGCCGAAAAGACAATATCTTTCTCTCCCAGTCAGTGCTGTTCATAGTCAGTCAGCTGACGATTTTTTCCATTGCAACTCTTTTGCAAAGGAGATTCGAATGGTTGCTATTATAATTGTTAAACTTGTAATCGGGTTGCATTAGTACTACACCGGATTGGATTCTAATTTTTATTTTTCGATTGCCTTTAATATCAATATAGATATAGATTTAGTTTCTTTTTTCAACATCCAGTATTCAATTTCTTATTAGTTCATTACTGACCTTAGTTATTTTCAATAAGTGTACAGTTTATTTTCACATCCGTCACAAAAATAACATATTTTTTATATTGATGTTACAAGACAAAATGCGCAGATAAATAGGCTGAAATTATATATCGAAGTATGATTTACACCACATATTTTTATCAGCAGCGATATCAAACATTTTATAAAGTGTCCTAAACATGTCGATAAAGATCGGGATCGAAAAAAATTAATGCTTTTGCTCTAGGTTACCTCAACGCTTCAGACCATGATAATTTTGGCAACTTTCAAAGAGTATGTAATACATTGACCATTTCCAACGTGCAGCCTCCAAGCAACACGGGAGTCAAAACTAAACAAGATAGAAGTAATTAGGTACTTGTCGAATGCAGTTTAAGTGAAATTGCGTTCATCCAAACGGCTTATAAATGAGTGAAGCACAGAGTTCTTCAGAAGAGAGCGAGGATTTATCCAGTTCCGCTTCAACTTCTAGAAATCTTGATGTTGCCTCACCCGCCTCTGTTGATCTTGTAGCGCTGAACAACAAGGTGAATTTTTTTTTTTAAATATCTTGTGATTTAAACGTAATAGAATTTATTTTAAATTTCATTAATGTACAAATGCAAAAGTGAATAAATATAATGTGAGATTTTTTTAAACAATGATTTTGTGTACGTTATTTAATTTATTTTTTGTGTGAAATTGATGTGTGTTATAATGTATGTAATGTATTTCACTGTGTGAAATAATGTGGGTCTTAGACTGAGCCTTAGAGTAAGAATAAGATTAGTATTTGGGATTGTAAGGCTCGGTATATTTAGAACTGGTTTGTGTTTAGTACTTGAGATGCGACTTGGCTTTTTGCATTTGGCCAACAAATATATATGTGTGTTTCCTGTTACTTGTCCCCTAAAATTAGGGTAGGTACATTTGTAGGTCGGTAAACACTTTTTTTTTTAACAAAGTTTACTTATTTACAACAATTCTATTATAATAATGATATTTATAATGATGTATAATGCCGTAAGCAATGGTATACCGCAAGTATTGGTCCACACATTCTAGAAGTAGAACCGATGGTACATGTACATGTACTCACCTTTTCTTTATGGTGGTACCAATCAAAAAGTTCAGAAACCTTGTTGTGGTCAGGAACCGGCATAATAAACCACCTAGGGTCTTGGTTGTGGGAGCTAAACCCAAATTGGCAGGCACGCTTGTCATATTAAATGTCCTATTTGAAATCGAATTTCCTCTGACCAATAATCTAAATCAGTTGGATGTCTGATTTGACGGCACTCTAATTGAATTAAGCACGTCATGACACTGATCGTCAAATGGTCCATGCCACACTACATTTAAAATCGAAAACGTTACTTCAAAGTTTTGGATTTTGATGCGATAATAAGTAGTAGGGTCGGAAGGGGAAAATAGGGTCAGTCGGGTACCTGGAAACACTTTTTTTCTTTTTTCAGAATACAATTTCTTTATTATTTTGTCTGTCTGTCTCTCTCTCTCCCTCTCTCTCTCTCTCCTGTTTTTATTTGTCACTTGAGTCCCAAGTTGGGGGATTTATTGGGTCAAATGAGGTACATGTATGTTACAATTCTTACATGATGAAACAATACAAAATCATTAATATAATTTGTGAGATTTCTGAACTTCAGGTTGTTTCAATGAGAGCTACCGTCAAGCGAGTCAAGATTCAGGTCATACACAAGATGACACGGCATATTGAGACGCTTAAAAAGAAACGGTAAATATTTGTACATGTATTTAATATTTAATTTCATTTCCAAACTATTTTTTTTATTTGTAGAAATACAGTAAAACCTGCTTTAGCGACCACCTGTGTTTAATGACCACCTTGTCACAAAGACCATTTTTTTGCTATCCCCAATAGTACCATTGGTGTACAATTTAACCTCTATAGTCTATATAAAGACCGCCTCCCCAGGCCTATAAAGACTGGTTTTGTTGTTTCCCTAAGGGGTTCTATATATGCAAGCCTCACTGTAGTTCAAGATGAAATAAACATGAATTTTAGCCATCACAAGACCATACTTATACATTAGCACAGGTAAACAAAATAAGTGCTCATTAAACAATTATAAAGTAATCCTATGTACTCCAAATATGAAACTATCAGTTTACAATTCTCGTTAATTCTTGGTTTTTTTTTTATATTTTTCAGTGGTTCTGAAAAACAGATAGAAAAGAATAAAAGAAAAGGAGAGAGGTTATTGGAGGAAGTTCAGGTTATAAAAGTAAGAACTACATGGATTGCATAAACAATAAAATCCTTGTCCATAAAGTATCCCTATCCTCTTTATTAGAAAAATTTTGAAGTTTTACACCACACTCAACAATTTTTTAAGTTATATAGTGGCAGCCAAACCTGGTTACAGTGTACCTGGCAAACTTTCTTGCAAAAAACAACTAAGGTTCCAGTGGGACTCGGAACCTGTGCTGACCAAAAGTGAGCAACTTCTTGGTTCAAAGCACAATGCTCTAACCATACGGCCACAGAGGTCCCTATTGGAGAAAATTTCAATATGTTAAGAGATATATATATTAGGCATCTCTGGAAAAAATTAAGACTTATTTTGACAAGGAGATTAGCCTTTTAATGACTACAAATTCCACTTTATATCAATCTTTCATCCCCAAATATCCAAATGGTATGCTCTTTTCTGTTGATTCAGATCAGACTATTATGGTCTGTAGAGTTGAAAGGGCTCATCTTTAAAATGTAAATACACAGGGGAACATTGTTAAACTGTTTGGATGAAACAAGACAAATCTTTATTTTGGTGAATCTGGAGAAAATAATGGGATTTATTTTGTATATTGTCAGTATTATATATCGGTAATTATCACTCTTTGTTTTATTCAGGATTTAAAACCAGATAAGATAGCAAAATACTCCCTAGCTCATACAGACTCATTTTCAGAGATTTCAAAACAGGTAAGATGATTTTAACACCCCCTACTGAAATTTAACTTGAGCTACTTAAACATGCACTTATAACATATCCTGTTGTGAAACTGCTGAAAAATACCGATGAAGTTTTGTCAGCTCACCTGGGACGAAGCTGTAAACTTTTCACATTTTTTACTTCTTCTTTAATCATTGAAGAGATTTTGATGAAACTTTACAGGAAGCAAGTACTCAAGGTCTTCTACCAAGTTTGTATTTTCAGCCAGATCGATCTATGGAATCATCCAGGGTGGGGCAAAATAGGTCCCAGAGGGTACCACTCTTTGAAAGTCTTCTGCTCTAGAACTTCTGAATTTATTGAAAAATGGATTGTTTCTGGGTGATCTACATGAATGTATGATTCAAGTTTGTATTTTTTGAGAAATCAAAACATCAATTTTTTATGCTTTTTTGACGTCTTTTCAAACTTGTCATATTCATTTCATTTTTAGCTCACCTGGCTATAGCCAGGGTGATCTTTTGCTATCACGTGGCGTCTGTCGTTCGGCGTAAACTTTTCATTCAAAGATCTTCTCCTCTGAAACCACAAGGCCAATAGGAACCAAACTTGGTCACAATAGTCCTTGGATGGTCCCCTTTAAAAAATGTGTTCGGCAAATCCACATCCCAGCCAGCGTGGAACATAGTTTAACATTGAACCCTATGGGAAAACATTTGCAAAGTTCTTCTCTTCTGAAACTACTCAGCCAATTGGAACCAAACTTGGTCACAATAGTCCTTGGATGGTCCCCTTTAAAAAATGTGTTCGGCAAGTCTGCATCCCATCCAAGATGGCTGCCAGCGTGGAACATAGTTTAACATTGAACCCTATGGGAAAACACTTGCAAAGTTCTTCTCTTCTGAAACTACTAAGCCAATTGGAACCAAACTTGGTCACAATAGTCCTTGGGTGATCCCCTTTAAAAAAATGTGTCGGGCAAGTCCACATCCCATCCAGGATGGCCGCCAGTGTGGAACATAATTAAACATTGAACCCTGTGGGAAAAACACTTGCAGAGTTCTTCTTTTCTGAAACTACTTAGCCAGTTAGAACCAAACTTTATGACAATAGTCCTTAGTTAACCCCCTTAGAAATGTGTCTGATAAGTTTGCATTTTATGCAAGATGTAAGATTTATTGACCCTTTAATGCTGAATTTTCACAATTTTTATACTTTCGGTCATTTAATTCGAAAACTATTAGAGATAGAGGTTAAGAGTAAATTGCAAAAATGTTAAGCATGTCAAGGGCTACATATTGTTTATCTGAGTCAAAGGTGTCCAACGATCCCTGATAGGAGTTATTGCCCCTTTTATGCTGAATTTTCACAAATTTTTTACATTTGGTCTTTTAATTCAAAAACTATTAGATAGAGGTTAAGTGTAAATTTTAAAAATATCCCTTTCTGCACCTTTCCTTTGCAATGCCTCAACATATTTGATATTTGGTCTGACGCTTGAAAATGGTTTGTATTGTGTATGCATCACATGTAAATGTGATCAACTACTTCCTTTTTGCCAATTTTATGAAAAACTGTTCTATAGGCCACTTTCTGACTTTTATGAGTATTTTATCCATTTTATATAATCAAGTAATGAAAAACTTGTCTCTTTTTTTTGTCGAAGTACTTTGTATTCCATGCAGTATTCTGCATGTAGTTGTCATTTATTACATGACTTTGGAGATATTGAATGATGTATAAAAGACGAAAAAGGAACAAAGATCAAATAGCACCTAACAAATTTTAAAAAATGACTTTAAAAAATCATTGTTTCACCTATACAATGAGCAAATATTCACATCTCATAGTAAACAAAGGGCAGAAAAATGATTTCCACAAAAATACATTTTGTTTCTTCTGCATGTCCACTTCCTGTAATACATGTATTTATTTATTTTTCTTTGTCTAACACAGTTGGGGAGAGAATGCAAGTTTCATCCATTAGTCAGTCTATAACAAAGTAACTTAAGTATGTACATGTCATAAATGAAAAATCTTTTGTCCATCTACACATTTTATTTAATACTTGATGTCAATATAAAGAAATGTGAAAAAAGACAAAAATATGGAGTAAAGTGGTCAATAAAACAGATAACACATGTGTAAAAATGAAACACACATCCAGATATTACATCATGGCCTTCAAAAATGGCAGGCCATACCATGAAACAAGCTCTGAAAGGCCCCAACAAAGAAAAAAGAAATAGCACTATCCAGTGGCACAACCAAGTGCAAAAGTATCCCACAAGAAACTCAAAGGTTATAACTTAAGACAAACTAATGGCCTAAGTCTTCCTGACTTAAGACAGGCACATATAAATGCGATGGGGTTAAACTAGTTTTATTAGTGATGCCAAACCTTCCCCCTAATTTGAATGGCCAAAAGTTATAGCTAAAAAAGAAACAATACACACTTTAAAAATTATTTCAAAATGCTTCCAACTCGAGAGAATGGGGTAAAACATAAAGACATAAAACACAAACCATCCAAAAGAGTGCTCGCAGTTAGCTGAAACAAAGTTACATTGTTTGATTTTCGTCTTTTTAACCTCTCCTGTTTCATCTAATATGACCACCAGCAGGGAACTATGTTTAACATTGGTTCCTAACTGAAAACACTATTAAATATCTTCTCCTTTGAAATTATTAGATCAATCCTCTGAAACCACAAGGCCAATTGGAACCAACTTTGGTCCCAATAGTCCTTGGATACTCTTAAAAATATTTCTGGCAAGCCAGTACCCTATCCCAGATGGTCACCAGCAGGAAACATAGTTTAATATTAGACCCTATGAAAAAAACATTCTTATCTAACATATTGTAACTACTAGTCCAAAAGGAACCAAACATGGTCACAATAGCCTTTGGATGACTCTTTTTGAAATGTGTGTAGCAAATGACACCAGCAGAAAACATAGTTTAACATTGGACTCTATGGGAATACATTTTAAGATCTCGTCTAGAACCACAGGGCCAATTTGGAACTAAAACTGGTCATAATAGTCCTTGAGTGGTGCCCTTTAAAATGTCCAGCATGTCCTTTGTTCCACCTCTTTAAAAGATATGTCCACAAGTATTTATACTGTCCCCCTCACAAATAGTCTGGCAATTCTGCAGATGACAGCCAGAATCAAAGGTAATACTGTGCATGCTAGGGGGAACAAAATCAAACGCCCCCACTGAAACAGTAAATAAATATCAAGTGGATTTTCAAAGAGCCATGGTCCAGGTGATCGATACAGGCTCTTGAGAGCCTCTTGTTGTATGATTTCTTTTATTATCTCCCCTTATATTCACTATGCTGCATCATTCATTGTGTTTCACTTGTATATAGGTTGAAAAATGTTTTTGTGAAAGAATTTTGCTGAATTGTTATTTTTAAAATTTGTATTTACTTGAAGAAATGTTTTTGTGCTAGAAATTTGCCCAAATCTAATTTTTAGAAGTTTTTATGACTTTCTTAAGATTGCGAAAAAGAGGGGATAGTTTTTCACATGGTTAGCTTATTCTTGGAAACAACTGAAGCGATTTCAACCAAATTTTACAGGAAGCAAGTACTCACAGTCCTTTACCATATTTGTGCATTTTTGGCCAGATCAACCTGAATATCCTTCTTGGTCTTCTTTCCACATTTGTAGATGGTTCTCAGATGAGCGAATACAGCATTATTTTTAAATGATTGTCCATCGTTAAAATGTGTGCTCTCATTTGCAGCCTGATGTGTCAGTGGAATCACGTGCTTTGGCGAGACTGGCGGAGCATAAACTGTTGTCCGATTCTGTGAAGAGTTTCAGGAGAGACCACGAAGACTGGAAGTCTCTAGCTGCTTTTCTGATCAGCAGAAATTCTGGACGAAGGTTTAAGAAAAAGAAACTAAATGCTGTTGACAAAATAATTACAAATGTGCGAGCCGGTGAAGTGATGGTGAAGTCCTACTTAGAAAAAAGACTGCAGGGCCAAAACATACCTGTCGGCCCTATCCTTATGTCAGGGGAAAAGGAGGAAGAGGAGAAGGTTCATGATTTCCAAAGGTCGGATATTGCTGTTCGTGACCTCAATGAAAGTGATGATTCTTCCTCGGACGAAAATAGTGAAAGTGAAAATAGTGATGATATTAACAATGAAAAAGTAAATAAACCACCTGATCCCGGCAATGATTCAGATCTCAGTGATGTTGTGCCAGGACTGACCAACGTCAAACCAAAATCAACAGCAATTAGAAGACATCAAATGGTCATAGAAAAGTTCAATTTAGACGAAGACGATAATGGACTAAATAAAGAATCTGTTCCAAACTTCTTGATTTCCGATGATGTTCAGTGCAAAAATCCATCAACTAGAAAAAGAACAAAAACGAAGAAAGACTCCTTTTTTGTGACTAGTGATGATTCAGATGCTGATGATGAAGGAGATGATAAAAGTGATGAAGATGATAAAAGTGAAAATAGTGATGATGATTCATCTAATGAGGAAAGGTTAGAAAGGGGTAAATCAGCATTTCAATCTACGTTTCTAGGATCTCTTTCAGAAAAAAAGTGGAGAAAATCAGCCGAGGACAGGAGGAGACATCAATTTTCTGGAGATCACACAGGAAATTACAGAGGTAGGGGGCGTGGATTTAGAGGAAATCCACAAAATCGTGGCAGAGGAAGACCTGGAGGCGACACATTTAGGTCAAATCACAGGCCCTTTGGTACTGACAAATTTCGTGGACAAATGCAGAGAGGAAAAGAAACTGGTCCACACCAGCATAGCAACAGAGGGTATGATTTTGTCATTGTACAATATAAATACTCGTGAATTTTCCACTGCCAAAATAAGGCCCCATTCTAAATGCAAAAAACAATGTATTTTTTCCCAATTTGCAGTTGAAACTTCCCAACTGAAGTCAAATGATGAAGAGATTCTTGTATTCTCACATAGTTTTGTGTATTTCTAGATCTCCCAACTTCAATAAAATTTTGCTAAAATTGCGAATTGAAAAGGCCCAGGCCAAGTCCCCATTCCCAAGAGTGTTGAAAATCCCTGATACTAATAGTGGTTTCTTTTTTTCACCCATACACAGAGATATGTTAATTCAAAATTTATTGACATTTTCTTAAAATAAACAAACTTTCAATGATTAAAAATTTACATAAATCATTGGGTTTTTTCTACATAATTTATTGCACAATTTCTCCATAGATTCTCCTTTAAGATTTAGGAGGAAAAACATCATCTTTTATGGCGAATATCATTCTACTTTTGGATATAAACTGAATGAAATTATTTGTTATCATGAACTATATCAGGACTTTATATAAATGATATTTAGGATTCCAATATGCTCTTTCATTATCCAATAAAAGGTTGTATATTATAATTGCCATGGTGACAACAGGGGCTGAAAATTCTTTAAGCCTGAGGTCTGCATGGTCTGGGACCTAGTACATATTTTACTTTTGGACCTTGTGATATTCTGGCCATGTGAGTCAAACAAAGTACCTACATTTGTCACAACCAAACAAAAGCAAAACAGTACTAGTTATATATATTGTCCAATTATACTTGTGTAAAACTTAAAGATCTACCAGATATGGGGAGCTTATGACCCAGACAAAACAAAATCAACAATGCAGGGGCAGATCTTTCTAAACTAATGGAGAGAGGGGCATGGTCATTTTATGCAACATTCTGTCCCATCAATGTGTGTACACATACATGTACCAGATAGGTCAGTCTTCATTAATGAAGTACTGCTTTATGACCCATAGAAGGGGCATAACTCTAACCTAACCAGTTTAAGGGTATACTCATACATGTATCATGAATTTTCCATGCTATCATACAGGGCCAAAATAAAGCGAAACAAATGCATTTTTCACAATTTGCACTCAATTTGCAGTTTGAAATTTCCCAGTTGAAGTCAGTCAAATGACAGATGTAATTTGATAGAGTAAAACTACATTTTTTAACATTTTATGGTCCAGACAAATTGTGTAACTTGTTTTAAATTTCCCAATCTATTCCACCAAGGCGTATAAATGTACTAAATATGGTAAGTCTAGGTTATGAAATGGCAAATTTATAGCCCAGGCAAACAAAAGCTAATGGAAAGACATACTGTATACCTGGAAATTTTCGCCCTTAGATAAGAGTGCAAAATTTGAAATGAAAGCGAAATTTTAAAGCTAAATAATTGAATATGGACATGTGTGCCATCAATGAGACTACAGTGATTTAGGGCAAATTTAAGAAGCCCCAGGGGTGAATGTGTTTTCTGTATTGGTAGTAATAAAGGCGAAAATAACCAGGGACGGAAATTTCCAGGTATAATATATACATTCTGTCATACAACAGACGTATAAAAAATATGAAAAAAATAAAAAATGATAATGTGGCATATGGAAAACATTGAATAATTTTTACTTGCAGTGGTCGTAATATAGCACATGGTTCTCAGATGTCATACCAGGAGAAGAAAAATACAGGTAAACTTTGGATTCTTTAACTCTTGTATCCTGTTATACATAACCATGCTTCTGATTATATACTTGACCACTCACAATGCTAGATTGATTTTTTGGGGTGCCATTCTCTTAAAATGTGTACAGTCAGACTTACAGAAAAGGTCACCTGTATATAAAGGGCACCTGCTTGTGAAGGCCATTCAAATAAACCTCTTTGTAATGGTTACTTTTGCCTGTTTCCTTGAGTGGCTTTTATAGACCACTGTGATGCCACCAGCTTTAGGTGAAGTGCCACAAATATTGACCTCTGCTATGCAGGGTTCACCCTAAATATAGCCAATTTAACCATTGAATTTTTTTTCAAGATTGGCCAAAAAAAATTTTTTTTTTTTTTTTTTTTTTTGTGGTCATGTTTGGACTGTATCATACAGTCATTCACAAGAGAATAATATGGCACCCAGTACACAATACACCCAGCTTGAGTAAGGACATTCTTGATTGATAACAGCAAAATTGTCTCAAAAAAATTCTCCCAATCTAGGAAACCTTCATGTTGGCAAATATAAACATTTGAATAATCAACAAACTAGCCTTTTAAAATGTACTTAGTTTAATGCTTCGTGGTTGGAATTTTTAGACAGTTAATTGTTAATTTGTTTATTTCAGATCCTCAGCTTGACACAAACACCGTTTTACATCCATCATGGCAGGCAAGCAAGAAAAGAAAAGAACAGTCTAAAATCCAGACGTTTCAGGGGAAAAAAATTAAATTTGATGACGATGATTGACAGGTGTCTTAGAAAGAGTTGACAGACTTGAATAAGATAAAAATGTTAATATTCACAAAATCATGGAATAATGAGTTGAATAACATATGTACATTGTAGGATATATAATAATTTTTACAACTGATATTAAAAGTGTGTAACAGTACTACAGTTCTTGTTTTTGGTTGTGAATTTAAAAGAATAAAAATTTATGTACTGTGGCTTTGTTAGTGCTAAAGGTCACCACTGGCGAGTAATTTTCAGATGTGGCTTAAAAAAAGCTGTTGAGAAAGCCGCTTTGGTGATTGTAATATTACCTCCGGATTAAAATCAGATGCTCATAGGATTGGCTGAACACACTGTAGAAAATAGTTACCTGAAATGGAACCGTTAAAACAGTTCCTGATTTATGTCTCATTTGAATTTTGTTTCAAATGCATGTGGCTAATCAAATGCAAATATGGCTAAGAAAAAAATTGGTGATTAGCCACTTTGGCTATTGCCATTTTTTTTGTCTTCGGCTAACACCGAGGGTCATCTGCAGAACCTGTAGACATAGACTGTGTACTTATCTAAGTTACATAGAACCAGCACAACACCACAAAACTGATCTATTTCAAGTTGGTCCATTCCATTATGGTTCGTCATAATAGTGCGGAGTTTCAAAGAAAAAGTAGGGCACCATCACTTCCGGTTGAATAGTTTATCATATACATGACAATAGTTTATCATATACATGACAATAATTTATCATATACATGACAATAGTTTATCATATACATGACCTGGATAATGGATATCGTGAAGTGATAAGGTCCAGATTTGAAAAGTAGCCTACAGGAATATGACGACACTTGTCATCTTTACAAGAGGGAACATTTATCAAAACTTTATCCCTGGCAGATGAACTGAAACAAGATATTACTGAATGTTGTTGATGTAAATATTATGGAACCTGAAGTTACCGTGTCCGACTTTCTGTTCAAGTTACGTTTGTTTATTTTGTTTGTTTATTGTTGTCTAATGTCCCACTCAAGAATATTTCACTCATATGGAGACGTCACCAAATGCTGGTGAAGGACTTCAAATTTTGGCCTATGCACTTACGGCCATTGAGCAGTGAGGGTTCTTTAACATGCCGACACCTATTGTGACACGGGACCTTGGTTTTTGCTGTCTCAACTGAAGGACAGGAAACCAACCTGCCGCTGCCTGGACTCAAACTCACGACCTAACGATCAAGAGTCGAGCGCACCACCAACTGAGCCAGTCCGGCTCTCAAGTTACATAATCGGGGACTGAAGTCACCAAATATACTCAGTACTCATGCTCAACTAACTTTTCATTATTTTAAGGTAAAAACATGCAAAATTTATTGCGTCACTGGACATGTTCGCATATTGATGGCATACAATTGTAAATAATGATCAAAATTATTGCTCATTTGAGGAAAACTTCTGAAATATTGAAATATTATTTGAGTATGTACTCAAATTTTGAGTACCGTACTCATCATATTTATTTATTTTGACAGGAAAATCCTAATTATGACTCAAAAATTTATATGTGAATGATAAAAAATAATAATATGCTTCCTAATCATTCAAACCCAAATATCTTACAAATGATTTTATAGTCAACATAATGAAATAAAAGTTTAGCTTAAGTTTTGAGTAAATTTGGGGACTTTGGGGCCAGAGTACAAACTATTTTAAAAAAGCTCAATAGAATGGAACAACTCGATAAAATCTATTCTGTAAATAAGCTGCTACTATTTTTTATGAAAACATTTAAAGCATTCTTGTATATCTATTGTATAGAAGTATTAGTAAGGATGTATAACGGGTGAGAAAAAATTGTATGGTCAGATTTGATGCCAAGCCTTGTGTAATCTGTGTGGCGGCTCTATTCACCAAGCTATATGGGTGGAAAAGATTTGCTCAGTTGAAGAAAACTTTAGAAATTATGAAATATCAAAAAATAGTTTTAGCATATACATAATCTACCTTTTTTAGTACCAATTTTTTAGGATATTTATTGGGGAGGGGAGACAATATGAATTAAATAAAAAACTTCTCAATATGAACCAAGATTTCACAAACTACTAAATGTAATCTAATTAATAAAATAAAAGTTGGGATTGAGTATTTACTGAATATGGGAGCTCCAAGCCCAGTTGGCACACTGATATCCATTGCAGTCTACAGTTCATATGTTGACTTCCGGATATTTTTAATATCTGCTCAAAAACAACTGTCCACTCTCCAAGTTTAGTAAATAGCATTTTTAGAGTAAGGATAACAAGAATTGGATTTTTCATGCTCCCCCCCCCCCATAAAAAAAAATTTCCGGGGATTATAATAGTCGCTGTCGTGTCCGTTTCTTTGTTCATATATCTTTTAAATCATCAATCAGAGTTTTATCATATTTCACACAAATGTTTGGACATAGGTCACTCGGCACGTCTCTTAAATTTGGAGTAAAGCCTCTTATCTCTTAAACTATACATCATAATTTTATCATGTCACACACCCATTCCAAAGTGGGACAGAAACTTTCGGACAAAGGTTACTCGAGGTCATTTCTGAAAGGTAAAGGTCACTTGGCATATATCCCTAAAATATTTGGAAAGGCCTCATATTTTCAACAATTCATCAGAATTGTATCATATTTCAAAGTTTCCTGGAACAGGAACTTTCAGACAAAGGCCACTTTAGGTCATTTCTGAAAGGTCAAGGTCACTCAGAACATAACCTCAAATACTGGGAAGGCCAAAGGGAGCATCCATTAGTTTACTTTTACTGATTTTCTTCTTTTTTTTCTTTTCAAATCCGTATAGTCATATGGCTAAAGTTTCACTCTATTAAGCTTGGAACGTTTCTCACAAGTAGTCAATGATGGTACAAGTCCATGTGTGTGTTTTTGATGGTGGGCATGTTTTGTTGGTGTGTGCATGTGTTTGTAGGAATGTGTGTTTTTGTGAGTAGTTATGTGTGTCTATTTCAGATTACTTTTAGTTTCCATGTAAATAATTCATTCTTTAGCATAAAGAAAATAAAATCATCACACCAGAGAAAAGTTTTAATGTAAAAATAAACAATTTATATGTAACATACAACATATATAGCTAGCTATCATGTCGCTAGCCATTATTCTGCTGTCCTTGATTAGGATGGTTCATTCATATTAAATATAAAAATAATTTTGAATTTCATAATTACATACTCTCTTAAACATTCAGGTACATTGTCAATGCACTAATATCAATTTCATTGCCATCTAACTAACTAAATTTTGATTATAAATTTTACCTGAATTGACACAAAAAAACCAGCACTGATATATCCAAATCATTATAATGTCTAAATTATTATGTGATTTTTACCTGTTAATTGTATAAATAAATTAGCGGTAGCCAGAATAAATTATGATCAGTTCTTGCTTTACACAGATTTCACTGTCCTCCAGAAAATAATGTCTAATCATGTGATTTACTTCCTCTACATGCAACAATCACCATAGATTCTACCGTTATATTTTGTAATTTGCCGAAAATGTCATTGATGTTAAGACCCTCATACCTCGGACAAACAATCTAGTTTTATAAATGTTTTATATCCCATGTCTTATAATTATTTCTAACTTTGATCTGTAAATATCATTAACTCATTCACCCCTAAAGACACATTTGGACTGGTCTAATTCATTGATATACAGAAGAATCCATTGTTTTTTTCGGGGTTGATAAATTAAGATTGATAATAGTATGCATCCGGCAGTCTTTGTTGGCCATATTTACGAACAGAAGTGTCATCTCGCAAACCAATATCAGTGCGGGACGACCGTCTACTTACTGGAACAAGTATACGCTCTTTCTCGGGCGTTCTAGACGATCTCGCTAATCGACACAGTAAGCATAATAACATAGAAATAACTAAAATAGACAGAATTATAAGCCACACGATAAATCCTATGATGGTATTACGGCTGACGAGACCCGACCCAGTTTCACAGGTTCTTTTCTTCAGACCTACAAAATAAAGCGGTTTTTTGTTCAGTCCACTATCAAACAGCCTGGCATGGAAGTGATTTGATGAAAATCAGATTCAATTTAAATTGTAAATCAAAATGTGTCATGGGATTACACTTATGACTTGCAACCATTTTACAAAGACTTAGGAGTTCACTTTTGACTTAAAACTAAATCGGGTCAGGTCTTTATGACTCCCCAGAGGCAGCAAAGTTTTTGTTGAATGTGTCTTGATGTATCCTTGTAAATGTAGAAGGCATAAGTATTGAAAAACCATAAAAATGGTCCTAATTTTGGTATTAGCTCTGTCCCCCCAAAAAAAGTCTTCCCTTTTTGCTACTTAGATTGATATACAATATCAAAAAAGAAATATACACAGGCATAAAAATTCTTAAATTCCTGTATATTTTGTTAAAATTGCTTGAGAAACCCATGAAGTTTGGCAATTGATTATCAAATTCAATCTCATTATTTGTCTATGCATACCACACTGGACCTGACCTTATGTTCACAAAGTATATAGGAATATGAGATATTTGGTATGCCTGTGTATAGCTCTCACTGTTATTGTAACATTAAGTACAAATAGAAAAATATTGAAATATGTTTTTTGGTATACACAGCTAATGCCCCTTAAATACTTATAACTTTTAAAAGAATCAGAACATTTTAAAAGAATCATTTTATATTAAATGGCCCAGTGCCATGAGGACTGACATATCCTTGTACAAATATTTTGAGTACAAATGTACCTAGATATTTACAAAGCTAATACCATCATACCTTGTGTACAAGCTTCAACTGCCGCCATTGATGCCGTCTTGGGAACGCAATTGCTAGTAGATGGCACATTTATACAGACTTCATACTGATTATTACAACTGCCATGATTAGTGGAACATTCATCCAAATCTGAAAAAGATAAAATACAAAAATAACAGGAAGCATAAAGGGACCTTAAGGAAATCACCTAGTAAATTTGGTCAATTATTAATGCAACATCATGTTTGTTTATTTCTTTTCATTTATATTTACATTGAAATCCGATGAGGTGTTTTAGAGACTGGATCCATACCAGTTATAACACAATCATAATTCTGTATTTAATAAGTCAATACGTTTGAGTAAGCTATATATGTTTGTTTTCATGATGGCGGCTAATTTTCAATGGTAGGGGATCAAGTGAACCCAGTTACAATATGTACCCAGGAAGAGACCACTGTCCTTTCTCAAGTAAACTGACAAACTCTCTAACAAAATCAGCCTAGGTTCCAGCGGGGCTCACACCTGCGCTGACAAGAATTGATGGTTCAAAGTGTGATGCTCTAACCACTCAGCCACGGAGGCACCCACCCAAGTTTTTTGTAATTACAGAGCCGATCCCCATAATTTTTGTTCATGACACATCTTCTTGATATCAATACCACATATACTAGAGATTGTCATATCCTATCTGAAGTACAAAGAGAGTTATGCTCCAGAAAAAGAAGAAGAAGAAGAAACTTGTACAAAAACAATATGTCTCCCTTCTGAGAAGGGGAGACATAAATATAAAATTTGAGCTCCATTACTGAGTAAATCTGGTGACTTTGGGCCCTGGAGAGAGGCAATCTAAAAATCTGAGAAAGACATTATCTCCCATAAGATGGTCCTGAATGTTGTTCATATGTATATCATTTTGACAATAAGAGACTTTCAAGATCTTGAATTGTGCCCCTTATTATTCTACAGTTTTCATGCTACTATCATATGACATTGTTTACATAGGTCGCTAGAGTAGATGATGTCACCAGAGTAGATGCTTGATTTCATACAATAAATCAAAATATTCCATGTCTGGTATAGTTTTCAGATGTTAATGTCAATTTGTTTTTGTCATAAAAGCACTAGTTACAATAATACGGCCTTCAGATATTTCTGCATTTTATTTCTTGATCAACACAAAGACACATACCGGAAATCACTATGGCTTACAAAGTTCAAGTGGTGCACAAAAAATCCAGATCCAAATCGGTTTACGTATAAATTGGAAAACGGTCAATTTTTGGGATGATTTTTACCACGAAGTTCAGTAAGTATACAATTACCTATACATGATCTTCTGTCTGGTCCAATGACGTATCCAGGTCCACAAGTACATTCAAAGCTACCAATCCTCTCCACACAAGCTCCTTGACATCCACCATTGTTTATTCGACATTCATCTTCATCTACACAAAACAAAAACAATCGTGAACATAACTTCATTTCAATAAATATTAACTCTATGCTGTATTGGACCCATTAAGCACCCAGGACAAGACAAAAAATAGGAAGGAAAGGGGTGGGTGCTTATTGGGACCGATTAATCCACAAACTTGACAATTGTTTTTATGAGGCACGGTGGTAAAGTTTTTTGACATCTATTGACATTCTTCTATTGCTAGGAGGCTAGAGATAAACTGTTACATGTACTTACATTTTTCTGGCCCACATCTCGTCAACCATCTAGAAAAGATACTCGATTGTGTGTAAAAAGTGTGAGTAAATCTGAACTATAGGGATGGGGCGCTTAATGGAAAATTAAGGCATTAATAGCCAGGGTCTAGGGCCAAAAATGGTAATCTTTATTAACTACAAAGGAAAATCACTGATGTGAAAAACATTGCATGCGATCAAAGCAAGAGTTTGAAAGTTTTAAAGTCACATTCTGGGGACGTTATTGTAATTTTCTGGATGTTATTGTAATTTTACATTTTCATTAGAAAACCACTGAAAATGAAAAATATTTCAAAAAATTTGATGAATTGATTGAGTTATTAGGGGAATTCCATATGAATTCTTAAATTTACCCTGGTGAACGAGTGATATAACGGGTTTGCTTGACTCACCGCGAGAGTACTTTTCCGGCACAGTCTCTGAACATGTTACAATCAAATGTACAAGGGCAGGAAGTAGTTATTTCAAAGATGTCCATAAAATTATAATTCACGTAAGTTTATGGCTAAATTGTTGCCAAGGACAGTGTTCCAGCGCATCTAATTAATGTTCCACTTATCTGCATTGTCCTGGACAGTGAAATGAACATGCTCATTACAGTGTCACCACGTGACCGGCAACACCTTACCGTTATATTAATAGATCAATGTGTTAGTTTTTTTTTCACGATTAATTAACTATTAAGTTAGAAAAGGACTTTGAAAATATGACAAAAGTATATAAGAGAGTACAGAAAAGTTTATTTATGAACATTACTCCTGGAATGTGGCTTTAAATGTGACAGACAGGCAAACAAATAGTCTGGGGAAAAAATGCCTTCCAGCCCCATTGGAAAGGAAGGAGTAATTATTTTCCTTTTTTAAGTATGGTCAAAAACTGCAGAATATCATCGAGAAATAATTTGCATTTGTTTTATCTGAATCATACAAATAAGTATTCAATGGTTTGCCTTGTACACTGAACGTAGAGAATATAATTATACCTGGAAATCAGCAAACACAATGGTGAGCCAAAGTGAGGAAATGTCCAAAATATGGAAAAGAATGATCAAAAGCAGACGGACAGACACAAGGTTACATACATAAGGTAAGACCTCTCTCCCACCTCTTGACATCCGGAGGGGAATCAACAATCAATATGGACATTTTTATGAATCACATGATACAAAAGTTTGACAAACAGCAAGGATATGTGTTGCAGATTTACCTAATTTCAACCCTACACACCATAATGGACTGGTCTTAAACAATGGAAAAGAGCATACCACTCAGATACTCAGGAGTGATAGGGTTAAATACGGTGAGTACAATACCTTAGCAGTGAAGGTTTTGATGTTTAAGTCATCAACACCTGATAAACAATGGACTCTTCTGTAAATCAATGACTTAGACCAGTCCAAATGTGTCGGTAGGGGTGAATATGTTAAGATGATATTACCTAGACATGTCCTGTTGTTTGTAATGTCCAGTAAGTATCCCTCATTACAAGTGCAGTAAAAACTTCCAAATGTATTAACACAGATATGAGTACATCCTCCATTATCAACATTACATTCATCAACATCTGTGAAGCAAAAACAAATATCACATTATCATGATTTAATATAGTTATTTCATGGGTTTTCGGACAACACTTAATATGTAAGAAGAGATGCGATGAGCCATAAATCTGGTAAAACTTGAACAGATATCCCCTTCCTTCATGCAAATCTCAACTATTTGGTATATCATTGTGTTAAGTAACTTCACTGAAATCAATTCATTAGGTGGTTGGAGTTGCGATGACAGGTTTCCATTAGATTTCTGTGGAATTGTTATGGATATAGTGTGATGTAATAGATTACCTCCCCTTAAATGACAGCTTATGGAATAGTTGCACATATACTGTGATGCAACAGATTACCTCCCCTTAATTGACAATTTTACTATGAAAAAGTCATAGATATATGATGTAATTGATTACCTCCCCTTAATTGATAGCTTACTATGGAATAGTAATAGATTTATACAGTCGAAACTCGTTATCTCTAAGTCATTGGGACCAAGTTAAAATAGAAACCTGATCTCTCATGAACATCTCAGTAATTGCCAGAATACATGAAGGCCTACATGTATATCATACAAATATATGTAAACCGGAATTTTTGTGAAGATTTTTATTGACACAGATTAGGCATATTTTTTCAGCACTAGTCGTATCATCACATGATAATTTAATGAAGATGTAAAAATAAAAGAATTACCTTAAGATAACTGGTCATTTTCACATTGAAGTAAAGCTTCGGGGCCATGTATTAACATCGACATTATCATTTTTTTTACTAATCCAATCTCAAGTTATCAGGTGTATTTTTTTGGAAAATATAGAGGGAAAATTGCTGGGACCGGCACTTGATCTTGAGTTAATAGGGTTGATCAAGATTACAGATTTACATTTTGACTATAATTTGATGTAACAGATTATCTCCTCTTGTTTGAGTTTACCACTAGATAGTTACATGTATGGTTGTTTGATGATGTAAAAGATTATCTCCCCTTATTTGAGTTTACCATCAGATAGTTATAGTTGTTTGATGATTAAAATATTACCTCCCCTTATTTGAGTTTACCACAAGATAGTTATGGTTGTTTGATAATGTAAAAGATTACCTCCCCTTATGTGAGTTTACAAGATCATTATGGTTGTTGATGATGTAATAGATTATCTCCCCTTATTTGTGTTTACCATAAGATAGTTATGGTTGTTTGATAAAGTAAAAGATTACCTCCCCTTATTTGAGTTTGAGTTATTTGTTTAACAATGTAATCATTACCTCCCATTATTTGAAGATGATCATTAATAGAAATATCTCCCCTTATTTGCATTTACCATGAGATAGTTATGGTTGTTTGATAAAGTAAAAGATTATCTCCCCTTATTTGAGTTAAAAAATTTCATTTTATAAAGAATATACATGCTGAGGTATAATAATCCCATCTATACTCAATGGAGTTCATTTCCATAAAACAATATTTTTAGTTTAACACTCTATATCATGAACCCTCTGTATAAGGATCATGATCGTTCCTTGGAGACTGAGTTGTTATAATGAATTTGTTCTTGTAAAGAAATACATTGCAACAGGCAAAAAAACTGACACTCTAGTGGCTAAAAAAGAGTCTGCATATTAGTCTAACTCATAGGCAGGTCACAAAATGACAGAAAAGGTTGTTACCCATTTACGGGTTATGCTAAATAGGAATTACCGTAACCAGCGTAACCCGCAGGTTGATTTAGCAATAATGAAAACTTAAAAATGAAATTCAACAAGAAAGAAAAGGAGGTTACAGGGTTTGTATTTGTTGTAACCTCCACGTAACCTGAACAATCGCTCTCGTGTTATTTTGTGGTCTGATAGCTAAGGTATCATTTACCCAGTATTTCAGTACCAGTCGATTATTACCGGGTTATTACCGGGTAAGTAATATTTTACATGTTTCACTCAGATAGCACCATTTAAATTCTACAATTCTGAAAGCTAAGATATATTCATTTTACAGTGTATACTCTTAGATGGATTTGGTAATTAATATTTAGATTTGGCTTTGTATATGATACCACTTTTTCTTTCAGAAATATACACATTTATATCAAATTCGAGCTCAACTGATGGAGTCTTAGTGACAGAAACAATCGTCTTGAGCATTTGTTTTGACCTCTTTTGAGAAACTATCAATTCTGTCTTGTTAATAATATTTATTAATTCCAAATAAACATATTACCGTATTTGAATAAAAAATATACGGATAATATTTTCAATGGGATATATTTGTTTCGTTGTACTGCAAGGTTTTCCGACTGAAAATGCGCTCTTGTTCTGAAATTATACGGTAATTTGAATTTGGTTATATTGACGATAAATAATATTATGTACATTTGTTTTCTACAAAATTCTGTCGGTAGGTGTGATTGACAGGTGACAGCCATTATAAAGCAGTCTACCTGTCTGGCACCATAAAACATAAGATATTCTCAACTAAATCTGCTAAGCCAATCAGATTTCAGAATTAGCAAAAGTTTAATAAGTATATTTTAGACTGAAGTAGTATTTTTAAGTTTTATGGTGCCAGGCAATGAAATGCATATAGCACAATAGTTATCTAAAATCATTGTGTGTTCTGTTACATGATACATATTATTATGATGCCTTAAGGGAGCAACTGGTAACCTTGATGAGTCAAAGTTCAAGGGACCATCTAGAAAAGTTTGAAGTGTATCTAATAATTAGTGCTACAATTAACTTAATTCTTGTGGAATTAAAACAATGAATGTTTATGAGACTACAAGAAGGATTAATGTCATTGGGGTGCTTTCATACAAATGTTAATTTTGACATCAAATTATTTGTAGGAATTTTCTATAGTTTTATATAAATGGGCCAAAAATTTGATTCATAAAAGTTCAGAGTATAAATTGTTTATAAGTATAACATTAAATAACAAGTTTATTTGTGACTTTGTCAATGGTTCAATCAAGTGACTCATTGAAGTTTGACTCAACAAAGTTCCACTGACTATATCATGAATGTGAATAATTAAATATTCAGAGGGCTTAATTTGTCATATATATACCCTACCATTGAAATCTGGTCCTATCTCTCCCTTTTCTCCTTGTGCTCCCACTGGACCTGTCTTACCGACCATTCCCTGTAGACCAGGTGGACCCTCTTTACCTTTCTGACCTTTTCCACCCCTTCCACCAATATCACCTTTATCCCCCGCTGGTCCAGGTAATCCAGGGAGTCCAGTGTCACCTGTGATACCAAATATCTCTAACATTAACAAGGAAAACAACATAAGTAGTCATGTGAATACACTGTAGAGAGAGAGAGAGAGTGAGTCAGAGACACAAAGACAAAGTGAAAGAGACAGATCGACACAGACACAGAGACAGACAGACACAAAGACATAGAGAAACATAATGAGAGAGAGACCAAAAGAGACAGCACACACCTACAAAATACTCTCAAACATACATGCAAAATTAACCTCTTAAGTTGACTCAATGTAAGACTTGAAAATTCTTTTTGAGAGCATTTGATTCGATATAAGAACGGAATCAAATAAATTTGCAATTTTCCAAGTTATAAAGGGGCATAACTCTAGAACAGTAAAAATTCAAATTCTGCTACGCATTTTGAATGAGGCACACTTAAGTTAGATTGTGGAAACTAATGTATAGACAGATGGAAGGACAGTCAGAGGTAATATGTCTTAATGCCCCTTTGATCTAGTGGCGGGACATGAAAAATCTGGGGGATCTAAAATTTGAGACAGATTTTGTATGTTAGGGGCACAGGTGGCCCCTGGATAAAAAAGCCAGTTAAATCTACCAAGAATGTTGTTAAACATTTTTATAACAAATTGAAATATACAACATTTGTAATTAGAATCAAACTTGTCTTAGCAACTGTCGTCATATAACGACTCCCTGACCATAACAACCGTATTTGGACCGCCCCTTGAGTATTACTATATATTTCCCCCTTATATAGCGACCACCTGCCTTAAGTGACCGCCGACTGCTATATTTCACCCGCCGGTAATTATCTTACTTATGTATATTACTTAATCAGCAAAAGACTAAGACTAAAAACTTAAAAAATAAAAAAGGACACACTTTGTGACGAGGTGTCTTTACAAACAGGAGCATTTAAATATCATGGCTGAAACGATTGATGTTTTGTTTTTTCTCTATTCAGGAATGCAATGGGGTAATTATCTTACATTTTATCTTATGGAACATCACTTGGTAAGCAAGTCAACCTCTCAATCCAGAGTAAAATCACAGGTGCTCATTGAATTGGATTATGTCTGGTAAAATGAAAATCAAATAAAATTCATCTATCTACAACTTTCTGTCTATTCTTACACATCTATGTGACTTAACAACACAGATCACCGACTTTGAGCAGTTTCTATAAGATTTGTCACAGTTTTAATAATGTGCTGTATCTTGGCGTATCTGTGATGAATATAATATAATTTCCTCATAAATTAACTAAAATTAATTAAATCATTGAATTATTTCTTATTCTCATTATTTATATGTTGTACATGTATTAGTACAGGGATTTTTCCTATGCATATTTTGGGTCAGATTACAAGACCCTTCCCAATTAAAAAATGGCTTGTATTTTCCCCAAAATATGCAAAAATTCCCAATTTGGAATTTTAAAAAAAATGTTTATTTTCCCAATTTTCCGATCCTGGACCCAGAATTTTGGAGGTATGAAAATCACTTTAATATTACAATGTACATTTACTAAATATAATATCTAACCAGGGAAGAAATATGTAGTGGGAAATAATGAAAGTCATCTACAATCCTTTGATTTTCATATCTTGTGTGACCCTTTATAATTATATAAAGACCATCTGTCTATAAAGACCATTTTTGTAGCTCCCTCTGGTCTCTATTTACAAGTTTGACTGTAATTATACTTTCCACATTGTGATTGAGTTTCTGTATAGCTTTAATAAGAATACCTTGTTGATTTGCCTTCGAGTCTCCTCACAGGAAAATGAAATGAAAATGAAATGTGTTTGGTGTTTGATTGTACATGTAATCTAAATTAAGTGAAAATGAACATTGTACCCATAATGATTTTTCAATATCCATGCATGATGTTTGAGAGAGAAGGAAAACATTAATACCGACCCACTAATCTAAAGTATGATTGGATCGGCCAATGCCAAAAACAGAAATTTTTATTTTTGGCCTTTATATAGTTATTCTAAAGAAGCAACACATAAAATTTGATGATAATTAACCCAGTGGTTTTCAGAATTTGAAGGTGATCAAAAATTTTAACATGACATAAATTGTATGTTGACTTAAATAGACCGACCAGTTTCATGGAGTTGTTTTGTTCTGTTCAGTTTTGTTGTTATAGTTTGTACTCCGACCACATGACATCAACAGAAATAAAATGGCCTACTCGTCACTTCTGGTTTTGTAATATTTACATTGCAGATTTTCAGTCATATCTTGTTTCAGTTCATCTGCAGTGGTATAAAGTTTAGATAAATGTTCTCTCTTGTAAAGTTGACAGAAAAGTGTCATCACTTTCTCATAGGCAGTACTTTTCAAATCAATTCAGGCAAATACAGAAACACTGCATGATATAATTCATATTCCAGTATATATATATATATATATATATATATATATATATATATATATATATATATATATATATATATATATATACACGATAAACTTCTTAAAGCATCAACCCCTGAAAAACTTTTCTGGAAATCAATGACCAGTTCAAATGTGTTTTTAGGGGTGAATGAATTAACTGGAACTGATGCATGCAAACTGCATTTTTCTTTGAAGCTGCATACTATTATCAAGAACCATGACGGAATGGAACAACTCAAAAAAGGTTTAATTGTGACTCATTTCAACACTGCAGGTCACTGGACTGGAGTCACTCGGGTGACCTGAAAATCTGGTTTTATAATTTCCTTGATCTAGAACTTTTACCTTTATTCCCTTTTTGCCCTTTGAATCCCTGTTCCCCTTTGTTTCCAAGAGGCCCTTGTAAACCAGGTAGACCAGTGTTCCCTTTAGGGCCAATAGAGCCCTTCTGTCCTTTTGACCCAACAGGTCCTTGATTACCCTTTTGACCCACTGGTCCAGGTTCACCTTTAAATCCAATCACACCTGTCTGCCCTTTAGGGCCAATTGATCCTTTAGGACCAGTTACTCCCTTAAGTCCTGTATTTCCTTTTTCTCCCTACAGTTAAATAAGAAATAAAATGAAGCCGAGATTAGATGGAATAGATGACATTGCTCAAAATGTGACCTGACAAACTTTTTTCATTTGATTTTTTTTAATATAAAAAAATAAAGCTTATAGATATATTTTCAAATAACACATATAATTCAAAAGTGACACTTTCTTTACATTCACCATTCATTGTAAAATTCTTCATTTTTGCTAGGGAAACCATTTTAAATCTCAGCAAACTTTAATATATTACTTACACGCTGTCCTTTATTCCCTTGTGGACCAACACTTCCGGGCAAACCAATGGATCCAAGGTCCCCCTTTACACCTTTTGGTCCTCTTGGTCCAGTTTCTCCGAGGAAAGGATTTGGAGCAAGTAGTGCTAAAAACAATTATTGTAGAATTCCATGAAACCAGCCAAATCGTTTCATGTGTTTAAGTATGACATCAGTTTGAAAAGATATGACATGAATCTGAGGAATTATGATATTTGATGTATTATGGCAGGATTCTATGGGAATCTGACTTTATTCTGAGAAATCATGTCATTAATCTGAATAAATATAATACTGGTATGACAGGAAACAGAAATTGGGACATGAATCTGATGAGTTATGTAATATCCGGAATCCGTTTTGTACCTTTCTGTTATATACCTACATGTGTAGGGATTTATGGGTAATAAAATAGTTCCAAAACACTAATGGCGTCTCATGTATTCGATGTCATCCCACTCATTTATGGACCGTAACGAGGTCATAACATTGGCGACGAAGATGGGATGACAGAACAGTAACCATCAAGAATGTCATTTTTACCAGATTTTCCTAAATTTGATGAGGCTGACCTGCCGGATGCCGGGCCACGTTTTGACAAGTGGGTGAACAGATTAGAGCTTCTATTTACAGGGTTAGCGATTGATGACAAATCTCAGAAACGAGCACTATTACTTCACTATGCAAGCAGGTGAGCGTGTTTACGATATATACGAAGCTGAAAAGTCAAACACGGAACAAAACACGGAGGAAGACTATGATAATACAGTCAAAGTCCTGAAAGATTATTTTGCCCCACGTAAAAACGTTCAGATGGAAAATTTATAAGTTTTCGAAATCACAAACAGGCAGAGCACCAGTCGCTTGACGACTTTGTTACAGAATTACGACGTCTCGCTAAATCTTGTGATTTTACAGACACGGATAAGGAGATCCTATCGCAGGTCATACAGAACTGTAAGTCCTAATCGTCTCAGACGAAGAGCTCTGAGAGAGCCTGATAAGTCGCTCAAGGACATTCTTACGTTAGGCCCGTACAATTGAAATATCAGAAACACATGCTAGGTCTATGGAGACAAATGAAAATGTAAAACGCATTCAGAAGTTCGCAGTCAGACACCTTCACACCTCGCGGTCGTAGGTCGCAGACGCGACAAAAGCCGTGGGTAGGGGTAAATCACATATACACTCTAGATCACGTTGAATATTGTTTACAGTATCGGGGAAGTTCATAGTGTTAACCTTGTACAGGGTAAAACTCCCAAGATTTCGTTAAGAATTAACGGGCGCGAATGTCATTTGCTTGTCGACACTGGAGCATCTGTCCAATATTTTAGATGAAAACATGTACAAATCTCTAGGTTCCCCATACACTTGAGCGTCGACAGAAACCATGTCTCATACCTTACGGAGGTCAACAAAGCTTAATGTACTAGGTGTTTGTTTCGCTAAATGTCGAAACTAAGACAAAGTCGCAACAAATTAAGTTTTGTGTTGTTAAGGGCAACTATGGTGCTTTGATTGGCTTTTCCTCATGTACAGATCTCAGACATTGTTCGCATTATACGGAATGTCTTGGTCTCATGACATGTGTGAAAATTTTCCGCATTTGTTTCATGGCATAGGTCGGTTGAAGGGTAAAACATCCAAGTTACACATTGACGAGTCGGGTCACGCCAGTAGCTCAGCGACATAGGCGCACACCATTTCACCCTCGACAGAAGGTCGAGGCAGAAATTGAGAAACTTCTTAACGAGGATATCATTGAAAAGGTTGATGGTAAAACCACCCCCTTGGGTTTCCCCAATTGTTACTTCCTCCTAAGAAAAACCAAACCGCAATATAGACTTTGTGTTGATATGAGACAGGCTAACAAGGCAATAGTGAGGGAAAGACACTTAATGCCTACAATTGACGAACTCATCACTGATCTAAATGGTGCAACAGTTTTTAGTCGACTCGATTTAAGGTCAGGTTACCACCAATTAGTCTTAGAGGAGAGTAGTAGGTATATCACTACATTTGGTACTCATATGGGACTGTATAGGTATAAGAGATTAAACTTTGGCATCAGTTCTGCTTCGGAGATTTTTCAGGAAGCCATTCGTTGTGTTATCAGAAACATACCAGGTGTTAAAAATCTGTCGGATGACATTATTGTGTTTGGTAAAACCCAATCTGAACATGATAGTGAGCATTAGAGGCAACATTCCAGGCTTTAAGTGATAGTGGTTTGACTTTGAACAGAGGCAAATGTGAATTTAATAAGGACAGAATTACTTTCTTTGGTCTAGTGTTCAGTAGTAAAGGAATATCTCCTGACCCAGTTAAGGTAAAGGCCATTAAAGAGGCACAACCCCCTCAGAATGTCAAAGAGTTGAGGAGCTTCCTTGGAATGACTTCATATTGCTCTCGTTTTATTTCTGCTACTCCACTATCAGTGAGCCACTGCGTAAACTTACCCGGAGTGATACTGAATGGTCATGGTCTACCGAGCAAGAGGCTACATTTGAGTTGTTGAAATCATTGTTGTCTAGTGACACAGTTATCTCTTACTTTGACCCAAAGAAACCAATTGAGATATTGGTAGATGCGAGTCCTGTAGGTCTCGGGGCTATACTAGTTCAAAAGTCGGCGGTAGTAAGCTTATGCTAGTCGAGCCCTTACGATGTTGAATCACGGTATAGTCAGACTGAACGCGAGGCCCTGGGCAGTGGTATATGGGCCTGTGAGCACTTTGACATGTACGTTAGAGGCGCTCAACATTTTTGTCGTTTTCACTGACCACAAACCCTTAGAGCAGATTTGTTTGAAACCCAAACCACCCTTGCGGATCGAGCGTTGGGGACTTCGTCTTCAGCCGTACAAGTTAACCATTGTTTATAGACCAGGATCTGACAATCCTGCTGACTATATGTCAAGACATCCTGTTGATGTTCCAAGTAGGTCAAAGTGAAGAATACTTGGCTGAACAATATGTGAGTTTCATCGCATCAGAAATCATGTCCCAAGGCTATGAGTTTAAATGAAGTTAAACTTGCTACAACTAATGACAAAACACTACAAAAGGCTATAGAGTTCACACGTAATGGGCGTTGGTTTGAAGTTAAAACACATTACTGACCCAGAATATTGATATCACAGAATTACAAGCCCTTAGGTCTGTCTGTAATGAGCTAGTTGTTCAATCTGACAATGTTTTTACTTAGAGACAATCGAATTGTGTTTGCCCCATGCTTTACGTGAGAGTGCAATTAAACTGGCACACGTAAGGTCATCAAGGAATAACCAAGACTAAGGCTTTCCTACGTTCAAAGGTGTGGTTCCCTGGTTGAATGGATAGAGTGGATGATATGGTCAAAGATTGCCTTGCTTGTCTGTCAACTACTGAGAAACCCAGAAGGTTTGAACCTTTCAAAATGTCTGAGCTACCCAGTGGTCCCTGGGAAAACCTTTAGTGTAGATTTTTGCGGCCCTTTGCCGTCTGGTGACTATATTTTTGTTATTACCGATGAGTACAGTCGTTATCCAGTTGTTGAAATTATCAAGTCAGTGTCGGCAAATACTGTTATACCTGTCTTGGATAAAGTGATTTCAAGTTTTGGTATACCAAAGGTTGTCAAGTCGGACAATGGCAGTCCATTCAATTCTGAAAATTTCAGGTACGCTTTGCGGAGACAACAGGTTTCGTACATCGTAAAATTTACGCCATTATGGCCCACGTTTCTAACTCGCAAGCTGAGTCACTTAACAAACCGCTCATGAAAGTCATTCGTGCTTCCAATATTGATCGATCAAATTGGAAACAGGAAATGTATCGGTTCTTGCGTCAGTATATCGCGCTACGCCACACACGTCAACAGGCGTTACACCACACTTCCTTTTGTTTAAATCGTGAACCAGGTACACAAAGTTGCCACAAGTGAGTGTGAACGCGGTCTGACACACGAACTGATGAATGTGTTCGACAATATGATGAAAGCATCTAAAACGTGTTATGAGAAACTATGCAAATAACAAGTCAGCCACATGTAGGTCTACAAAAGACACTGTCAACATAGGTGATACTGTGCTACTAAGAAATGACAAGAAGAAAAACAAACTGACTACGTTGTAATGATCATAATCCATACATTGTTGAAAAGAAAAAGTGGAAACATGATTTCTGTAGCTCGATCAGATCCTCTGGAGTCGAATAAAACGAGTAACCAGGAACTCTTCATTTTTCAAAAAAGTCAATTCCAACATTCCAGTATACAACGATTCTCCATTGGATGATGAACTAGACATTCCACAGAGTATTTTCTACAGATACACCGGAGAAGTCAAGTCGTACATGTACTTCACAAATATTTCCTGACAATAACGTCATGTCATATGATACTAACGTCACATCAACGTCGAGACAAAGGCCTAGCCCGTTGTGATACATAAACCAAAGAAATTTGAGGGACTACATCCTTAAAATCAAGGATGAAATTTGAGGACTACATCCTTAAAATCAAGGAATGATTTGATAACCGAGTGACATATCTTTCATTTATTGAACTTTAAAGCATTTGAAGTGTTTAATTGAGTATCATTCAAAAATTATGTATTTGATTTTGTGTTTATATGAAATCATTTGATCTATAATGACCAAGTTGTTAGTGACTTCATATTTGGACATTGTATATCCATATATTTTGTGAACTTAAATATAACTTTATTTGTTTAGTTGTGTATATTTACATTTATACACTATCTTCAAAAAAAGAGGAGAGATGTAATATCCGGAATCCGTTTTGTACCTTTCTGTTATATACCTACATGTGTAGGGATTTATGGGTAATAAAATAGTTCCAAAACACTAATGGCGTCTCATGTATTCGATGTCATCCCACTCATTTATGGACCGTAACGAGATCATAACAAGTTATAATGTGATTCTTAGTAAATATGACATACCGTATTCAATTCAATAAGAAGCCATGCCCCTATAAGCACTTTTCCCCTATAGTTCAGATGTACTAACTTTTTCTTTTACATATGATCAAGAATATTTTCTAGCTGGTTGATGGGGAAATGTCGACCAGGAAAAGTAAGCAAAAGTATATCTCTAGCCTCCATCAACAGAAAAAACTCAATAGGTGTCTTCGATAACAACTATAACACTTTAATACCACCATGCTGTATTTTAAAAAAATTAACTGTTTTACATCAATTTGACTCTGGTCCCTAAATAAGCACCTACCCCTTTTTCCCCATTACCAAAAGTATGTATTACATATCTAAGAAGTCTTTACGACAGATCAAACTTCATTCACAACCAACTTTCAAATCTTGTTTCTTGAAGGTGTTTATACATGTATATGGCCATTTTTGTATCCTCAAAGTCACAATTTCAGCTTCATTTTTTTTTAATTTTATTTACAACATACTGTAGAATGAAAGAAATTTTGCTACTTACAGTTGGATAAACATGTTCTGCCATCTAGATCCAAATTATAGCCGGACCGACACACGCATTTCAATCCAACATTTGTGTCGATACATTCATGGTCACAGTATGACTGGCTTAGCGAGGAACATGTTGATGGTGACACTGTTATTGCTGACAAAAAGAGAAAAGATGTCTGAATGGTTAAGGGGTGTAACAATGCATCACATGTTTGTTTGTTGTTTTACATCCCGTCACGAGTTTTTCACTTATATTGAGATATCACCAGCTTTAAGTGAAGTGCTACAAATTTTGACCTGTGCTATGGACTTACACCATCACAGTGAGGGTGATTTTACGTGACACGGGACCTCAGTTTTATGTCTCATCCGAATGACCCAGTTATAATTAATAATATGCTCACTACTCAGTGTTTTCATGTTGTCCTAGTTATTCAGGGGTTCATAGACCCTATTTGGGAAAGGGTACTGTACCCTTCCAATTAGGAATTTTATGCCACAATGAGCCAAATTGGGGGAAAAGTAACTATTGTCATTAGAGTCATAAGAATATAAAGCTCAAAACTTGTGATTCATTTAGCTTCTCTTATCTAATTGATAACATTGGTTTCATCTGAAGACTTCAAAGTGTAGTTCAAACATGTACTAAATTCTCTTTTTTATTGTAAAATACTGAATGTGAACAACATGGTGGAAAAAATTAGGACATTTTTTTTGCTCAAAATTGGGAAAAAAATTAGTAGATTTTGCATCAGGAATGGGTCCTTTTATAGAACCCCATTGTGATGATATTAATCCCAGTTATTGCACCTCAGCCTAGCTGGATTTTATATTGGTCAAGTTAATTAGTAAGATGCTCATTAAACAGTGTTTACCATACTGTATAGTTGCTTTTATTCACAGAGGATTTAATTTCGCTATGTTCATGATCAAAGAGAATACCTCAAAATTAAATATCTGTGAGTCTAATACCTTTCACTTATGAAGTATCAGAAAGACAATTTGTAACCAATCTTGCACGAAATTTAATACCTGTGAATAAGTTCCTATCAGAAAAAAAGCGAAAATTTTCTGCAGTGAAATTAAACAGCTATACAGTATTAGGCTAGTTGTTGTGCCTCTGTCAGTTGTATTAACCTTCAACTTCACCTCAGGTCAATACGACAGACCTTGGCACATTATAACAAGGCCGATATAGAAATCACTGATTAATACGTAACCCCATTATTATTATAATAAATTAGTTAGACTGAAAAAGCAATATCCATGGCCACAGGTACAAATTAAACTGAGTCAGAGACCCTGAGGTGAAAGTCACCGAGTCAGAAATTTGGGAGTCAATATCACCATCACAATATTTATTCAGACTTTTGCATTTGTTATCGTTTTATGATTGTTTTACATATTCCACCAATAATTTCTCATTTATATGGAGATTTCACCAGCTTTAAATGGAGTGTCACAAATTTTGACCTGTGCTATGGACTGTACTGACATCACATGCAATGAGAGTTCTATTATGTAATGACACAGGACCTCAGGTCTTGTGACTTTCACTTGGTATGTGGAGTGCTTGGCGAAGGAACTGTTATAACCATTTTACAAATATTTGGTAAGGCTTGATATCAGGACCAGAGTCCTGCATAAAGCTGAACTTTGGTCATATCCCTTGAAGGACTAACACTTTAACATCACCACAAGTATAACAACTTACCAAATGTATCCATTATAGTCCAGAACAAAAAGATAAAAGGGAGAAATCTAACTACATCTGAACGGGTGAATGTTTGGACGCTGAAACAAAATAAAATCAATATTTAAGTAATTGGTTTTAGCAAAAATCGATTTTACAAAGCAAGTAACTTAAAATCTTGCCAGAATTTCGGCTTAAAAGTAAATAAATCTTGATATTTTGTAAATTCATAAATAGCCGACAGTCCGACCCTCCCCTCCCAACACGATCTAATCTATCGCAGCCAATACTTAAGACTCACTCATATCGAGATATCACAAATTAACCATAATTTAATGATCGATAATCGTTTTCAAAGTGATTCTAGGGAATTATGAATATTCTGGAAATAATGAAGTACAAACGTGATAAAATTTATCGCTGAAATGTTCGATTTCAAAAGACCTACAATATTATATTTTTGAATCAGAATTTTCAGCTTTATTAACTTGAATTCATAACATTCATTTGCTAAAATAATAATATGTTACCTATTCAGTGGGTTTAATTCCATTCCGACGAGGCATGAACTGCATAGATGGTAAAATGCCGCTAACAACAACGCTTACTTTTCACTTCCGTCGCTGTGCGTGTGTTCGAATAGAATTATCGATGTAGGCCTATCCATAAACTCGTTTGAACTACGTTTGATCGACAAGGAAGATGCCCGCCGGTAATGGCTTCGTTGACACCTCAGTAGTATATTCCACTATTCAAACTACTTTTCTCTACATTGATTTTGTCACAAATTGTATTAATACTTGTTCTGTGTTACTCAGCGGCGTGTATTCCATATAGGTTAATAGGCTGTAGCTTAGACAAAAAAGCCCACCCCTCCCTCACATACCCTCTCTCGGCGCTCGCGCCTCTAGTGAAGCCTACAGCTCATCCTAGCCTACACACATAGGCGTCGGAGCCGGGGGGGGGGGGGCTTAGCCCCCCCCCCCCCACTTTGTTTGCAAAGATAGGCATAGGTGTTGAAAATTGGGGCTTAGCCCCCCAAGACGTTTCTGGCGTGTGTGTGTGTTTTAAGTTGGTTTAGCCCCCCACTTCTGGCGTGTGTGTGTTTTAAGTTGGTTTAGCCCCCCCACTTTCAATTTGCTTCCGACGCCTTTGATTTATGAAAATAATTAACATTTACCGGTCAGTTGGCAATGGTCACTTCATCCTTACATCACTGCTTTTCAAATCTGAGCCGGTTTTGTGACAAAGTTTACTAGGAAACTTGCCGAAGGCCGGTGACCCCTTCCCGGGAACAGTTGTAACCGGGCTTTCTCCTCCATTAAAATGACCGCCATCATACTAAATCTATTGTTTTCAGTCCCAATAATTTGATAGTGCATGGTTCAAATTGTAATGTTATTACACACACAAAGATTTTTGTCGTCTGCAATACTAGTAACTCAATGAAATACATGTACTGTCCTTTTCAGTGGCCCCCTACATGAATTCGTCCCGACGGGCCTGTTTGCCGTCACGTATTCGTATGGTTCGTCTCCCTTTGAATACAATCCTATTGGGCATCGCCAGTGACGTTTCTATTGTCGAAAATTAAAACGTTTCTGTTGTCGAACATTAAAACCTCAAAAATCTTATTTAAAGAGGTCCAAATACCGTTAAGTGCGTTACTTTAATTAGCGACATAATTTTGGTAAATGAATTCTGTCGGGGATTCAGCCAGAAGATGGATCAAACATGAGGACGGGGAACCAGACACTTTGTTTCAATGATTGAAAAATGTACTGTGATAGATAAAATACCAAATAAGACAAGTCAACGGAAATATGGAAACGCACTGTCCTTGATTCTGTATTCAGTGACCCAGGAATAGGCGTCGGAAGCAAATTGAAAGGGGGGGGGGCTAAACCAACTTAAAACACACACATACGCCAGAAACGTCTGGGGGCTAAGCCCCAATTTTCAACACCTATGTCTATCTTTTCAAAAAAAAGGGGGGGCTTAGCCCCCCCCCCCTGTTCCGACGCCTATGCAGGGGTGATTGCAGCACCGACATAGAAAGGCTACATGGCCAATACTCTTGATGTACCTACAACCGAAACTGATTTTGAGCTGCCATATTTATATTGGATACCTAAACTTCATAAAACCCCATGCAAACAGAGATGCATAGCAGGATCCATCAATGGTGCACTAAACCTTTATCTTTATTCCTTACCAAGACATACATAAAGGAGAAACTTCAACAATACTGTAGTTGCTCATTCCAGATGCGGTGTTAATCATATGTAGATACTAAAATTCCAAACGACTTTTAGAAAATTTAAAGATAACCCATTTTTTTCAAATGACTTTTCTGCTTTTTATACAATAAGTCCGCACAATGAATTAAAATAAATACTATTTTGCATCATAGACAACTGCTTTTTCACTAAAAGTACTGGTACCCGGTTTAAATACCTACTCACTGGTTATCATGATACTTATTTTGTCCAACAACACTCTGTGTGTGTGTGTGTGTGTGTGTGTGTGTGTGTGTGTGTGTGTGTGTGTGTGTGTGTGTGTATGTGTGTAGTGTTTGGAGACCAGGTCTTTCAGCAAACCGTCGGCATTCCAATGAGAACCAATTGTGCCCCGTTATTAGACGACTCTTCCTTTATTCATATGAACCAGACTTTATTCATAACCTTTTGAATCAAAAGAAGAACATTTAGCTGTGACTATTATATTGACATCTAGATGTATCAACGATGATTTGTCAATCTACACAGACTATTCAGAAACTTTTGAATCAAAAGAAGAAAAAGTTAGCTGTGACCTTTATATTGACATCTAGATATATCAACGATGATTTGTCAATCTACACAGACTATTCAGAAACTTTTGAATCAAAAGAAGAAAAAGTTAGCTGTGACCTTTATATTGACATCTAGATATATCAACGATGATTTGTCAATCAACATATGAACATTTTATATACAGAATCAAACGGTTTCCTGATAAGCTGTTGTCACAAGGTTATCAGGGATCGTGTTTAAAGGGACCTTTAGCTGTGTTTTTATATAAAAACTATCCCCTTTTTTACTATTTAGACTGATATACAATAACAAAAAAGAGATATAAACAAGCATAAAAATTCTTAAATTCTCATATATTTTATGAAAGTTGCTTGATAAACCCAGGTTTGACACTTGTTCACTTGCAATTGATTAACCTTACTATTTTTAAATGAATAATACACTGGATCTCACCTTATTTTCATAAAATGTATAGGAATATAAATTTGTTTGCCTTTGTATAGCTCTTTTATTTTGTTATTTTACATCAAGTAAAAGTAAAAAAAATCGAAATATTGTTTTTGGTTACACCGCTAGTGCCCCATTAATGTCATCATCAACATTTCGCAAATTCGATGTAGTGATATAATGACCTTGTTTGCAATAACAGTGCTCCACTGAGTGAATGTAAAATTGCCCGATTGATAATGGTTGATTAGTTGTCTTTAACGATTATGACGGGGATTCATTCCTCAATTATTTCATTTGAATATTGATTTGACTGTGGACCTACGAGGGTTAGGGAAGGAATACTCACTCCTTCTTTGCACCTTATATTACCTCTCGGACTGGATTATTGTGTGTCCAATTTTCATCCGATTTGTATCTATAGTCTCAAGAACATTCATACAGTTAATACTTTGCTATCTGTGATCCTCATGTGTAAAGAACCTCTGTGATTCTCATATTGCAGCCATTTAATGGCTTACATATTATGATACTTGAATCATGATGTTGTTTAATAAAATTCCGTCATCACCTGCCTCTGGTGTTTATATCTTCTAAATAGCACAGGTTTCTAAAGCCTGCTCAACATACGTTAATTTTATTTACAGAGACAAATAATTGATATACTGCTTGCGGTGGTAGAGTGTTAGAGCGTTCGATTCGCAAGCGGAAGACCCCAAGTTCGGTTCCCGGTACCAGTTCAATCCAAAGACATTAAAATGGTAGTAATTGTTCCTTCGCCAGGTGCTCGGGCATACGGAGTGAAAATCGCGGGTCTTTAACCCTCACTGCATTGGCATCAGTCCATAGCACAGGTCAAAAGTTGTAGCACTCAATCTAAAGCTGGCGACATCTCTATGTAAGTGGAGAAAATTTGCGGGATATAAAACAGCGATAACACATCAGTGATAAGTTGCAGTAATGAATATAAAAATTTCAGATACCAAAGTATAATATCAATAGGATGTCCAGGACAAAGATACAAATCCGGTAAAATGGACAAACATGGACCTCTGGAAACCAAGAGGTGGGATCAGGTGCCATGGAGGAGTAAGCATCCCCTGTCGACCGGTCACACCCGCCGTGAGTCCACAACTGGTACAGACGTCTCAACAACCGCCAACGAAAAGGCAACTCAACATTTCACTTAGTGAAACAGAGTAGTCGCAAACAAGACTATTATACCGACCATAAAATTTTCGGAACGTTGACATTAAACGCGGTTTTCGATATCTCTGTGTCAATAATTTGTCAGTGAGTAGTTTACTTCTGTATATGAAATATTCATACGTTGTGCACGCCCTGGCATATCGGATTATTTGTGAAATATAAACTCCATATGCAGGTGACTGAGGGATATTACTACTTAAATGTGGAAAATTTACGACGGGAAAGCCGAAATCGTCGCGTTTATCGTATAGCTTAGTTGCTAATTTCCCGTCTGTGTTTATATTAAGTAAAATGTCTAAGTATGAAGCGTGTGTACTTGATTCTGTTGTATCTTTAATTTCTAGTTCGCTGGGATATATCGCATTGACATATGTATGAAAATTGTCATTATTAATTGACAAAACGTCGTCGATATATCTAAATGTCAAATTAAAGGACACCGCTAACCTTTTCTTCTTTTGATTCAGCAGTTTCTGAATGAAGTCTGCTTCGTATTAATAAAGGAACAGGTCGGCCAATAAAGGAGCACAGTTTGGTTTCCCATAGGAATGCCGACAGTTTGTTGAAAGACCACGTCTCCGAACATTACAAATATATTGTCTATTAAGAAAATTCCAGCATGTTTTTTTTATATCAACTTCAGTATACTTATGTGTAGAATCAGAGTGGTGTTTGACGAAATAAGTATCCTGATAGCCAATCACTAGGATATTTGAATTTTCGGGTACCACCTTAAGTGAAAAAACAGTTGTCTATGATGCTAAAAAGTCTTTCTTTTAATTTTTTATGTGGAATAGTAGTGTAAAGAGTTGAGAAGTCATAAGTTTTGATACTGTGAATTCTGTGTGCCTACAAATTTTCTAAAAGCTGTTTAGAATTTTTAAGTATCCACATCTGATTACACCGCTTCAGGAATAAACAACTGTACAATATTTTTTGAAGTTTCTCCTTAACAGCTGTCAATATCTTGGTAAGGAGTAAAGATAAAGGTTTGGTAGAACATTTGCTGGATCCTGCTATGTATCTTTGCTTATATGGGTTTTTATGAAGTTTAGGTATCCAGTATAAATGTGGTAGCTCGAAATCGGTGTCCGTTGTAGGTATATCAAATGAGTGTAATACGGACACATGATTTTGAAGGATCTCGTCCTTTGAAAGTGAGCTACGTGTGTATGTAGGATTTCCAGAATTCGTATTAAACCCAAGTTTTTCTAATAAACAATTATAGTAATGTGCCTTATAAATAAAAACTATATTATTTGAGGCTTTGTCTGCTGGTACAGGTACATATTGGTCATGTAACCTATCTAGTTCAGTTACTACTTCTGGATCATTAAATACAGAGGGATAACGTGTTTTCATAGTCCCTTTAAGTTTTCGAATACGAGATTTTATCAACCATCGTATGGCTTTTCAGCCATTCAGAACAAAAGTGTCTGGTTTCTACGTCTTCATGTTTGGCCCATCGTCTGGCATAATCTTCGAAAGAATCCATAACTTAACTGAAATTCTGACGCCAATTAAAGGAACGGGCTTCCCGGTATTTAGGGTCCCTTAAAATAAGATTTTCAACAATAGAAACGTCGCCGGTAATGACATGCCGGATAGTATTGTATTTGAAAGGAGATGAAGCACATGAACATTTGACAGTGTTGTGTAGAAGATGGTTAATGTCTAGGCACTGCAAAACCTGTTTGTAATTGAATAGCTTGGATGCGATGCTAGGTGTATAGCTATAAGAAATTCAAGGCGTGGTCTTCAGTTTAAAATATGGTGGAATACAGGACTGAACTTTTTTGTGATTTAGAACATCGCCAATGTTTAAAGCGTCTATGCCTTTATTTGTAAATTTAAGTTTAAGGAAAAGACGTTTCTGTTTAGAACAGTCATCGTTTGTAACGCGTGTGGACTTAAACAGCCTGTGATAAGCGATGTCCATTATAATGGAGTTCAGTATGTATTCTGGGGTTGAAGAATCCGTGTAGGGGTTCATTCTTGCTTCTTGAAAAAGTTTATTGAGATTTGTAAAAGGAACAGAATAAAGTTTGCTGCGGATGTGATGAAGACCCAATTTTTTTGTCAACGTAAGGTAAAAGAGATGAAAAAGTGACATCATGTATGTAGGGTCGGTTGTATGAACGATGTTCGTGACTTTACGTCTTACATTAGAATTAAAAAGTTCCATCACATTAACACCATTACACAGTGGGCTTGATAGATTGCCTACACTTTGGATATTATCGTTACATCCATAGGGATATGTAGTGCCAAGTTGTTTAATCCAAAAATTCTTCACGTTGTCTACGGAAGGGGTACTCAAGGTGGGATTGTTGGTCCAGTGGTTTATTTTTTCAATTATACGCACTCTCATAGACAAGATGGAATGATCAGGAAAGTTGAAATGTCGATATGAAGAATCACATCCGAATTTAACTTTCACATTTTTAACGGTCAATACAAATTTTAAATACATAGTTCAACAATACTAAACAATTATCGACCTCATTTGAGGTTAATACACGGTGTTATCAACCCAAGAAAGCGATAAAGGCCTCGGGAAATATTGCTTTCTTGGGTTGATAACTCCATGTATTAACCGAAAATGAGGTCGTTAATTATTTTATTACATGACTTTTAATTAATTTGACACCGATGCCAATATGTAAATCTCGCAAATATCAGTAAGATGACTGGGAGTCTAGCCACGTATTGTGATCTTATTAAGGATGAACAACTAAAACACAACAGTTTTAAACGGCTAAATTTGTTGCACGTCTAGTATTTTTAGATTTCTTCTTTTCCAATAATGTTTGGACACCAATGTAGTGGTGAAACGAAAACGTTTGTTTACACTCTCGTCGTCTGTCATCTTGAATGCACTTCCTAGACGCTAAATATGGCTAGACAGCGTTGATGATTTGCTATACAATGAGCGCCGACAAGTAGGAACGATTACTTTATAGCCAGTGTAATTCTAATGCTATGCTTTATTACCTAAACTTTAAACTCGTCCAGGTAGAAAAAGGGTTCACAAGACTCCACCCCGCCAGGTGATGTGAATTTCATTATGGTACTATGACGACGTCACACTAGAAATGTCCATAGATTTTCACCCTTTCCCTGAAGTACGCGTATTTTAAGGTGTGAATTTTTATTTTCACTATACTTGCATTCACTTCCAGGTTATAAGTTATTTTACTGAATCCACGTATTGTCCGACTCACATAAGATGGTCAGGGAGCCGACCTGGCTCAGTCGGCGGCAGGTTGGTTTCCTGTCCTTCGGAAGAGACAGTAAAATCCGAGATCCCGTGTCGCAGTAGCTGTCAGCATGTTAAAGAACCCTCACTGCTCAATGGCCGTAATTGCCGAGCATAGGCCAAAATTTGAAGTTTTTCACCGGCATTTGGAGACGTCTCCATATCAGTGAAAGATTCTTGATTGAGACGTTAAACAACAATAAACAAAGACGGCGGGGTGGAGTAACCTTTTGATTATTATACGGATGATTCTACTGACTTTTCGGTTATGTCAACCTGCACGGGGAAAACATTTGATTCCTCACTGGATACTCTCTTATGTATGGTGACAAGTAGGAAGGGTTATATTAATGCTATACTTTATCACCTAAAATTTAAACTCCCCAAAGTTCACAATACTCCGCCCGCCAGGTTATATAGATTTTAGTATAATTCGGTGCGAACTCATGAAGAGCAATTTATCGATAGTTTATTATCACACGGATATCGAAAATTGCGCTTGATGTTTACGGTCGGTATAATGAAGGAAGCCCTTTCTAACACTGTGTGTATTGTCAAATGTTGTTGTCTATGATAGTGCTATATTTTTATCTTTTGAATGACAGTAATGATACACATAAACATTCACTAAACATCACCAAAATATTAGCCAGAAAATTACCCAATTACAGAAAAACTTTTTCAAAATTACCCTAGTTTCATTTGCCACCTTGCTTTACGACACCATTTTCGAAAGTCCCCTTTTCCAATTTTCTCTATGATTTCATTTAAGGTTTCCCTCGACCTGTCGCCATTCCCTTTTTACTGCAAATTTGGGCTGAACAAATGCTCGCAGTATAATAAGGTTTTATTGTACAATTTTATAGCTTATCTCCGAAAAATATCAATAACTGGCTACTGATAGAGTGATATGTATACATATTTATGCATCTGTAATTAGTAATGCTTTTGGTATTTGCATTATATATTTTTTTTAAATTGTTTACAGAAGGCCCCAAGGAAGATTTAGTTCGCTAATTTGAGTATACCTTCTTTAAATAAATAAGTAAATAAATTATTATTATTATTATTATTATTATTATTATTATTATTATTATTATTATTGCCCTGCTTCTCTTTCAGTAGCGTTGCAAATATCGGTGAATAAACGGTCCTCAAGTACGACCTGTTTAGAATAATAGACAACGAAGTTACCATAGTAACAAACAAAATATTAACAATGTAATTTATTTTTCATTTTTATTGAAGATATTCAATCATAGTTTACGGATACTTTAATTCGACTATACGGAAGCTCAAGACTGATATAATTCAACACCAAAATTAAAGATAAACATTTCAACTCATGATCACGCAATCCTTCAAACACTACTGATAGGGTTAACCCTTTCAACATTGTCATATCTAGCATGCCATTAACAGCCGAACAACAGAATTTATACTCAGATGACAATTCATGGATGAAAGGATCGCGGTCTTTAATTTATGTACTAAATGGATGCGACTCGCACAAAGAACGATCCGGTTGTATGTTTTTATGGACAAAATTATTTTATAAAATGCTAGATGGTTGAATAATGACCTAGTACACTTTAATAAATACAGTACAATGAATACCGTGAACTTTGTTCAGGCATTTTGAGGCATATACGCCTTCATTACTACATGTTTACCACTGGTACGTTGACAATTAAATAATGAGTTATACAGTAAAACGATCATACAGTTTAAACACTTTCACAAAAATAATACTATTAAATTATATATATATATATAATATATATATAGTATATATATATATATATATATATATATATATAATATATATAATATATATATAATATAATATATATATATATGGCTGGAGAACAAATCTTGCGAAGTCCCAATTCTCACCAGGCTATTGTTTGACGACAACGTCTTGTTTCATGATTGGTATCATCTTAAGGTTTTGCACAGACATGTTGAATATATAAGGTCTTTTTTCCTGTAAATGATGGGGCATTATTTGTCGTGAAATCATAACCCTAACGAGAATAATGGCGAGAGCTGGTCGTCTACAAAATATATATGAGATCATCATGGATTCTTTGGAATTTTTCCATTACCCTTAGATTTCCTAGCCGAACCAAAATTTTCTTCAACCAAACATAAAATATCAACACTTTCTGTATTACTGTAGGCTACAATTGACTGTTTGGCATCTGGTCTTAAATACTATTACACCACTGACCGCCTTAATCTTAACAGATTTCCTGTGAACTGACACTGGCACGGATGTCCAGATAACGGGCGGTTTAAATGTGTACATTATGGAAAGAGGAAATATCAATACTGATATAAAATTCTACCCCAGTCGATCCATTCATCTACACTAAAGTGTTTAAGTGATTGTCTCTTCTCTTCTTTTCTTGTTGTTTTGCCTGACTTCCGTCATACACCGGAAGTCCATTATTAGCACGTGACAGTTCCACATACCAATGATAACAGTTTTGCATGACACAGAGAATGGCGAAAAGAACACCAAAAGACAAAATTACGGTTGCTATGATGGCGGGAGAGTATTTCAGTCGTAACACAGCATATAATACAACAGCTGAAAACAAAAATAATAAAAGTTACATTAAGTTATGTATGATAGTATTCATGATAAACTCTCTCTCTCTCTCTCAAAATACATTTGTACATGTTTGTAGAATATTGTCTCTTTTCATATACAGAGACAGATTATTGACACAAGGATATCGAAACTGCATTCTGCAAATTTTATGGTCGGTATAATAGTCTTATTCGGCCTAGTCTGAAACCTCTTTCTCTTTAGAAAATCTTTTTAAAATTGTAGCTCAACTGATGAAGTCTAGTTGACAGAAACGATCGACTTAAGCTTTATAACTTTGATATTATGTTTATAATATTTATATACCTTTTGTAATTGCCATTCATTGGTTTGAAGTGTTAATAAAACCAATCAAGATTTAGTCTTGAACTTGCCAGGGTGTTGAAAGAGTGACTAGGAATTCTGTTTTGTGATCGCTTTATTGAAGGGAAGAACCAAGACTATTATCTTACTTCTTGAAACCCAAGTTACTGTCGCATTGCGCCAATATATACATTGTATATAAACATGCAGAGAGGGCGGGCTAAAATCAAGGACAGACTTATTGCACAGTCTAACAAGCGATTTTTTTTTTAATGCTAAGGGTATTTATCGATAGTTTTCCATTTCGAAAGTGATTATTCACATCGCCGTCGTGTGCGTAAACTTACACGACAAAGAATGCTATGTAATGACAACTAAAGTGGAAAAAAAACCATCGCAAAATATTGCTTGTGGAATAACTATCTATGCGTCTCTGATCTCAAAAACAGATGCTTAAATTCATAACACGTCATCTGAAATTTCCATATACTTCTAAAGAAAATGTATAGACACGTGCAGGTAATATTTCATAAAAAAGCATTTCTAAAAGTCCATTGATGGAACTTCTTTTGATGATTTAACACACATAACTATACATCCTATTGCGTATAAATAAAGAAAGTGTCGTATTACTATTTATAGAACTTCATATACATGACTCTCAATATATATATTTCGATTTTTTGATAAAAATGGATTTTTGTCTATTTTTAGGTAGAGTTTCCTGTCAGTTTATATCAAATAACTGACTTATTCGAGATATGCCGTCTACTTTAGAAAATAATCCAGACTCCAGCGACTTTTATGATGTATTCATTCAATGAGATACTGAATGTTACTTACTGATAAGGAAAGCTGGTAATGAAACAAAAAATCCTATTACGGCTATGAAGCGGCTACTGGCACACTCTCGAAGATACTTTGCTGCCCTGAAATTATACCATACGAATAGAAAAGAACAAGTATTTTGATGTTTATTGAAACGAAATATTGTTTTACAAAATGAGATGTTAAGAAAACAGGTATTTGAGTGGTGTATACTTAACCATATATTTGTACATATAAGACAATAATAATACTAAAAGAGACATTAGTTCTGTTTACCAAATATTTTTTTCGAATTGTTCTACTTTTACGACGTGTACTTGATATACAATAACAAATAAGAGCTATATATAGGCGTAATAATCTTATATTCCTATATATTTTGTGATAATAAGATCAGGTACAGTTTGGTTTCCGTATAAAAATAGTAGGGTTGACTTAATCAATGGTAACTGAAAAAGAACCAAAACGTGGGTTTCTCGAGCAATTTTCACAAAATATATAGGGATTTAAGAATTTTTATGCTGGTATATATCTCGCTTTTGTTATTTTATATCAATCTAAGTAAAAAGGAATAACAAAATTTTTTAAAAAACACAGCTAATGCCCCTTTAAATGATATTGATATTAATAGCAACTTTACAATAATAAGAGACATGTCACAGACGTATCCCACTATCCACATAGACCTAAACTCGAGGTATTTTAGGAGAGTACACTATACATTCTACAATTGGTGAGAAAGTGTTTTCTATAATGACACCATGAACAGAGTGAAGATTCTATATTCATGCACAAAACATGTTTTGGGAGAGTGTTTTCTATATTGACATTAGGGTATGCTTATTTTTTTATATTTAGTTTAAAGCAACGTCAACCATTTTTCAGTTACATGATGGTGGTCGGCTTTAAATGGTGGAGGAGTGAACCTGAATACCATGTACTGCGAAAGAGAACACCGGCCTTCCCCAATTAAACTGCAAAGCTCATAAAAATCAGCTTAGGTTCCAACGGGGCTCGACGTACGCTAACCAGAGAGTGTTTTCTTTTTATTCACCCCAGGGCATGACTCAGGGAGTCTTTTTTCTTTTATATTAGAGGAGGGCATATTTACAAAAGGCCATGGTGGGCTACTTTTACTGTATTTATCTAAGTCATTATAATCACACACCAGGCCACGATGTGTTTGGGTTTTTTTCCCTCTATATTCACGATCATCACAGAGCTGGTTGTGTTTTCTACATGACTATACAAGGTCCTGGATTGTTGTCCTTATTCAAACAAAGAAACGGTTTGTAAAACTATAAGTTTCAACTTATTAGTTACGTTTTCGCATATAAAGGGAAATGTCTGTATTATATTACGTAAAACTCCACAATTACCTTTCACTCCCATCGATAACCTTGAGTATTTTTGTAGCAAAAAAACATTGCATCGAACACACTAATAAACAATTGGCTTCCAAAACGAGACCGAATGTTGCAAACGCTGTTCCAACTTCCGTTATATCTTCAAGCCTCTCTTTAGAGTGCAATAATGTGTCATTGACAGATATTCCAGCTGATGGAGTATTAGCAAACTGAATCAATAATTGTAAATCTAAAGCGGCAAGAATGAGTGATGAAACAGAAAGTAAAGCCAAAGACATTACAGTTCGACTAATTGACTCTTTTAGATTCTCTACATCGTCCGTATTTATATTTCCAATTTCACTAAGCTGTTCCTGGGACTGTGACAGAGCAGTGCTTCTTTTCGATATAAAACTTGAGGGGCGACTGAGTTCCCCATTTGTTCTTTGTAATAGATTTGCGAGCCTTAAGGGATCACTACTTTGTTGTAGTTGTTGTTGTTGTTGCTGCTGCTGCTGCTGCTGCTGCTGATGGTGATATTTCTGTTGCTCTTCTTTTTTCTGAATAACAGCATCAAGGAGGTCCCTGTTTCGAAAACTGTCAGTATTGCTGAGATCCATACTGTCGTGATATTGATAAAACTAATTTGAAAAGAATGTCTCCAAAACGATGGATTCAATAAAATCTAAAAATAGAAAAATGTTTTCTTCAATTCAATTTATTCGATTTTTTAACCACATATTTTGTTATTCTATTTTAAATTGTGCCATACAAAACTACAAATCACATAAATGTTAAATTTTACTCAACAAAATTGCTTCATGTAATTTTATTTTGAATAAAGTTTAAGTTTTAAACTTAAAATTACATAGGCAAAACAATTTAGATTTAAAAGCTTTCGCAGTAGGTGTCATCACGTTAAAGAACCCTCACTGCTCAATGGTCGTTAGTGCCGAGCATAGGCCAAAATTTGTAGCCCTTCACTGGCATTTGATGAAGTCTCCATATCAGTGAAAGATTCTTGAGTGGGACGTTAAAACAACAATAAAGAAACAAACAATACATTGTCTCAAAATTTATCTGAAAAATTTGAAAAATACGTTTTTAAATGGTGTTGTATGTCACACCCAACAAGATTTATATGGTTGTGGTCATTTTTAATGAAGATACCCAGTAACTATGTGCCCGGGTAGAAATCACCAAGTAAACTGGTTAACTCTTTCTTAAAATCAGCGTAGCTTTTAGTAGGACTCGCACCCAGAGAGACTTCAAGGATTATATATAATATTTGAAATATATAAATCAGGCCCACAGTAATAAATATATTACTTTTAAGTTTTATTCCCTAACAAAAAGATACAAAAACTATTTTGAAAATAAAACAATATTTTGTCTTGAAGATTACATGCCACGTGCAACAAGCGAAACATTTTTTTAAAAGACCTTACTATGAGAAAATGTCTATGGAAACAGTAATACTCATTCTGTGTGTGATACAGAGACATGGTCAGCCTAGCGTAGCGCATTTACACCAATTTAATGTTGATAAATATCTTATATCCTATATCCCATTTTAAACCCCATTATTTTAGAAGCTTATTTAAAGTTTAGATTTATGGGTTAAATTTAGATAAAACATAAAAGACAAAATTGTTTTTAAATAGTTGACATTGCTCAGTTAAAACGGAACAATTAAATTCTTTCAAAAAACCGATGTAATAGGTGGCTAGACACAAAAACGGGTGTGATAAATATGTTGTTTTGTAATCACATCCATACATATATACCTGTAATTAATACTCTGACCTTTCTGGATCAAGGTATGCAAACTATGAAATCAATAGGAATACGTAACTGTACACCACACATCTACTACAATAATCAGATTAAAATAAGCCGACATCATATATCACTTATTCATTACAAAAAAAATCTCTGTTTCACTGGGTAAAATGTTGAGTTGCCTTTTCGTTGGCGGTTGTTCAGACGTCTGTACCAATTGTGACGAAGATTCGTTCCTCACGTACTTCATTTGGACTTGACTGTGGACTCAGTGGATGTGACCGGTTGACAGGGGATGCTTATTCCTCCATGGCACCTGGTCCTACCTCTTGGTTTCCAGAGGTCAGTTCTTGTCCATTTTTGCCGGATTTGTATCTGTGTAACGGACATCCTAGAGATTTATACTTTGGTATCTGAGATGTTTTATATTGTAAGAGAAATTCAATATAACACATTTTGTTGTTGTTGTTGTTGTTGTTGTTGTTGTCTACTGGTGTTGCTGTTGTATCTTTTGTGTGGTTGTTTTGATTGATGGTATTTTTTATAGTTCGTATCGTATCAATCGTAAAAAACAATGACATCAATAAGATAGAAACATATAAAAAATCTCAGATACCAAAGTATAAATCTTATAAGCATCACCTGTTGACCGGTCACACCCGCCGTGAGTCAATAGTCAAATCAAAATGAAATAAGTGAGGAACGAATCATCATCATAATTGGTACAGACGTCTCAACAACCTCTATTGAACAGGCAACTCGACGTTAGTGAAACAGAGTGATCGCAAGCAAGACTATTATACTGACCGTAAAATTTGTGGAACGTTGACATCAAACACGGTTTTGTATATCATTGTGTCAATAAATTGTCAGAGAATAGTTTACCTCTGTATATGAAATGTTCATATGTTGAACACACCCTGCTATATCGGATCATTTGTGAAATATAAAAATATATATGCAGGTGATTATGGGATATTACTACTTAAATGTGGAAGATTTACGAATCCAAAGCCGAAATCGCCATGTTTGTCTCGTGTGCTTGATTCTGCTGTATCTTTAACTTCCGGTTCGTTGGGATATATCGCATTGACATATTTACGAAATTGTCATTATTAATCGACAAATGTCGTCGTTATTTCTAAATGTCAAATTTAAAGACACGGATAGCTTTTTCTTATTTTCATTCAGCAGTTTCTAAATGAAGTCTGTTTCGTATGAATAAAGGAACAGGTCAGTCAATAAAGGGGCACAATAGTTCTCATAGGTTTGTTGAAAGACAATATCTGTTAGAAATTCCAGCTTTTTTATATCAACTTCAATGTATATATGTGTAGAATCAGAGTGATTTGGACAAAAAATGTATCATGATAACAAATGACTAGCCTAGATATTTAATTTTTAGTACCACTTTATGTGACAAGCAGTTGTCAATGATTCTAAAAAAAGTCTTTTTTAATTTTTCACGTGTAATTGTTGTATAAAGAGTAAAAAGTCGTATGTTTTGATACTGTGAATTTCAGAAATTGTGTGCCTTCAAGTTTTTAAAAGATATATATCATTTTTAGGTATCCACATCTGATTTACACCGCTTCTGGAATAAGCAACTATGTAGTATTGTTGAAGTTTCTCCTTAAAGGCTCTCAGTATCTTTGTAAGAAGTAAATGTTTGATGGAATATTTGTTGGATCATGCTATGTACCTCTGCTTATATGGAACTCCTTGTAGTTTAGGGATCCAATATAAATATGGAAGCTCAAAATTGGTATCGTTTGTTGTTAAATCAAGAGAGAGCATAATACTTACACATGATTTTGAAAGATTTCGTCCTTTGAAAGTGGGCTTACACATGATTTTAAACCCTAGAAAGATTTCGTCCTTTGAAAGTGTTTACGTGTGTACATGTAGGGTAACCAGAAATTCGGTTTTCATTAAACCCTAGTTCTTCTATATAACCATACATTAAGTTATGCTCTTACAAATTAAAAACTATATTAGTTTGAGAGGTGACTTTTTCCCTGGGACATGTAATCTATTGCGTTTAGAAACACTTCAAAACTTCAAAATTGAAAAAAATATAGAAATAAAAAATAAACATATCATGTTATATAAAACTTTTTTGTATTTTTTGTATACTGTTTGGTTGTTTGATTCTGCGTTATTAATCTTAAATGAACTTTTTGTTTAGATAGAAATGTAACGATCTCAAGGTGACATTTCAAACATTGAAACCTAAGCTACGGCACATGACCATTAACATGAGGTCATGCCTATCGACGTTGCTACTTTATTTATATTTAAAGGGGCATCAGCTATGTTTTCCAAAATAAAATATTTTAATACTTGGATTGATGCACAATAACAAATAAGAGACATCCACAACTATAAACATCTCCCTACATATTTTTGAAGGTTCATTGTGGTATACATATACAAATAGTAAGGTCAAACTAATCATTTGTAATCTAATAATTGCTAAACTGGGTTTCTCATGCAATTTTCACAAAATATATAGAAATCTGATAACGTTATGTCTGAATATATTTCTTTTTTTGTAATTGTACACAGATCTAAGTAGTAAATAAGAGAAAAGAGAAGGTTTGGAAAAAATAATACGTCAGTCAGAAACCTCGGTTTCTTACTTTCACTTTGAATCAAAGGGTCTAGAAAAATAAGCAGTTACTTCCGGGTTGAAAGTAACAAATATTATTCGAACTAGAGGCCCTCCATTTGCTGGGTGAATTCATTGCTACTAAATTACTACTGAACGGTAGAACCAGCTCGTAAAATTCTTATTGTCAGATTATGTTTAAAATGTAATTGATACCTGTGTTGGTAGAGAATTCAAATGAATATCAGTCGAGGAATATTATGTAATTCTGACAATATGGAGTCTCAATTTATTTTACTCTTTTCGATGTCAAGTCTTTGGTTATAAATTCTAGCATATCTAAAAATGATAACAGTCCATAATCCCTTTAATAATGGGTGAGTGATTTACATTTACCTCACCTAGCCTATTCAAAAACTGGTTTTTTTTATCAATATTGATTTGCAGGATGTGGCTGTGGTTTCTTTAGAATTCAAACACTTCGATAGGTTTAAAAGTATTTAGACAACGAATGACGACGGACGAGTGTGCAGAAATCCAGGCAAACTGAAATAATCAAGACCCTAATATCATCATATTCCTGAACATATATGAATTCTGATAATACATCTATGGCCATGTGCTTGATTTGACTAATGATGCATGCACCGTAAAATAAAGCAGAGTGAAGTAATAGTCTGATAGAAAAAGATCGATAGGCCGGAAACTACCAAAATGAAGTTGTAACCTTACCTTTCTCTAGTTCTTCATCTTCGCCATCACCATAGCATGGAACAACTGTATTTTGCAACGTCTCTGTGGTAGAGGCACTTTTCCTTCTACTTGAACGAAATCAGTAGTTTTATATTTTCTATAGATATCAACTACAATCTAAACAAATCTACGTTCATTTTACAAAAATCCAAATGTAGCGTCAGCCATCTTTGTCATTGATCTGTGTGCATGTAAACAACAACACAGATCGTGCACAGTTTTTTTTTTATCATGTAGTAAATATATGCAGGTAAAGTTCAAGTATCCGTAAAAATGATGTCATAAACCAGCTATCACGAAATAAAACATTTAATGTCGTAAAATTGTGATGTTTTGTTGATCATAAACAGTCATGAGTGAATACACATGTTAATGGAGTCTAAAGAGGTTAAAAAACGAGTGATCATTGTGCTAACACAGAAAAGCATATTACAACATATACAACTTATTGATAAAGTGACAAAAACATTATTGTAATGATATTCTCTTATATAGACAGGTAAGACACCTGTACATCATATCATGAGCACGTCTTATTATTCCCATCGAAATTTATCCTTCAACAGAATTACGTAGACAGACGCCACTTATTAATTAAAAATCTTTGGTATAGAATCTTCCTATCCGTTTGATTCACGTGAGTGGAAAGATATATTATTGCACACAATTTTGATTGTTGTTGTTCATTTCCACGTTTAGCTGAGAATCGACATAAATTCAAGGTTATGGCATCTCATAGCATGTATAACTCCAGTCGACTGTTCTAATTAATAATAAACAGGTATGTGAATTGTCGCTTTGTTACATACACGTACGATGATATTTAATCATCACGACGCTATAGTGCATATCACAGGTAAGAACACCCGTTAACAATTGCAATTTTAAATAAATCAGATAATTCGACGCTTATAGTGTCACCTGAGAAAACGTTGCTTTGCATGATCGTACAACACTCGTGAATCACTTCATTTAAATCCTCATTAAACGTTAGAGTACAAATCTTTTCAAGATCATCATTTCCTTTAGATCGATTTTACACTAGATAGATATATGATTTCATATGTGTACATCGTTCTACAAAATTTTATATTGAACGACTCGCTTCCATATATGTATTTAAATGTACATGTATATATAAATTACATATGATTTTCTATGCGATGTTCGTCTTTGGATGGTCTATTGCTGTGGAATGTGAAATAGGATCTGAAAAATGAAATGGACTTTTTATGCTACACAAACAAACAAACTTATAGAAACGATCACATGCACCTTACATACACACATTTACTAAAACACACTTAAACGTGACCTCGTCCATGCATTTTAGAAGACGTTACTTCTACTTCTACTATCAAATGCAGATGGCAATTGTATATCTGCTGTTATCTGCAATAGGATATCATGTAAAATTGTACGATTTATATGTATTGACATTATTGGATGTGTAGCCTACTGAATTTAATGTTTCTGACAGAGTGAGTAGTACATTTATTTTCGGACTTGTTTCGCATTATTATTTATGAAAAGGAATAAATCCGCAAGAACGTCTGTGCCAACATCTCTATATAAATCTGCAAAATAATCTACATGAAATGATGTTATTGTATGTAATGAGTTCCCGTTGTTTATGTGACGTAATAGTCGATGGACGGGTGGATGGATGGATGGATGGTTTAGTGGATGATGGGTGGATGAAAAGATAGTTTAGTGGATGATTGGGTGGATGGATGGATGGTTTAGCGGATGGATTTGTTGATGGATGGATGGTTTAGTGGATGATGGGTGGATAGATGGGTGGATGGATAGTTGGATGGATAGACGGTTGGATGGATGAATGTGTTTACTTACACGTGGTGTTGTGTTTTGAACACATTAGGTCAAATTAGGTTTAGTATAAGTCTTCAATCACAAGATTTACGTTAAACGACCTAATATAAGCCTTGGGATCGTTTTATTAACCATTACATATGTACAAATTCGTACATTTTAAGATAAGATGTTGATAGTGTATGAATACGTTTACCTGCTATATTTACGCATAATGTACAGTAATAGAAAGTCTAAGACTAAGACCTTTCGTAAAACTGGCCCCCTCTTAAATATAAAACATCTCAGGTATACATAAACCTAGTACCTGGCACTTCGGTACCAGTTGATAATCTTATACTTAAATAATGTTAGGCACTAATAACACCATTTAAATTCAATTTTTTTTCGAAAGCTAAGATAATCATCTTTTTACAGTGGTAACTCTTAGACGGATTTCGGCTATACTTTTAGATTTATTATTTGACATTGTATGATACCACTTCTCTTTAGAAAATACATATTACATTTTAAATTGGAGCTCAACTGATGAAGTCTATTTGACAGAAACGATCGTCTTGAGCATTATAGCTTTGGTATTATGTTTTATAATATTTATACCAAAGTATGCATATTTAGGATGTCCAGGACACACGGCAAAAATGGACAAACACGGACCTCTGGAAACCAAGATATGGGATCAGGTGCCATGGAGGAGTAGAATTTTACGTCACACTCTTATTACTGGGTCATTAGCTGTGTATACCAAAAAGAATTATTTCGATTTATTCTACTTTTATTTCTTGTACTTGATGTATAATAACAAATAAGAGCCATGCACTGGCATAAGTAGTCTTATATTCCTATATAATAACAAATAAGAGCCATGCACTGGCATAAGTAATCTTATATTCCTATATAATAACAAATAAGAGCCATGCACTGGCATAAGTAATCTTATATTCCTATATAATAACAAATAAGAGCCATGCACTGGCATAAGTAATCTTATATTCCTATATAATAACAAATAAGAGCCATGCACTGGCATAAGTAATCTTATATTCCTATATAATAACAAATAAGAGCCATGCACTGGCATAAGTAATCTTATATTCCTATATATTTTGTGAACAAAAGGTCAGATTCAGTGAGGTATCCATATACAAATGATAAGGTTGACTTAATCAATTGCAATTGAAAAAAGTGCCAAACCTCGGTTTATCAAGCAATTTTCCCAAAATGTATAGGAATTTCAAAATGCTTATGCTTGTGTAAATTTCTTTTTTGTTATTGTATTTCAAAGATGTAGAAAAGGAAAAAATATTTAAAACAAAAAAAAACAGCTAAAGCTCCTTTAAATAATAAAGTATCGATAATCATAGCTTACAATGTATGGCATATATATATATAGAGAGAGAGAGAGAGAGAGAGAGAGAGAGAGAGAGAGAGAGAGAGAGAGAGAGAGAGAGAGAGAGAGAATGACATTTGACACAATGGCATAAATATGATTTAACGTGTTCATATTTACCTGTATCTTTAATGTCGGTAATATGACCAAAGCATTGCTTATCCCGGATATACATTGTCAATTTTAAGTAACACAGTAGTGAAACTGTAAATATTTAAAACGTAATACTATGCCTCACATATGTCTGGAATAAAACTGTGATACGATTGAAAGAGAAACTTTAACTCATGATAAAAGATTAGGTAGTTTGAAAATGATAAACGTAGTCAATTTTATTACATCATTAAAAAGTTCATGGATAAATATAACTGTAAAGGGGGAAAACATGGTCAAATTTACTTCAGACTTCTCTCGGTAAAGACTGTATTATGTCAATGTTTGATTTTGGAGACGATTTAATTAAACAATTGCTCACTCGATGTGAAAATGTATTCTGGAAGGATGTATTTCAGTCATGGTTAAAAGTAATGAGGAGACAACTAGCAATTGACAATTCACAATCTGAATTGACCTACTATCCTGTATGGTAATATATCAAATATTAACATTGATAATAAGTCTGTATATTTTAAGGTATAAAAAGGGTGTCAGATATGTTGCAGACTTTTTAGTTGAATTTGGTAATTTCTTTCGAGACCTCAATTTGAAATAAAATTTGCAATGAACAACATAAATTTTATATAATACATAAGAATTAAAAGTTCAATTTTTTCTTTACCCAGAACAATAAAATTCAATAAAGAATCTGTCAAATCAGAACAATTTCTTTTCATACAATACAAATTTAGGTGTATTGCAACAGAATACAACTGTACTAAAGTAAAATATAATATGTTGGACACTAAAGATTATATACCAACTGCTATAATGAATGGGGAACCACCTTCCAATTTGATACAGAACAAAAAGATGTAACTAGAGAGGTTCGTAACATTTGTTTCGAAACCTGGATGATACTGCAATTCAATGTTTACAATGTCTGTTATTACATAACTAACAACTAAAACTCAAGTCCAGTGACACTTGCTCTCTGTAGAGAACCAGAAGATATACCTCATCGTTTTCTTTTAAGTCCATATGTAAGAAGTTTATGGACTGAGCTTAGTCTTTACAGTTACAGTTGTTTGTTTGTTTGTTGTATTGTTGTTTAACGTCCCACTCAAGAATCTTTCACTCATATGGAGACGTCACCAATGCCGGTGAAGGGCTTCAAATTTTGGCCTATGCTCGACACCTATGGCCATTGAGCAGTGAGGGTTCTTTAACGTGCCGACACTCATTGTGACACGGGACCTCGGTTTTTACTGTCTCAGTCCGAAGGACAGGAGCGTATCCGGGTTGGTAACCATTTCACATACTTCCCTGCCCAATCCGAGGATCGAACCCGGGTCGCATTGGTGATACAGTTACAGTAAAATAGGAAGACGGGTTGGCTTTCATCTTATGAACTTTTTTTGGAGAAAATCCATTCTATAATAATATTCCTAACAATTTTATAATTCTTGCATCCCAGCAACATATATATTTATATGTACTAGACTCCAGAAAATCCCAAAAATACATGGTCTTATATATCATCTTATTTTTTAATTTAAAGTCGAACAATGCATTGCCAATAGAAACAAAAAATCTTACTTTTATCAAAAAATGGAACGGTTGGAAACGCGCTTTTGTAGATCCATAAATGTACCTTAATTGATCCGTAGCATAAATATGTGAATGAAAGAAGATGCTCTCTCTCTCTTTCTCTCTCTCTATCTCTTTCTCTCTCTCTCTCTCTCTCTCTCTCTCTCTCTCTCTCTCTCTCTCTCTCTGAAAATAAAAATGGAATAACCAGACATTAATATATATGTTTGTTAGTACAGTTTTTTATTCGTTTCTGATAAACATTGTTAAAATCATGATATTTATAAGGCATTTTTTGTACAGGGAGGAATCCAGAGTAATCCGCCTCTGGTCTCACTTCAGATGTTTATATCTGGGTTCCAATTAAAAAAAAACAGATAACAGACTACAATGTAAACTATATTGTATTCATTTAATGTATATATATATATATATATATATATATATATATATATATATATATATTATATATATATATATATATATATATATATATATATATATATATATATTAATTTGATTTTTGATTTGATTTTTGTTTTACGCCATACTACAATCTTTCAGTCATATGATGGCATCCAGTTTTTATTGGTGGAGGAGAAACCCCGGTTATCCGGGTAAAGTCCACCGACCTTCCGCAAGAAAACTGGCAAAATTTCCCACTTAATTCGAAATGACCCTAGCGGCATTCGAACCAGAAGTGAGAGGCTTTGTGATTTGAAGCGCAATGCTCTAACCACTCATCCACGGAGGCTCCCTATATATATATTAACATCTTTCAGGTTTGTAATATAAATACAGCAAAATATATAACTGCTTTAACAAACAAATTCTTTTTTCGTGTTTAAAAACATATTATTTAGTGTTGTACATGATATATATCATGGATATACCCCTGATATCACGTATCATTCGAATTGTGATTTACAAGTTTTGTTACTGTATATTAATTTATTTATTGTTTTTTCATAATATATCTCACCTCTTGGTTTCCAGAGGTCCGTGTTTGTCCAAAATCACCAGATTTGTATATCTATCCTGGACATCCTGTTGATTTACAGTTTGATATCTGAAATATATATATATATATATATATATATATATATATATATATATATATATATATATATATATATATATATATATATATATATATATAGATAGATAGATAGATAGATAGATAGATAGATAGATAGATAGATAGATAGATAGATATAGATATATACAGCGCTGTGGCAAAAGTATTCGCGGTTTTTTCGTAATGACAACGCTTTCGCTGTGCACTTCGCTCAGGGAATGGGTGATAACTCTATTCATATGCCATGTTGGAGATCCAAATTTGTACAGAGGTGTCGTGACATCAGAAGCGACGTCACCGATAAGTATTATCGTCTGCACTCTGAAATGCAATGTAAATAAACATTCATTCGCATTGAGTAGTAAGCCAACAGAAATCTCAGATGACGTGAAAAAATAACTATTGAAATGAAATTAGAAGAACAAAAACGTTAGTTATTGTGAAGGCAATACGAGTATTCGAGTCAACCACTAGATCTATTTTTTAAGAAATATATTTGTCAGCTGGTGAAATAAAAACTAGAAACGAACTGTCAAAACGGGATCAAAACTGGGATGTTCGTCACAGAAATTTTGAGAGGGGAGAGTTTTAAAAGGCACTCTTAGAATGGTAAATGGATATATTAATGTCGATAAATACATTTCCAATTTAGAAGATCAACTTTTACTTGTTATTGTCCGACATTACCTTAATAAAACTTATCGTTTTCAAGAAGGCAACACTTCTGTCCATAGAACTCGTATAACTAAACAACACAAACCACAAAATGATATTCCCACAAATGTTTAGCCATCTCAATTACTAGACATTAGTATAATTGAAAATTTATGGCTTAACATAAAAATAAACTTTGCAATATAAAGCTCCAAGTATCAAGACTCCCGGGGAATTGTTTGACACGATTTTACACTTCTAAAATTCCTTCGATGAAAACTACATTAAATCGTTGTTCGAATCTATTCTTCGTCGTCTATTAACTGTCTTTAAATCCAAAGGTCATCTCACCAAGAGATGATTAAAGTAAGTTAGTTTTTTATTATATGATTTAAGTTTATTTTCACGAAGCTCATCGCTGTTTACGTCCGCCATTTTTGAAAATTCGCGAATACTTTTGGAGTAGCGCTGTATATAGGCAAGTAATTTTCTCTGTTCCAGAAATGCCACACCATTGTCTCATTAAATGGCGAACAAACGCAGTGTATATTGCACTTGATTTTTGTACACAATCTTGTTGTTTGTAACGAACTAAAACATAGGCAGAATTGCAATTATTATATTTTAAGCGCTTTTTAACATGTACTTGGCAGACATTTTGAAATGATTCATATTTCTAACAGTCCATTGATATACTTGAAATTACTTTGAGAAGAGCAATAGCCTACCTGTCAACGAATTTTTCCGGTTAAGGTTATGATAAATTGTGCAATTGCTGTAAGTCATTCAGTGGATAATATATATATATATATATATATATATATATATATATATATATATATATATATATATATATATATATATATATATATATATATATCAGGTTGACTTAGTTTATACCTATCGTCAGGGGTCCAAACATTGTAACACAACGAGTCATTTAACCCTTTCACCCCTGAATATCTGAGTGGTATGTTCTTTCTATTGTTTAACACCATTCTATTATGGTCTGTAGGGTTGAAAGGGTTAATATAGGTTTTATTCTTAAACCTTTATGTCGTGAAGTTCCAAGTTTTGTTAGAGGTGATCTTGATTGTTTTACTAAATGCCATTTTATTTATGACTTCTGTTTTATATTTATGACTTCTATTTTATCTATTGAACAGTGTTTTCCGCAATATATTTCGTAAATATTGTGTACACTCTCACTACAGTAGTTTTGTCTTCATAACGGTTACATGATAAGTATTGTTATTGTTTATGTCACGTGTCACTTACTACGTGACGTCACTGATTGTTGTACTCATTTTGAATATACCTAAAGATCTAAATACAGGTGAAAGTGCTAGTGCAGAATAATTTTTCTTGGTCGTTTTATTTTTTACTATATGTGCTTTCATACTGAACTCAACAAATATTTCTAATTGCGTACTACCAAGTGTCGCATCGCCACTTGATAAAATGCCAAGTATACGTCAGGCGACCGCCGTAACAACGTATCCATAGTAACAGGTATTCGTGTGTTGACGACCGTAGACAGTTTTGGACGAATTGTATTCCAAACTTTTTAATCAGAGACATAGAATTAGACCTGTTTGACATTGTTTATCATTTCTGGGATGAAACTCAGAATCCGAGATAAGCTTATACATTGGTAATTGAAAGTTTGTAAAACTTTGTTGTTTGTCGAATACGACTTCAAAATTTGATACTTTCCCATGGATGCATTTCATGATAATCTGAAGATAATGACGGTGTTTGACCGTATTGGATTTGTTTTGTCACAAAATTGTCTCGAAGCAGCCAAACTGAATCCAACTCACATCATTTTGAGTTTCATTTCCTATAAATACCATTATCCATAAATGTTATACAATAGGTGTTGCCCAAAAAGCGTCAAAATCACATGTTTAACGCCTTGTGTTTTTGCTTGTTAACATTTATCTGACAAAAAAAATACAAAAAGCACGACGTTTAAAATTTTAGGGCCATTTTCCTGTAAACTGCATAGTCTTCAGAAATATTAGAAACTCTCTCTCTCTCTCTCTCTCTCTCTCTCTCTCTCTCTCTCTCTCTCTCTCTCTCTCTCTCTCTCTTTTATCATATTTAACGTATTACCACTGTTAACAGGTCAATCTGACATTTTCTGGCAAGGAATAATTTCTCTGTCGACAAAAACAGATTTGAACAGTACTAGATTTTTTGCTTAACACTTTATGTATTAATGTACGATTGCAATGAATATTTTAATCAACTATAACCTCTGCCTTCATTTTAATTAAATACAATTATTTTGATTCATATCTAGATCAGAGACATCAACGTTTTCCATAAGTAAAATGCACCAAAAACATAAACGAACAAACATGGAATTTCTACAAATCTGAAGGATCCGATAATTTTCGCGATTTGTTATGGTGGATATAATGAATTTGTTTGTAATGTACGTGTTTCAGTAAATTATATATTGTGTACCGATTGCGACAAGGATTTATTCCTTAGTTAATTATTTTGATTTTGATTCGTCCAAACGATAACTGTATATTCCTACTGGACTTGTCAACAATTATCACTTTGCTATATGTTGTTTCTAAACCATGATTTAATTACTGTAACAGCTTCGGCCAAATAGATCACACTCATCTTAATTTTTCAGTCAGAGAGAGAGAGAGAGCGAGAGAGAGAGAGGGGACATACGGTACACTGTAACTGATAAACTGGTTTTTGCAATAAAAAATAACTTTCAGATAATCACTTTCAGGATTATAGACATATTTCCACGGTAACTTCGGACCTGTGGCTTTTGAAGGCAAAATGATATAGATTTTCATAAAATGACGTCATAAAACAATCAGTTACTGTGACGACGTTACCGTTTTCGGTGATATATATAATTTTGCCGTCCAAAATTACACGTCGGAAGTAATCGTAAAAAAGGTGAATTAGATTTTTTAGATGAGTGATCATTCTGTAATGTTCTTTGTTTAAATTTATCTGGGTTCAGTATTTTGTGTAAATGATCAGAAGTTTAACACTTTTAAGATTTGAACTTGATATTTTATATTCTCCTACGCAACTCATTTAATTAAAATACTGAGAGAGAGAGAGAGAGAGAGAGAGAGAGAGAGAGAGAGAGAGAGAGAGAGAGAGAGAGAAAAAAAAAAAAAAATAGAAAAAAAAAAAAAAAAAAAAGAGAAAAAAAAAATAAAAAAAAAAAAAAAAAAAAAAAAAAAAAAAAAAAAAGAAAAATCAAGAAAGAGAAAAAAACAAGAGAAAAAAAAGACAAAGAAAAAAAAGAAAGAAAAGAAAGAAAAGAAAAAAAAAAAAAAAAACAAAAAAAAAAACGAAAAAAAAAAAAAAGGAAAAAAATAAGAGAGAGAGAGAGAGAGAGAGAGAGAGAGAGAGAGAGAGAGAGAGAGAGAGAGAGAGAGAGAGAGAGAGAGAGAGAGAGAGAGAGAGAGAGAGAGAGAGAGAGAGCACTTGGGTTCCTGGATAATGAAATACATAACAGCTTAATATCGGGCTTTTTATTTATTTAGATCAAATGTTATATGTTATATAATGCATGTCTGCATATAGGGAATAAATAACAAAACATCAACAACATATCTTTAACGTTGTTATCCTTGATTTAAAATTAAAAGATAGAACAATTTTTAATTAGAATTTATTATGTCACTTACAGTAGTTGGTCTACTGTACTGTCTAGTTCAATATAATTTTATGTAAAATAAAACAGGTCCCCTCCCCCCCCCCTGCCCCCGCCCCCCCCCCCCCCCCTCACGCCCCACCATCCCCCCCCCCCCCCCCCACCCCTGTGTCCCCCACCCCCCCCCCCCACCCTGCCCCCCTCGCCTCCCACCCCCCCCCCGCCCATCCCCCTCGCCCCCGCCCTCCGGCTCCCCCCGCCCCTCACACCCTCCCCCCCCCCCCCCCCCCCCACCCACCGTGACCCCCCCCCCCCCCCCCCGCGCCCCCCCCGCCCCGGCCCCCCCCTTCCCCTCCCCCCCCCACTCCCCCCCCCCCCCCCCCACCCCCCCCCCCCCCTCTCCCCCCCCCCCCCCCCCCCCACCCCTCTTGTCCCCCCCCCCCCCCCCCCCCACCCCCCCCCCCGCCCTCCCCCCCCCCCCCCCGCCGCCCCCACCCCCCCCCCCCACCCCTCCACCCCCCCCCCAGCTCACCCCACCCCCTCCCCCCGCCCCCTCCCCCCCGCTCCACTCCCACGCATCAACCCCCCCCTCCCCCCACCCCCTCCCCCCCCCCTGACCCCCCCACCGCCCCCCCCGCCCCCCCCCACCCCATCCCCTCCCCCCCCCTCCGCCCCGCCCCCACTCACCCTACCCCCCCACGAACCACCCCCCACCGTCCCGCCCCCCCCCCCCCCCCCCTACCCCCTCCGCCCCCCCCCCCCCCCCCCCCCCACCCCCCCGTCCCAGTCACCCCCCCCTCCCCCCACCCCTCCCCCCCCTCACCCCCCCCCCCCCCCCCCCCACCCCCCCCCCACTCCCCCCCGCCCCCCCCCGCCGCCCTCCCACCCGCCCCGCGCCCCCCCCGCCCCCCCCACACCCCCCCCTCCACCCCCCCCCCCATCCCACCTCCCCCACCCCCCCCCCACCTCCCCCCCCTTAGCGCCCCCCCCCCTCCCACCCGTCACCCCCCCCCCCCCCCCTCCCCCCCCCTCAACCCCCCCCCCCCCGCCTTCCCCCCTACCCCCAACCTCCCACCGCCCCCCCCCCCCCCTGCCCTCCCCTCCTCCCTGCCTCCCCCCCCCCCTCCCCCCCTCCTTCCGCGCCCCTCCCCGCCCCCGCACCCCCCTCCCCCCCCCCCCCCCCCCACCCCGCCCCCCCCTCACCCCCCCCGCACCCCCCTCTCCCCCCCCGCCCCCTCCCCACCCCCCACCCCGCCCCCCCACCCTCCTCCCGCCCCCCCCCCCCATCCCCACCCACACCACCCCTCACCCTCTCCCCCTTCCCCCCCCCTCCCCCCCCCCTCCTTCCTCGCCCCCCGCCCCCCCCCCCGCCCCCCCCCCCCCTCCCCTCCCCCAGCCCCCTACCCCTCCCCCACCCACCCTTCTGTATCCCCACCCCCTCCCCCGCCCCCCCCCCCCCCCCCCCCCCCCACCCCCCCCCCCGCCACCCCCTCCCCCCCTCCCTCACCCCCCCCCCCCCCCTCCCGCCCAGCCGACGGACCCCACCGAGCCCCCCCCGCCCCCTCCCCCCCCCCCCCACCCCCACCACCCCCCTCCCCCCGCCCCCCCCCCCCCCCCCCCCCCCCCCTCCTCCCTCCCCCCCGCACCCCCCCCCCACCCCCCCCCCCCCCCCCCCCCCCCCCCCACCCCCCCCCCCCCCCCCCCCCCCCGCCCCCCCACCCCCACCACACCCCACCCCCCTCCCCCCCGCCCCACTCCCCACCCCCCCCCGCCCTCCCCCCCCCTCCCGCTTCCCCCCCCCCCTCCTGCGCACCCCCCCCCCTGCACCCCCCGCCACCCCCCCCCCCCCCCCCGCCCCCCCCCACCCCCCCCTGCCCCCCCGGCTCAGCCCTTCCCCCCCCCCCCCCCCCCCGCGACAATTCTACACTTCTGCCCCCCCCCCCCCCCACCTCCCCCCCCTCCCCCCCCCCGCACCCCTGCCCACCTCCCCCCTCGCCACCCTCCGACCGCTCCCCCCCCCCCCCCCCCACCCCCACTCTCCGCCCCCCCTTCCCCTCCCCCCCTCCCCCCCCCCCCCCCCCCACCCCCCCCCTCCCCGCCCCGCCCCCCCCCCCACCCCACCCCCCCCCCCCCCCCCCCGCCCCCCCCCCCCCCCCCCCCTCCCCCCCCCCCCCCCCCCTCCTCCCCACCCCCCCCCCCCCCCCCCCCCCCCCTCCCCCCCCCCCCCCTCCCCCCCCCCCCACCCCCATTCCCCACCCCGCGCCCCCCCCCACCCCCCCCCCCCCCCCCCCACCCCCCCACCCATCACCCCCCCCCCCCCCCCTCCCTAGCCCTCACCTCCCAAACCCTACCCCCCCCGCCCCACCCCCCCCACCCCCCCCACTCCCCTCTCCCCCCCCCCACCCACACCCCCCCACCCCCCCCCCCCCCCGCCCCGCTCCCCCCCCCCTCACCCCCGCCCCCCCTCCCCAACCCCCCCGTCCCCCCACCCCCCTCCTCCCCCCCACCCCCCACCCACGACTCCCCCCCCCCTCCCCTCCCCTCCCCCCCCCCCGCCCCCCCCTGCCTCCTTCCCCCCCCCCCCCCCACTCCCCCTCCCCCCCCCGCACCCCCCAACGCCCTCCCCCCGTCCCCATCCCCCCCCCCCCCCCCCCCCCCCCCCCCCCCTCCCTCCCCCTTCCCCCCCCCCCCCCCCCCTCCTGCCGCCTCCCTCCCCATCCCCCACCCCCCCCTCCCCCACACACCGCTCCCTTCTTCCCCTCCACCCCCCCCACCCCCCCCCGCCCCTCTCCCCCTCGTCGCCCCCTACCGCCCCCCCCCCCCACCCCCCCCTCCCCGCTGCCCCCCTCCCCCCCCCCCGCGCCGCCCCCCCCCCCCCCCACCGCCCCCCCCCCCCCCCCGCCCCCCCCCCCCCCCCGCCTCCCTCCCCCACCCCCGCCCCCCCCCCCCCCCCCACCCCCCGCCCCCTCCCCCCCCCCCCTCCCTCCCCCCCCCCCCCCCCTCCCCCCAGCCGCCTCACGCCTCACGTTACCGCCCCCCCCCCCTCGAGGCATCACCCCACCCCCTCCGCCCTCCCATCCCGTACCCCGCCCCCTCCTTACCCCCGCCCGTTTTATTCCTAATCCCCCCCCGCCCCCCTCCCTCCCCCCCCCCCCCCCTCCCCTCCTCCCCCCCCCTCCCCCCCGTCCCGCCCCCCCCACCTCCCCCCCCGCTTCCCCGCCCCTCCCCCTCTCCCTCCCATGGCCGCTCCCCCTCACCTGCTCTCCCCCTATCTTCCTCGCACCTCTCTCCCCCAGCCGTTCCCTCCCCGCCTCCCCCCCCCGCCCCCCCGTTCGACCCCCCCCCGCCTCTACCTCTCCCGCCCCACCCACTCGCACCCCCACCCGCCCTGCCGCCCCCGTCCCCCCCCCGCCTCGCCAACACCCCTTCCCCCCGCCCTCCGACCCCCCACCCCCCCTGCCCGTTTTGTGTGCTCCCCCCCACACCCCCCCTCCCCCTCACCTTCTCCCCCCCCACTGGCCCCTCCCACCCCCCCCCCCCCTTCCCACCCCGCCCCCCCTTCCCCCTTTCCCCCCCCCTTGTCCCCCTTCCCCCTCCTCCCACCGCGCCATCCCCCCCCCCTCCCTCCCTCCCCCGTTTCGCCTACTTCCTGTCTATCCCCTCGCCCCCCTCCCCCCTCCCTCCCCGCCTCCCCCCCCCATCTCCCCCCCTCCCCCCCCCCCCCCCTCCCCCCCGCCCCCCCCCCCCACCCCCTCCCCCCCCGGCCCCCGCCCCACTACCCCCACCCCCTTCCCCCCCCCCCCCCCAACCCTCCCCCCTCCCCCCCCCCCTCCCCCCCCCTCCCCCCCCCCCCCCCCCCCCCCCGCCGTCGTCCCCCTCCCCGTCACGCCCCCCCCCGACCCCCCCCTCCCTTCTGCCCCCGCCCCCCCGCCCGCACAATCTCCTCGCCTTCTCGCCTCCCCCCCCCCCACACCTTTCCTCCCCCCCCCCCCTTCTCTCCCCTCCCGCCTCCCCGCGTCCCCCACCCCCGCGGCCCCCCCCGCCCCACCACGTACCCCCCTTCCCCTCGTCGCTCCTCACCTCCCACCCCCCCCTCCCCTCCCTCTGCCTCTCCGTCCCCGCCTCCCCCCCGTCCCCCCAGGTCCCCCCTCCGTCCCCTCCCCCCGTTCCACGGCGAGCCCCCTCCCACCTCCCGCCCCTGCACGGCCCCGCCCTTCCCCCCCGCTCCCCCTTCTCCCACCTCCCGCCCCCCTCCCCTGCCCTTCCCTTCTCGCCGTCTCCCCCGCCCCCTCTGTTTCCCCCCTCCCCGCCTGACGGCTCCCACCACTCCGCCCCCCGTCCCCTCACCCAACGCCCCAGACTCCCCCCCACGCCTCACCCCACCCCCCCACCCAGCTTAAGCCCTCTCGTCCTTCCCCCCCGCCAGCCCCCCTCCTCGCAAGTTCCCCCCGCTCCTCCCCCCTCCTCCCCGCCACCTCCCTAGCCCTCACCCTCACCGCCCCTTCCCCGATTCTCGCCTTTTCCACCTATTCTGCCCCCCCCTCGAACGTCCCCTGCTCCCCTCCCTCCGCCCGGTGGCCCGGCCTCCCGCTGCCGCCCGCCCCAACCCCCGCCCCCCCCCCCCCCCCCCTCCTGCCGCCATCTCCCTCCGACTGACCCCGTACCCCCTTCGCGCTCCCTCGCCGGCACTCCTTGCCCTCCCCTCTGTCCCCTGCCCCTCGATCCTCCCCCCCCCCCCCCCCCCCCCACCGCCCCCACACGCCACTACCCCCTCCCCCCCCTTCCCCACCCTTCCCACCCCCCCCCCGCGAGCCCCCCGCTCTCACCCCCCACCTCGCCCCCCCCCCCCTCACCTCCTTTACCCTCCGCCCCCCCCCCCCACCCCACCCCCCCCCGCAGTGTCCCCCCCCCACCCTCGCCCTTCGCTCCCCCCGCCCCCACCCCACCTTCCCCCCGCCCCCCCCCCCCCCCCCTCGCCCTCCCCCCCCCGCCCCTCCGTCACCCCCGCCCCCCCCCTCTCGCCCCCCCCCCCTCCTCCTCTCCCCCCTCCCCCCTCACCCCCGGCTCGACCCCCGCCCCCCTCCACGCCCCCCCCTCCCCACCCCGCCCCCCCCCCCCCCACCCCCCCCCCCCCGCCCCCGCCCCCCTACCCCCAGCCCTCCCCCCCCCCCGCCCCCCCCCCTCCCCTCCCCCCCCCACAGCCCCCCCCGTCCCGCCCTCCCCCGCTCCCCCCCCCACCCTCCACCTCCCCCCTCCCCCTCCCCGCCCTTCCCCCCCCCCTCCCCCCCCCCCCCCCCTGCTCCGTCCCCCTCCGTCCCCGTCCCCCCCCCCCCCCCCTCCAACCACCCCCCCGCTCCCCTCCCTCCTCCCCCCCCCACCCACCCCCCCCCCCCACCCCCTTCCCGCCCTGCGCCCTCTTCTCCCCCCCTCCCCCCCCACCCCCCCCCACCCCCCCCCCCGTACCCTCCAACCTCCCCCCCCTCCCCCCCCCCCTCCGCCTCTCCCCCCACCGCTCCGCCCCCTCCCCACTCCTCCCCCCCCCCTATCCCCCTCCCTCCCCCCCACCCCCCCCCGCCCCCCCCCCACCCCCCCCTTCCCCCCCCTCACCCCCTCCTCGTCACCCCCCCACCCCCCGTCCCCCCCCCCCCCCTCCCCCCCCCCCCCCCCCCTCCCCCCCCCCTCTCCCCCTCTCCCGTCCCCCCCCGCCCCCCCCCCCCCCCGCTCGCCCCCCCCCCCTCCCCGCCCCCCCCTCCCCCCCCCCCCCCGTCCCCCCCCCCCCCCCCCCGCCCCCGCCCCCCCCCCGCCCCCACCGTCCCCACCCCCCCCCTTCCGCGCTCCCCCCCCTCCCCCCCGCACCCCCTCCGCTCCCACCCCACCCCACTCCCCCCCCCCACCGCCCCCCCACCTCCTACCCCCCCCCCACACCCTTCCCCCCCGCCCCCCCCCCCATCCGCCCCCCCCCCTCCCACCCCTTACCCTCCCCCCTCACCCCCCCCCCCCCTCCCGACCCCCCCGTCCCCCCCCCCCCCCCCCCACCCCCCCCTCCCCCCCGCTCCCCCCCCCCCGTCCCCCCCCCCCACCCGTCAACCCTCCCACCGCCCCCCCCGCCCCCACCGCCCTCCGCCCCCCCCCGCCCTCTCCAACCCCCCCCCCCCCTCCCGTCCCCCCCCCCCCCCCCCCCCCCCCCCCCGCCCCCCGCCCCCCCCCCACCCCCCCCCCCCCGCCCCCCTCCCCCCCCCCCCGCCCTCGCCCCACCCCCCCATCCCCCCCCCCCCCTCCTTACCCCCATCCCCCCCCCCCCCCCCCCCCCCCCCCCCCCCACCCCCCCTCCCCCCCCCACCCCCCCCCCCCCCCCCCCCCCCCCCCCCCCCCCACCCCCCCCCCCCCCCCCCCCCCTCCTCCCCCCCCCCCCCCTCCCCCACCCCCTCCCCCCCACCACTCCGCCCCCCCCCCCCCCCCCATCCCTCCCCCCCCCCCCCCACCTCTCCCCTCCGCCCTCCCCCCCCCGCACCCCACCCCCACCCCACCCCCACCCCTCCCTTGCCGTCCCGTCTCCCCCCCCCCGACCCCCCGCCTCGCCTCCCCTCCCCTCCCCCACCCTCCCCCTCCCCCCCTACCTCCCCTCTCCCCCCTCCCCCCCCACCCCTCCCCAACCCCCTCCCCTCCCCCCGCACTTCCCCCCCCCCCCCCCCCACCCCCGTCCCCCCCCGCACCTCTCCCCCACCCCCCCTCTCCCTCCTTACCCCCACCCCGCTCCCGCGCCCCCCCTTCCTCCCTACCCCCTTTCGTGGCCTCTTCCCCGGCCCTCCCCCCCCTGGCCCCCTCCCCACGTCCCCGCCCCAGCACACCCTCCCTTGTCGTCTCTCTCTCTCCATCTTCTCTCGCGCTCTTCTCTTCCCGCCTCCGCCCGAATGGGACCATTCACCATGTCCCACCCACCCCTCAACCACACGGAGCAAAAACAAACAAAACTCACCCAAGAACACAGAAACTCCACCTATCCATGTAACATGTCCACACAGGCCACCAACACCCCCCTCCCCCCCCACACTAATCCCGTTCTATCAATCCAGTGCTAACCCCAACCCCCGCACTACCCCATAAAAAACCAACGTGCCTTTCAACTGATACCACTAAACAGAAGAATGGATCCAACAGAACAGACTCGTACCAACAACTAATAAGTAACCTCAAACCCTGACTGCATTCTTTCTCCTTAAAATATTTTTATTGAAAATAGCGCTATAAAAATAAGAACCATTTTACGAAAAACGCAAATCATTCTGGTTACCTGTCTGTTTTAAATATAAAACCATTTATAAGTTTCTGCTTTGAAGAATAAAACCTCTGGAGAACCATTGAACACCGGATATTCAAAAATTATTAACTGATTCAGTACTTTTACATACGATTTTGGAAGAAGAAAAATCATTTAATATGTAATTAACATAACAATCTATTTGTGCAACGCTTATATACAATTATTTTGACAGTAAGAATGCGTTTCTGATTAAATTGCTGTAAATATGATAAAATAAACTTAAAAGCGAATAAGGTAAATACATCAACGATTTTTCAGTTTTAAAAAATCATTATTGATCAATAATTTAGCACATAAACAAAGTAAGTCATTGTGATGAGTGTTTCGCCATCAGGCTAAATCATGTCACCACTCCAAATGGGAAAAAGGAAATTATCCACAGGATACGGCGAGTGTCGAAACCTGCTTCATCAGGGTAAAGACTATCTTTTGCAAGCCTGACAAGTCTGATCTCGTGGTGTTCACGTCCTGTTGAATCTTAGACTTTACTTGGTTGATTAACTGTGTGACAGCAGACGAGTTTCCACTTCCACTTCCGTTAAAAGCGCCACCTTGCAGGGAATTTAATGTAACCTTCAGGCTCAACAACTCGTTTGTCTGGGTAGCCAACTATAAAAACAAAATAATGTCATCGAAATGAAATTTGTATTAAGTATCAGCCTTACATTGTAACAAGACTATTTTCAAACATTATTTTTAGTTAGACATTGAAAGAATTAGAAATTTTCTTTTTCGTCTGGACATATTTATTTGTTAATAGATATAAAATTGCTAAATTATTGTGCCAAATCATGAATCAACAAATCTAGTTTAACAACCAATGATTGTATGAATCATTTTAATTTGACAGCTTTAATATTCAATGTGAGGGCATTGCGTACAAACAGTTCCGGACGGCATCAATGAGTTCCGTCCCCAAAATTTTTCGTACCCAAGACAAATCCTGCACATTGGAACACAAATCGTACCCTGGGTATGAATGGTCTTCTAGTGGGAACGATTAGGTTTAGGTAAGAATCTCATTGATGTCGTCCGGCAGTTTTTTGTATTTTACGTATCATATCAACACATTTGGTTGATCTAGACATGGGAATGATTTTGCGGAGATTTCAAAACTGCTCAATACAGATTGAAATAGCGATTTATTTGACCTATTTACGGAACTACTTTTAAAGAAATACTGAGAAAGACTTTATATTAGAATCTAAAAATATCGTTAAATGAACGATTATAAATTCCGACCAACTAAATAGAACTGATAAGGAATAAGTCTAGAGATAATTTTTGTACATGTATTTGGCTAATGCCTTACGAGCTACGAATGATACATCCAAACGTTAATATACATATACATGTATGTTCGTACTTTCATCAATGGAACTTTTTTTGCCGGGTCAGATGAAATGGAGAGAGAGAGAGAGAGAGAGAGAGAGAGAGAGAGAGAGAGAGAGAGAGAGAGAGAGAGAGAGAGAGCATTTGCATAAAAATCACAACATATAGCAATTGGCATTAATATCTATTAGAATATGTCTAACTATATGCATTTTATCAAATTAATAATATAATATTACTAAAACGTGTTGATTAGTTATAAGACAAGTGAGATGCGATAAAAAGTTTGACTAGTAATGTTCAGAAATAGAATAATTGATATGTATCTATACCCAAGGACAGTTTCAGAAATATTTGTATTTTGACAGAATCGAGGATTTCTTCACGTCTAGGCAGGAAAGTTTTTCACCGTCATTTGTTGTGAGTAAGCAAACGTGATTGATTATAATCTAACGCTGTCTAAACTTCTGGGCTTTCATTTTTGGGGAAACCAGTAAAACAAAACAAAAAAATCATAACAAAGCTATTTAGTTTCATTTGTTTGTTAACCCTGTCAACCCTACATATCATGATAGACTGTCTTAAACAATAGAAAAGAGTATACCACTTACATACTTAGGGGTGAAAGGGTTACACAAAATTCTGGATTAGCGTACTATTAAACGCAACACTGAAACACCGGGATGTATAAAAGTCGCTAGCCAATACTGGAAGTTAGACGTGCTAACAAAAATTGAAACGTGATAGGCAATCAATAAAACACTGAATTGATCAGGAAATAACTAGGATCTCTCCTATTCCAGGTCGGAAATCTACTAGGCAATCACTAGGCAATCATTACTTAAATTTCACCACAAGACATGTCATGGTCAATTAGAGTAATGGTGATTATTTATTATTTATACTTATTATATCATTGCATACCAATATCATGTAATTGCATACATTTAGTTAACTGTTATATTGAACATCTTTGCCTCTTGTAATTACTTACAAACTGAAGTACATAAGATTAATACACATATACCTGATCTCCCTCTTTCTTGCTTTTCGTTCTTTCTCATAGAAAGTAATAGGACAATAGATAGATAGATAGATAGATAGATAGATAGATAGATTACTTGACAGATCTACTTATGATAAAAGAACTTACATCAGAGGTCATTTGATGCACATCTGTTGTAAGTGCCTTTGCCTTTGTGTCTAGGTCGGATATCTGCTTCCTTTGTTGAATATTCATTACTTTGTTTTGTAGAAGAAAGCTTCCAGTCTGTTTCAACTCCGTTTCTAATCTGCTCATGTTTTTGTTAACTGAGGAAATTTCCTGTAACATTATTGTGATTTGTGGGTCGTATCTCTTTTCCACTTGTGTCAAGTTGTCTTTCGCATCTTGAACATCTTTCTCTATCGATGATATTCTCTGGAATGATGCCTGTGTCGCTACGACAGCGTTGTCAATTTGATGGGACTGGTTGTTCAATTCCGTTAGGATCTGGTTAGTTTTATCATTCAAGGACTTGAACTCAGTCGCTTGGGCTTGTTCGGTAGATTTGACGTCACCTTCCAACTTGTTCAGTTGGTTTTGGAGCTGATTAATCAGGACAGAAGATACAGTAGGTCCGGCACCAGTTGGCACAATATTTGTTGTGACAGGACCTTGTGATTGTGTATTCATGTTTTTCAGCAAATTCTCAAGACTAATCAATTTCTGTTCAGCAGTGGCGATTTGAGCCGTCTGCTGGTTTATTTGCTTTTCAATGGCAGATTGTACCTTGGATTCCTCCACAGCACTTCTTTGCATTTCCTGAGTGACGTTGAAGATCTTGTTATTTATATCATGGATAGCTTTGTTCAAGAGATCTTGGGTGTCATGGACGATTTGGTTTAAGTACTGGCTGTTTGGATTCCCGGAACCTTGAGATGATGACGATGGCGATGATGTTGTAGACACTGACTGTTTGATTTTCTGTAACTCGTTTGATAAGTCAGAAACTTTAGACATATAGTTACTAGTATCACTCTGAATTTTAGCAAGTGTGCTTTGAATCAGGCTGTTTTGCGAGACATACTGGAATCTGGTTTTGTCCAAATCTTGTTTTACCGCGTCCAATTTCTTATCCAGATTCGATGTTCCTGCACATGCCCCTTTTGGGTCTGGAACATTAAAGGTGTATTGACACGTTCCGCTTCCCCCGCCTCCATTTGAACCACCGCTAGGTTTTGCCGCACTATTGCCTCCAGGTAATGGGGTCTGGGGAATGTACTGTCCATATGTCCGGTAGGAAACCACGGTCAAAATTAGAATTGTTACTGAGAGTTTCATTTCTGGTCAACTGCTGTATAACTACTGTTAATAAAATTTCGTTGTTGTCCCACGATAGTTTCGGAGCTACGGATGACGGAACAAGAATTTATAGGTACAGAGGCGGGTACGTTGACCAGTAATTGACAAGTTATAAAGAGGAAGGTGGTGAGGTAAAGCCGATTGGCGGATATGGCATGTCCTATACAAACAGCATAAACAAATGTCAAAAGCTTATCGCAATCCCAGTGTTCGATTCAAAGCGATGTGAGAGATTTGTTGTTTCAACTGCATTAACCACCTGATATGACTAAAATTGTTTCGCAGAAATGATAAATGTGTCCATTAAAGATATATAATTCACCACAAACTCTTCCGCGATCTTTTTAATTTGTGTAACGGTATTAAGACAAAAGAATCTTTCCTAATAAAAGAGACAACAACGGAGATAAACACGACGTTTTATACACAATCTATTTTACAAACAATCCCTAATTTCGATAAATACTTTGTTATGAAAGAATGTTTACCGAGACAAGAATGTATTATAGCAATTAATCCTACTCGATTATAACCAAGTATATAATTAACTTCGGTCTCTGTCAACATGAAGTTACAGCGACTCTCACCTAATAACATCTCCAATAATCTAAAAGGGAATTTCGTTTAGCTAATAAAACGTCATCGATGTTGCCAGTTGGTGATACATCCTTGTTTGTTTTTTCTTTAGTGCGTGTGATGTAAATAATTAAGTCAGACTGGAAGAAGTAGAAACATATTGCAAGCAAATACGGCAAGTTATCAGTTAAGAACCACAGGACAGGTAGGTGGGGAGAAGACATTTTAACCCTTCCAGTATCCCACCAGTCTGGACATTGTACACACTCCCACATTGGTGTACATGTTTGCGCCATGTCATAAAACGTTAACATCCTAATCATTTTACGTTTGATTATCATTTATAACTTGAGGAGAAAAAGAAATTTTCTCTCTTATAATTCGATGTAGATTGGGAAAGCAAATAAAAGATAAACTCAATTTTATTTTTCAATATCAAGGTTTTTATTGTATTTCTTGATTTGTTTGTTTCTAATAATTTATTTACTTGATATAATATCATATTAATATAAAAATCACAGATACGAAAGTATTGAATTTTTAGAGGTTCAGGAAACGAAAAAAAAAATCTGATGGACATGGAATTAAACACGGAATTTACTTTTGTCCATATAATAATTTTTATGGGTCAACGATGCATGCGAAAGAACTAGATTTTTATTCATAAGGATCTAGTTTGAATACTGCATTTGATAATTTGTAAGAAATGATTTTGCATAGTTTCTCGCAGAACTTTGACAGTATAGCTTTATTGACCTTAAGCGACTTTTACCTGTGTCGGATTGGAAATTACTATGAAGTAATGGAATGCAGATAAAGCGCTACGGAAAATACTATCCTATCTATATACCGCTGGGATCTCAGGATTCTTTGAAGTCCGGAGTCGCGTCATTAGAGACTGATTGGCTAAAATACAAAGCATTTACTTGGCGGTCAGAATAATCAATGTAGATACCAATTTAATGATGTTTGGCTGTTACCTCGTATTAAGTGTTAACCATTGAAAATTGGAGGATTGGTTGACCTCTCTGCACTATAACTAGCATGAGTTTAATATCTAAAGGCTTCAAACGATTAAAATGGTTTTCAATTACACACACACACACACACACACACACACACACACACACACACGAACAATTCCTTTGCTAGTGCAAAAGAATGTGCTTGGATATTCTGTTTGTGTCCTATAATGGATTTTCATACGGAACAATGACAATTTTGAATATATATATATATATATATATATATATATATATATATATATATATATATATATATATATATATATATATATATATATATATATTTCTATGGAAATATATGTTTGCTATACTTCAGTATTCGTTGACTATACACATATTCATTCAAAACGCCAAGAACTCATTAAATGAAATAATAATGAGAATATAAAACATCTTGTTGAAAGTTTTCTAGTCGATATAATGACCTCATTGCCTATACAATGAATTAAAAGCTGTACTGGCCGTAGATCAATCGTCATCTACCAATTTGCACCACAAAAAACTTTCATTTTGTGACTTGTATCTTATTATTGGTTTTGTACTAGCACGTTGAAATGACTGAATTGGTCGTCTGCCAGTTATTATAAACGACTTTTCGCCCAATAACGGTTGTTGAATCATCCTTTACCATAGTGACGATGGGTTATTCCTAGAAACGAATGTTTGCAAATGAATTGTAAATGACGTATACTCGAATATAAAACTACCAATAAAATATTCGGTCATACATCTAGTATTAGTCTGGTATGCACCGTTTGCCATCATTATTCGGCATGGAACAGAGAATGAATGATGGCAAATTATTACGAGTGATGTCAATGTACAGGGCGAAATGACATGAACAGATGTATTTTCTTGAGTGCCTTACGTCAGTTCGCGACCTAAAATGATCCATATCAGATTTTATACCATATACAGATCATAGATATCCAAAGTATAATCCTGTCCAGAATACATATACAAATCTGATGAAAATTGGACAAACACGGACCTCTGGAAATGGGATCTGATTCCATGGAGGATTAAGCATCCCTTGTTGATCTGTCACACCCCCGCCAGTCCACAATCAAATTTCAATGAAATAAGTGAGGAACAAATCCTCGTCACAGTTGGTACAAATGACTCAACAAACATTTCATTTTAATTGCTTTAATGGCATCGAGGATGAATTTGAATCGATGTCAAAATATAGAACAAAACTAGTTTCAGCCTGTTTCAATACGCTTTGACACCAAAACATTTAATAGCAATTTAATTTTTAAATATTTATCTCAAAATGTTAATTCATCAGTTACATCATTGTTATTTGATAAACATAAATGTAGAATATGAGTTTGTTGTAATTCGACGATGATTACGGATTAATTTCTATAAGGAACTCTGATAACAAAAATGCAATTAATATTATTTTTGTAATTTAAGTTTACATTTACACTATTGGTTGGGGGGTAAGCAACCTTTTTTGTCCTTTTTCTTCTTTTTCTTTTTCTATAATTTTGTTATGACATCTTCTCTGAAAGAGATGTTGCGAATACCTTTTCTCTTTGGGTCTTCTAATTTGAATGGTTTGACTTCATGATATTTCATGCATTAACCGATTTTATAATACCAAGTATACCGAGAGTTGAAAAACTACCGTACTGCATTTTTCTTGAGTTTTGAATTAAACCTTATACAAATGCAACAGATAGCTTAGAAACCCGAATGTTTTATTTGTTTTATTTTCCACAGAACCGCCATTTACGTCATACGGATTGTATGTAACCCAAATGTTTAGTGAACGGATATTTTCCACATAATTAATAAACTCCGGGATTAGCTACATAGTTTTTACCAACAGGGGCAGCCTTTTATGCAATCAAGGATAGTCTGATACGTCTTAAATGGTGTAGACATTATAAAGTACATATAGCTTAAATACATTCAAAACATCCTAATTTCTAAAGAAGTCATTCGTTACTTTCATCAAGTAAGGAACGTGGCTACAACAGGTATAATTCAAGGCATCAATCTGAATGCTTCATATAAGCGGGGATGCCGCGATGACTACCCATATCGCTTTCAGCAGCAACATTTAATATATTAATTGAGGTCTTCTTGGCCGACCGGTAAGAGTATTGCAGTTTAGATCTACAATTGTCAAATCGGGTTCATGAATCCAGCCTCGTTGGGTCTTGATCTAGAAAAATATAGTACAGTGCTATAGGTTACTTTCCATGTTAAATTTTCTTTCTTGAAATTATTCTCTTGGGTATGCTTTTTACCAATATTTAAGATTTTATTCTCCAAGAGCATGACCCATATACAGTAAAATCCGCTTTAGTGACCACCTGTGTCTAAAGTCCACCTGGTCACAAAGACTATTTTTTTCGCTGACCCAATAGTACCATTTGTGTACAAATCAATTTCTCTAGAAAAACCACCTGCCTGTAAAGACTGGTTTTGCTGTGAGGGTCTTTATATACAAGTTTCTTCTCACAAATCACTGATTATTCTGTAATGCTTAAGTTCCAAGACACAACAAATTTCCATTACAACAAGTATTTTCTTTGAGTAATGTACTAAGAACGAAAAATGAAATGATTCTACAAAATCCATCAAGCAAAATTATATTTATGTAACTATCTTATTAACAACCAGATTCAAATGAAAATGTTAAGAAGTCAATCTTTGTATATTTCAAATATGATTGTTAAAATAAACTGAGAAAATATATTTAAAATGAAGTCTCTTAATACTATTTCAAAAAGATTGAAATGGAAAAAGATAACTGAATGTATAACGTGGAAAAGAATACAACATTGAAAATTAAACATTTGCATCATTAGCAATAAGATAAAACATAACTATCGTATTTAGATTTCATTTTATTTTGTATCGTTGCATTTTTAAATCAGTCGGTAGCACGCTCGACTCTTGATCGTGAGGTCGTAAGTTCGAGTCCAGCCGGCCGCAGGTCGGTTTCCTGTACTTCGGATGAGACAGTAAAACCGAGGTTCCGTGTCACAGTAGGTGTCGGCACGTTAAAGAACCCTCACTGCTCAATGGCGGTGCAAAGGCCAAAATTTGAAGCCGTTCACCGGCATTGGTGACGTCTCCATATGAGTGAAAGATTCTTGAGTGGGACGTTAAAACAACAATAAACAAACAAAAATCTTAAATGCGAAGTGGTCTCTTAAACCAGTTGGTTCCACCGTACTCATGATTGCAGATTCTAAACCAAACGTTTATATCAAAATAATTCAACCATTTTTGTTTCTATTTTAAAAAGATAAGATAATGATAACGGTTCAGCGGTGAATAAGGCGTCATGGTAACTCAAGTGAACTTTTTTAACAAACAGCTAGAATGAAACCAAGCGTAAGGACAAACAAAAAGAAGGATATATCTAAAGTAAAAGTACCAATGTTTTTTGTTTTGCTTTCATTTTGTAAATTCCTTATGAATGAATAAAAACATGTTTATCAATTCGTAAGTAATTTAGGATATCACGAATATTCAATTAGGGGCGTAGGCTTGTAACGAAATATTTTAATCTTCAACAGATATACCACGTTAATCCATTCAATTATTCGTTGTATGAAAAACACTATTTAATATTTTGCTTGTCTAAAATAAACGCTCACATGTGGTGAAATGTGTGTAAGAAATAAAAGAAAATATTTACATTTTGAATTTGTGATTATAGATTTGTTACTACAAATGATCGTATTTATATGGAGAATCATTGACTAATATTTTATTGACTGAAATGTAGAATTTTCTGTTCGATAGTGGTTGCCGAATCTTCTTTACCGATTATGACGAGCTTTGAATTTAACTTTGGACTCGCCGCGAGTATGACCGGTCGACAGGGGATGGTTAATTTTCCGTGGCACCTGATCCCACCTTTGAATTTTTATAGGTCCTTGTGTGTCCAATCTTCACCTGATTTGTGTACTGCCTCATGTCTATCGATTAATACTTTGGTATCCGTGATTTATTTGTACATTTTTTGGAGGAAAATCTTTTAATGATGTAGATAATCCTCTTAAAATCAACAGAAAATTCAAATTTAAAAGAATTTTGTAAAATGGTCTTGTTTAACGCTGACAAATATAGTTAACAATTTATTCAATTTAGGTTGACACCCATGATATACATTCTGTTTATTAGAACCATAATTATATACAAGAAAATTTCTAATGTATTATTAAAAAAAAACCGATAGTTTTGTACATGTTGGATACATTATCTGTAGGACACGTGAAGGTCACGTGAAATAAATTATCAATTAACATACGCAGCACTTGGTCCCCTCCGAGTTTCGCAGCAACTGACGCAATTCGTCTCTTACAGAAAGGATACACATCGATGTAAACTACCATCAAATTACACTAGATGCGTTGCTCTGCTCTTTGATGTTTCTTGTGTCTTCCTGTGGTTTACATTCTGAAATTAAACAGCAAAATGATAAATGAATTAAATACTAGGGATTTATATAATCCCGACACTGAAGGACAATGTAGTTTTGACGTCTGCTCTTTGACACAGCTTGGAAATTACCGGAAAACAAACGAATTTCAACGTGCAGTTTTCGTGTTATTATGAATCTTACACTCAATGTATGACCCATTATCTGCTCTACCTAGTTCCGAAACCTCGGACGACATAATAAGACGTAAATAATTCTTTTAATCTTACTCTTAAATCTGATAAGGTTAGAAATTGCAATACGCAGTTAATTATTTAGCGCCAAGTTCATGTATTGGCGATTCATTATTTTGTATTTTGCCTATTGAAAATGAAAATTCAATATCAGTAACAATCAATAAAATAAATTGTGGACTTTGGACTCACGGCGGGTGTGACCGGTCGACAGGGGATGCTTACTCCTCCATGGCACCTGATCCCACCTCTTGGTTTCCAGAGGTCCGTGTATGTCCATTTTTACCGGATTTGTATCTTTGTCCTGGACATTCTATTGATTTATACTTTGGTATCTGAGATTTTTCATACTTTGTTTAAACAATACGTTTATTTAAATACACTTGCTAGTAATCCATAAAACATGATAGAGGCCAATATACTTGTATACCCACATGTAATGAATATGGGTAGACCTATAGCAATTTACACCTCTTTAGATATAAAAATCTCAGATACCAAAGTATAAATCAATAGGATGTCCAGGACATAGATACAAATCCGGTAAAAATGGACAAACACGGACCTCTGGAAACCAAGAGGTGGGATCAGGTGCCATGGAGGAGTAAGCATCCCCTGTCGACCGGTCACACCCGCCGTGAGTCCACAGCCAAGTCCAATGAAACACGTGAGGAGCGTATCCTCGGCACAATTGGTACAGACGTCTCAACAACCGCCAACGAAAAGGCAACTCAACATTTCACTTAGTGAAACAGAGTAGTCGCAAACAAGTTTATTATACCGACCATAAAATTTGCGTAACGTTGACATTAAACGCGGTTTTCGATATCCCTGTGTCAATAATTTGTCAGTGAGTAGTTTACCTATGTATATGAAATCTTCATACGTTGTGCACGCCCTGGCATATCGGATCATTTGTGAAATATGAACTCCATATGCAGGTGACTGAGGGATATTACTACTTAAATGTGGAAAATTTACGATGGGAAAGCCGAAATCGTCGCGTTTATCGTATAGCTTAGTTGCTAATTTCCCGTCTGTGTTTATATTAAGTAAAAATTTTAAGTATGAAGCGTGTGTACTTGATTCTGTTGTATCTTTAATTTCTAGTTCGTTGGGATATATCGCATTGACATATGTATGATTATATTAAAAACACCCATGTGAAAGATTCACGGTTAGAACAAATGCATTTCTGGTCTTCTGTGATTTGAATGACTTGTGATACATCATTTCTACAAATGCAGATAGACCACTTACGTAGGTCTAGTGGTAGAGCATTTGACATGCAAGCGAAAGGGTCCCGGGTTCAATTCCCGGTATACTAAAGGCTTTTAAAATAGTACTGAATGTTCCTTTGCAAAGCGCTCGGTATACGAAATGAACGTCACAGGTCTTCCCATGGCGGAATAAATACAGAAGTTCCGTGCCACTAAGTATAACATTGCAGGCTTAAGATTAACAAATAGGCCGAATCTAAAAAAAACAGAAAGTCAATGCGAAACATACAAGGCAACTATCGGCTTTTTCAATCTCGTGTATCATAATAATGTGAACTGTATCACCACACTTACATGTACAATGTCAAAAGAAAGATAACTCTTCCTGTTCAGTTAGTTTAAAACCCGATCCCGGATCTAGAAACGAATACGATAATCCAAATTTGAGAATTTCTTTTATTTTGAACGGCACCAGTTCTTATAATTTTACACAACGTTTTAGCATTTCAACAAACTGTTAGTTACAATCCATGGTATATAAACTTTTTATCCAAAAGTCCTCTTACTCCCCAGACTTCTGTGACCATTAATATTCTTTTATATGGTTGTAAGTTATCGTCTTATAACGCAAAAAGTATTGGAACAATTTTGGTTTTTGAAATAAAGGGATGGTGTATTGAAATTTCTAAGAAAATTTTCTAAATGCTTTCTGTAAAAACTGCCTTTATTTTGCAATATTGGCAGTCGTCGATAGGAAAGACCATGATGAAATGCAAAGCGATTTCGGTTCAATTTTACATACTAAAATTTTGTCTAGTACCTACTAATACGCTAGAGTGATTATTACAAGTATGTTGATATTGGTATTGATTTGTATATCTTTTGTTCTGTCGCTGATGTTGGTGGTTTATTGGTAGTATGTTCTCCTTGTCTTAATTGAATCATTTGTATCTGGTTTTCCTTTCGTCTGTGTTTTGTTGAATTGCTGTCGTTTGTTTATTTTCCTTCTTCAGATTGGTAATATTTTCTTTATTACTTGTTTATATAGTAAATTAGTAGCAGAATATATCAATGGAATTGAACGCTGATACTTGATGCACTATGAATATTATGATAGTTTAGTGGAAATACTTTAAGAAACCACTGCCTCTCTCTCTCTCTCTCTCTCTCTCTCTCTCTCTCTCTCTCTCTCTCTCTCTCTCTCTCATTCATTTGTAATTTCTCACGACATCGCTCAGCACCTATGAAAACGTATCAATAATTCTTCTTCCGCATAAAAGCTTATAAAAGTATAAATCTTTTCTGCCCGTGAGAAATGATGATTTAGAACTTTCCTGTTATGCCTGACCTTCAGAATACAATTACCAGAACCCGATGACACTATGTAATACTGGTCTATTTTTTCAAAACTACAGCTCGATATCAAACAAACTCCTGACTATTTATAATAAAACAAACCGTACAAGCAGTTAATATGGAGGCAAACGTGTCAATTACCATTCATATATTTCTGTATCCATGGAAAATAAGTATATCACCGTTATTTAGGAAGCGGTATATTAACGTAATAAATTTCATTGAGCATTTGTTTTATAGCAAAGTTAATCCACATTCAAAACTTTGGAATTATTTTTGCGTTTAGCTGAACGATTTCATTTATCTATTTCTTGTAAATGGATGTTTAAAAACAATAAAAGAAAATAGGTCACTACAAGGAATTAAAGTGTTGTAAACTGTCATGAAAATATGAAAACGAAAGTTAAAATAAAGTCTTAGTATTACTCTATCTAAATATAATATGTTTAATGAAGCATCATCTGTGTGTTTTTATAATTCCTTTTAACTCTTTAAATTGATCTACAAATACAAAAAAAGAGATATACAAAAATACACATAGGCATAAAAAGTCTTAAATTCCTATACATTTTGTGAAAATTGCTTGAGAAACCCAGTTTAGCTATTATGCACTTGCAATTGATAAATTCAACCTTACTGTTTGTATGTAGCACTGGACCTGGCCTTATATACACAAAATACAATTATATGGGAATATAAGATCTTTGAAGCTCTTATTTGTTATTGTACATCAAGTAAAAGTATCAAAATTAGAAATAATAGAAATATTGTTTTGTGTCCGTGGTTCTTAATTCTCCGCAGTACGTGAACTGTCTGTTTTACGCGATATTCTGTTGCTGGGTTCAGTGGGGCGAGGATTAACAACAACATCAAACATGTCAATGTAAAAGTATTCATTGTAACTTTAGTTTACCAGTGTGTAACGATTGCCCATTACAGATTGATGTATATCTAGACTGACTTTGTCAACACAGGATAAAAATAAAACTATAAGTGTATCCGATACTTCATATCTCTGTGTAGCACACAATGACGTCAAGATAATTGAAATTCTTGCTTCCAAGATTGTGAATTAAAAATTCATATGTACATGTACGTGAAAGCTAGCTCTCTCTCTCTCTCTCTCTCTCTCTCTCTCTCTCTCTCTCTCTCTCTCTCTCTCTCTCTCTCTCTCTCTCTCTCTCTCTCTCAGAATACACAAGAAGAAAAAGAAATTAGTATAAAAAATAATATGAATAGATATACAAAAACAATATTGAAATCTAGATCGAAATTTTTAAAATCTTTAAATGCACTTTGCAATGAAAGTTAGACTTCCTTGTCGATGCTAAAACATAATTTCCTTATACAGGCGAATAAAACAATTATTTTACCGAACGTGACAAAGATACTAAAACTAAAGAAGGTTTGTGATTACATCAAACCGAACATTTTTACGAATCCAGGATATCTAGAGAAAAAAAGTCAAATAACAGTGATAAAACAGTGATAAAAGATATGTGAATTCCAAACACAACGGGAACGGTATACAGGAATATTTTTTATCAAGTCCATAAGTGCGATTTGTATGTAGACAAAGACTGGTCAAAATTACCATAGTTATATATATTCATATCGCTTGATCCACTTCTAGACCAGACATATAATTTGTACATTTTTAATATATAATTGGTAACATTTTCGAGTAACTGTTGATGAGAAAAATGTATATGCACTGGAGCTCGCCTAAAGACCAGCTCGTTAAGGAGATCATCTCGCATTAAAGACCATAGATTCCCAGCTCTTGAAAAAAAAAAAATCAAATAAGTACAGAACCTCACTTATGAGACCACCTCACTAATCAAACCACTTTGAGTCAGTCAGAAAGGTGGTTTTCATTGTGAGGTTCCACTGTCTGTATATTTCAAATACTAATTTGGAACGTCTTTAAACTTATTATTATCATTCGGAACTATTTTGGTTCCCCGTGTCCATTTAGAAAATTCTCGAAAACAAAAACAAGAAATCATAAAAATGAGATGCCAGACTCGTCTTTTAGATTATACGTAATAATACTATGTACTGTAAATCCGGAAATTTTCGCGAAACACAAATTTCAAATTTATTCACGAGATGACATTTTTGCGATTTCGAATGTCCATTTTACCATACTATTATCATACTTCATTATGCGATATTTTGTTTTCGCGAACGAGAGCTATGATCGTAAAATTACGCGTAAATAAATTTCTCGCGAATAAAAACGGATTTACAGTACGATTTACACATGTGTTTCTTAGGTTATCGCAAATACTAGATATTAAAGGGGCATTAGCTATGTTTACAAAAAAATTATTTCGATTCTTTTTTATTTTTACTTCTTGTACTTGATTTATAATAACAATTCCTATACAGAGAGTAAGGTCGAACTAATCAATTGCAATTGAAAAAGAGACAAACCTTGGTTTCTAAACCATTTTCACAAAACATATAAGAATCTAAGAATATTTATGCCTGTGTGTATCTCTTTTTTGTTAATGTATATCAATATTTGTAGTAAAAAGGAAAATAAATTGAAAAAAAATAAATAGCTTTATTTTGGCAATGGAAGAAAACATTGATGCAAGTTTTCATAATATCTGCTGTAGGTCATTGGCTATTTTAAGTCATGTTGAAAAAATCTGGGCCCTCATAGGAAAATCTGAACAAAATTTAAAAGATCCTCAATAAGTAATAATGAAGATAATTAAATACATATATTTCTATTAATAATAAATTTATATAAGTCACAGAAACTTTTAAAATTGTCTCAGATTTACTGATAGTGTTATGCAGTATTTCAAGAAAAGGGCGCGAAAAAGTCACTAACAAAATGTCATTTTCACCCATATGAATCTATATTTACCATTTGTTTTAAAACAAATTATTTTACAGAATCATTTTGACATTTTCCCTCCTCGAAGTAAACGATCTGGACATTATTATTAGTTTATACAAAATCGACACCCTAACTGAGCGTCAGTTGGTGGCCTTGGGGCTTTATGCAATAATTACGATGTTAAATTATCAATGACACATTAAACATTATGGATATGTATTCAAACTGGATTTTTCTTTATCTTTTAACCAACAATAGCCAGATAAGAATTGTCTTATTTCTTTGTATTTTTGTATAACTTTGTTTTTCGCCTTTTCGTGTAGGTTATGATATCCAGCACCTAGTGGCTATAAATATTATTTAACAATTGAAGAGTTTAGAATTTAAATGGTACTATCTGTGCGAAATATTACTAAAGTCATATTTCGCACGAATAGCACTATTTTAATTATAAACTCCTCAAGGATCTTGGGTGAATCATCTTTCTCTTCTGGAGACTCCCACTTGTGCTAGGCCGCGGGGTGCTGTTGACGGTCGCTTCTGGTGCTTGTTTGTATCTTTGTATAGGGCTGTGACTTTATTGTATTGATAATAATATATTTTAATATATCACGCCTATCCTGTCCTGATAACTGTCTTTGGTTTCAATCCTGAAAATCCTATCACTATCACTTCAAATGATGACCAAAGAATGGTTTTTACTTGTTTAAACGTTTAAAATCTCATTTCCAGCCACGGAGTTTGGTCTAACTGGATCTTTAAAGTTGGATGTTTGAGTGAGGGCTACAATTTTATCCAAACCGTAATATATACAAATTTATATTTCCATAATGGAATGTTTGTTTTATGTTATTTTTGACAATTTATTTTTCTTTGATATTTTTTCAATAATTCACATGTCTGCGATTTATTTGGCGATTTATTTTTCTTCGATAATTTTTGAAATAATTCAAATGTGAACACAGGGTTTCAAATGTATAGGATAAGTGGCGACCACTGCTTTTGCAAATTGTTTAAGTTAGTTAGAACATATTGATCATGAATACTTATTTTACTTTGAAATACATTCACAGTCTTGGTTCGTCTACGGTTTCTGTAGACTTCGTTGCTATCTCATGTAATTGATTGTGTGTAAACAAACTTCCGACAATACCACCTCTGTGTATCAGACATGTGGTCCAGATAATGACTCCAATTCCGATCCTCAATGATGTATATAATATCCTGATTTGACGGATCTGCCAAGTCAACTTATGATAAGAAATGCCAGGACACATGTTAGTTTTCAATTTCACCTTCCCGTTTGTAAACTGTACTTTCACCCCTGAAATCCACGTGCGGTGCGTGTCTTTTGTTTCAGGATAAGAAATTTAGGTATTTTATTACAAAAATCATAATAAAAAGATATTTATTTTTGCAATATTTCAAGAAAACTATCATTATTCGTTGTAGAGGTTTAAAGATATGTTAGTAAAATATATGGAATAGATATATATTAGTGCGGGAGAATATCCAAAATGACAACAGACAATTGTACATATATGTATATGTACTAACATATTTTTAAAAGTCATTGTCATCTTTACCTCAGTTAAAACATTAGTCATTGAACTTTTAACACAGAGAAATCGGAAAAAAATAAATTCACCATTTTTTTAAATATTGCCATGTAATTATTTACAAAAATGGTATCAATTCATTATTATTATCATTATTATTAGGGTCATCCGACTTCAAGTCGGATGACCCTATTGTTATTGCAATTATTATTATTATTAGGGTCATCCGACTTTTGGTCGGATGACCCTATTGTTTTCGTGATTATTATTATTATTATTATTATTATTCTTTTTTTTTTTCTCCAACAGATTTTGTACTGGCTGTAGCTCATAAACGGCTCAGCCGATTTTGCTCAAATTTTCAGCAACATTAAAGCATCAGATGATCCAGGGTCATTTTTCTCATTTTTTCAAAATTCCCTCTATTTTCAGAGTTATCTCCCTTTTTCATTTTTCACATGTCCCATTTTGTGGCACATTGTTCTCAGCAACTACTGAAGCTAGAATAAATCTGTTTAAATTTTCTGGTAGAGCAGAGACTGAAATTGTGCATGTGGGTTTCAAATTTGATCTGAGTGTCACCTGAAAAAAGCTCGCTAGGGGCTGAAAAAAGGGTTCATATTTTGTCAGCTAAAAATGAGACAAAAATCAAAATATCTCAGAAACTAAGCATCTTTACTGTAGACATATGCATAAGAAAGTTGTTCAGTTTTATAATCTGCACAAGCACAAAAAGTTTCAAGGTCACAGAATTTAAGTTGAAGGTCACAGAGACATTTGAAAATTTAAAATCTCAATATCTCTAGAACTATCAGATTTTAGTAAGACATATACATGAGTGATTTGTAGGGAATTTACTGATAAATGTTCATACGAAATTTCGTGGTCATCGAATAAAAGGTCAAGGTCACAGGTGAGTTTGAAATTTCTCTAAAAATTTCAATTGAAAATAGCTCGAAAACGGTGAAACTTTTATATACCTGTTACTGTACAAGATATGTAGATAATTTGATGAGAATTGTTTATGTAAAGTTTCAAGGTCATTGCATCAAAGGTCAAGGTCACAGCTTAAATTGAAAATTTCAACTCAAAATAACTCAAAAATTATAGAACTTTTATATATAGGTTAGTGTTAGAGATTTGTAGGAAATGAGCTGAAGAAAATATGTGTGAAGTTGAAAGGTCATCCAATGAAAGGTCAAGGTCACAGCTCAAATTGAAAAATTCAACTCAAAATAGCTCAAAAACTATAGAACTTTTATATATAGGTTAGTGTTGATCATTTGTAGGGAATGAGCTGAAAAATATATATGTGAAATTTCAAGGTCATCCGATGAAAGGTCAAGGTCACAGCTCAAATTGAAAATTTCAACTCAAAATAGCTCAAAAACTATAGAACTTTTATATATAGGTTAGTGTTGATGATTTGTAGGGAATGAGCTGAAAAACATATGTGTGAAATTTCAAGGTCATCCGATGAAAGGTCAAGGTCACAGCTCAAATTGAAAATTTCAACTCAAAATAGCTCAAAAACTATAGAACTTTTATATATAGGTTAGTGTTGCCGATTTGTAGTGAATGACCTGAAGAACATATGTGTGAAATTTTAAGGTCATCCGATGAAAGGTCAAGGTCACAGCTCAAATTGAAAATTTCAACTCAAAATAGCTCAAAAACTATAGAACTTGTATATATAGGTTAGTGTTGATGATTTGTAGGGAATGAGCTGAAGAACATACGTGTGAAATTTCAAGGTCATCCGATGAAAGGTCAAGGTCACAGCTCAAATTGAAAATTTCAACTCAAAATAGCTCAAAAACTATAGAACTTTTATATATAGGTTAGTGTTGATGATTTATAGGGAATGATCTCAAGAACAAATGTGTGAAGTTTCAAGGTCATCCGATCAAAAGTCAAGGTCACAACTCAATTTCAACATTTCAACTCAAAATATCAAAAATTGTCTTTGTGGATCGGACTTCGGTCTCAGGGTCATAGCTTCTGAGCTTTGCTCTGTTGCTCAGATGAAGCTGTATCAAAGCTGTAGCCTCAGCTATGGTCGGATGACCCCTTTTTGCTTCAGCAAAAAGCTCAGCTCTAGTTATTATTATTATTATTATTATTATTATTATTCTTTTTTTCCTAGTAGATTTTGTGTCAGCTCTAGAGCAAAAACGGCTCAGCCGATTTTGCTCAAATTTTCAGCGTTTGTGCACACAGGAACATTCTACAGATAGGTTTTTGAATTTTTTTTCAATATCACCTTTCCTTCCCGAGTTATCGCCCTTTATCACTTTTTTCATGTCCCATTTTGTGGCACAATTTTCTGAACAACTACTGAAGCTAGAGCAAATCTGTTTGAATTTTCTGGTAGAGCAAAGACTGAAGTGGTGCATGTGGGTTTCAAATTTGATCCAAGTGTCCCCTGAAAAAAGCTCGCTAGGGGCTGAAAAAAGGGCTCATATTTTTTCAGCTAAAAATGAGAGAAAAGTCAAAATATCTCAGAAACTACACATCTTTACTATAGACATATGCATGAGAAAGTTGTTCAGTTTCATGAGTTGCAGAAGCTCAAAAAGTTTCAAGGTCACGTGATTTAAGGTCAAGGTCACAAAGACCTTTAAAATTTTGAAATCTCAATATCTCTAGAACTATCTGATTTTAGTATAAACATATACATGAGTGATTTGTAGAGAATAGGCTGATAAATGTTCATACGAAATTTCATGGTCATCGGATAAAAGGTCAAGGTCACAGGTGAGTTTGAAATTTCTCTAAAAATTTCAATTGAAAATAGCTCGAAAACGGTGAAACTTTTATATACCTGTTACTGTACAAGATATGTAGATAAGTCGATGAGGAATTTTGATGTAAAGTTTCAAGGTCATTGGATCAAAGGTCAAGGTCACAGCTCAAATTGAAAATTTCACTCAAAATAGCTCAAAAACTATCGAACTTTTATATATATGTTACTGTTGCAGATTTGTAGGGATTGAGCTGAAAAAAATATGTGTGAAATTTCAAGGTCATCCGATGAAAGGTCAAGGTCACAGCTCATATTGAAAAATTCAACTCAAAATTGCTCAAAAACTATAGAACTTTTATAATATGTTAGTGTTGAAGATTTGTAGGGAATGAGCTGAAGAACATACGTGTGAAATTTCAAGGTCATCCGATGAAAGGTCAAGGTCACAGCTCAAATTGAAAATTTCAACTCAAAATAGCTCAAAAACTATAGAACTTTTATATATATGTTACTGTTGAAGATTTGTAGGGAATGAGCTGAATGACATGTGTGTGAAATTTCAAGGTCATCCGATGAAAGGTCAAGGTCACAGCTCAAATTGAAAATTTCAACTTAAAATAGCTCAAAAACTATAGAACTTTTATATATATGTTATTGTTGCAGATTTGTAGGGAATGAGCTGAAGAACATATGTGTGAAATTTCAAGGTCATCCGATGAAAGGTCAAGGTCACAGCTCAAATTGAAAATTTCAACTCAAAATAGATCAAAAACTATAGAACTTTTATATATATGTTACGTTGCAGATTTGTAGGGAATGAGCTGAAGAACATACGTGTGTAATTTCAAGGTCATCCGATGAAAGGTCAAGGTCACAGCTCAAATTGAAAATTTCAACTCAAAATAGCTCAAAAACTATAGAACTTTTATAGATATGTTATTGTTGCAGATTTGTAGGGAATGAGCTGAAGAACATATGTGTGAAATTTCAAGGTCATCCGATGAAAGGTCAAGGTCACAGCTCAAATTGAATATTTCAACCCAAAATAGCTCAAAAACTATAGAACTTTTATATATAGGTTAGTGTTGATGATTTGTAGGGAATGGGCTGAAGAACATATGTGTGAAATTTCAAATTCATCCAATGAAAGGTCAAGGTCACAGCTCAAATTGAAAATTTCAACTCAAAATAGCTCAAAAACTATAGAACTTTTATATATAGGTTAGTGTTGATGATTTGTAGGGAATGAGCTGAAGAACATATGTGTGAAATTTCAAGGTCTTCCGATGAAAGGTCAAGGTCACAGCTCAAATTGAAAATTTCAACTCAAAATAGCTCAAAAACTATAGAACTTTTATATATAGGTTATTGTTGATGATTTGTAGGGAATGAGCTCAAGAACATATGTGTGAAGTTTCAAGGTCATCTGATCAAAAGTCAAGGTCACAACTGAATTTCAACATTTCAACTCAAAATATCAAAAATTGTCTTTGTGGATCGGACTTCGGTCTCAGGGTCATAGCTTCTGAGCTTTGCTCTGTTGCTCAGCTGAAGCTGTATCAAAGCTGTAGCCTCAGCTATGGTCGGATGACCCCTTTTTGCTTCAGCAAAAAGCTCAGCTCTAGTTATTATTATTATTGTTATTATTTTTATTATTATTATTTTTATTATTATTATTATTATTATATATATATATGTGTGTGTGTGTGTGTGTGTGTGTGTGTGTGTGTGTGTGTGTGTGTGTGTGCTGAAACTATACACTTTACAAAATAATTTATTTATACAAACATAATATTTCAAAATGTAGATGAGAAATATGGTTCAATGTAAGCAATTCAAAATGTTTACATTGTCTGGAATTAGAAGAGAAATCTGAGTGTGACCTATTTTATGTCTCCATACGAGTCATGCCTAAAAAGCAATGCTTATCCATGTACCCAAGATTTATCCAGTACTTATACAAGCAAATTAAAACCACAGAAATCAAATAATTACATGTAACATAGAGATCAGACGCTCAAGAGGGAAGTGGCTCTGTTTTGGTAATTTTGGCCTGCATGCTATCAATGATGGAGACGTTTTTCCTGTCAAATAGGTTTTTTTTGAAAAATTGTCACTTCGAGTAGTTTGTTTCCACAAACAGTAATTTTTCCGTGAATATCAGTTAGATCGACCGCCTCCGGCGCCAACATTCACCTTTTGACAAGATGCCGTAGTCATATTAGATAAAGTTCAAAGGTTTTGTGATATAATGATTCTATGGGTAATGTTCAAATCACGTGACAATTTTCTCCTGAGAAATAAGCGCTCAATCAATTGAAATCGCATTAACTCTCAATTTGTACAATATTTATGATAAATATACAAACTAAATAATAAAACGACATTACCCTGATACTCTATCAATATAAATATTACTATTAGCGACGAAGTTTGATCGGACTACTTTTGATTTGTTAAACAAAACATTATGATTTCATAGTTGTTCCTGCCACGTGCTTTAATCTCTAAAGCTTGAGATTTACGCCTCCCCATTAGACCCTAATTTAAATATGTCATTCTTTGATATAAAGTTAAGGAAACTGTTTCGTTTGTATGATAAGATGTGTATTCGTCCTGTGAACTGTGGATACAAATAGTCGGGGAAACCGCTGTGTAAGATTAGAAGCTTTCAGCATTAGATCGGAGCAAGGCTATATATTTCGATATATTGGCATATAACTTGAGGACAAATAAGAATAATGTTGACAAATATAAGCAGTAAATTACTGCTGTTTATAGCAGGCGTCGTTGCTATGGTATCTGCCACCAACAATTGTTACTACTACTATGGCGTACAGAAAACTGGCTCAACGTGTGATGCACAGGGAGGAGTTGATGAGGATATTCAAACAAAAATGTGGCAGGTACAAGGAGGGTTAGAGGGAATCAAAGCAATCAGTTCTATCAACACGCACCTACTAACAACAATGCAGAACAATATGAGGCGGATTCAACAGCAATATTCCAATTACGCATCTACCTTGGCAAGTATCAAAAAGGATATTGAAGATCTGAAAATGATCATGAATCCTGTTCCTGACGAGCCCGGAACCGATGAAGTAAGGCAAAAACGAATTGCAGCCGACCCTAACCAAAACGCTAAACGAGCGTTGTCTGTTGCAGAATGGAAGTTGATAAACATCACAAGCATGCTGCAAGACACTATGAGGAGTCGGTCAATGATGGAGAGCACACTTGAGCAAAGGTTACAAAAGCAGCAGCTAGAGCTGAAGGACGTCATGAAGAAAATTACAGATTTAGAGAACGCCATCTCGCATCCCCGAGGAAAACGCTCCGCTCCTTTGGGTTCTGTGTCAACGCTACAATCAAAAGTCCTTGGTATGACCCAAAAGGTCATGGATCTTCTTGTAGAGGTCAACTCTAGAAGGGAAATCTCAAGGATTCGCACAGCAGATCTTAAGCAGCAGTTGGACTCATTTAAAGTTCAGCGCGACGAACAGACACAGAAAATAAATAATCTCACGGCAACCGTCAACGGCGTCCCCGCAAGACTTAACAAAGTTGATACTGATGTCTCCAGTCTCCGAAGCGATGTTGTCACCTCTGATAACAAACTGAAACCAAAAATGGTTAAAGCCGTATCCAGTTATTCGAACTTGATCCTGAATTACCAGAACAGTTCGAAGGATGCCGATAAAACTATTAATGATATCAATATTGAGAAAATGGCTGTGCAAAAGGATAACTCGACATTGTGGGGTATCAAATCCACATTATCTAATGATCTCATTGACATCAACGATGTGAAAAAAAACGCTACCTCATTCCGCATTGATATCATGTCCCTCCGAAGTTCGCCCATTATTGCAATCGGTTCGCTTGAATTCTACGCGAACCAGGCGATTCAAAAACAGGAAAATGACATAAAGAAACTGCAAATGATGTTTAACGCGACGGCTCATAATTTCCAGAGCCTTCAGAAACCGACAGCAGGAAAGTAAAGAACGTGTGATGTAAGTTATCGTGATTGATAATGGCTAATCAAAAAGCATTTACATTTAATCAAATTTAGTGATTAACAAGTGATTGATAATGATTCCGTTTGACATCTATGAACTACAAATATCTGTGGACTATATGCCAATATCTACTGGTATCTGTGCACTATATATCGACAATGTGAACTATTAATTAACATAGTGCATGACATTTTCAGTCATCAAATATGGATATTAATTCGGTTGATTTTCTAGGGAGTTGAGTAACTGTTAAATAGATTTGTTTCTTGTTGTAAAACTAAATCGTTTGTGTAAAGGAGACCACAAAATCACAAAACGTATAGTAAGTTTCATACAGTATGTCAATAATTTTATAATGTTTACGTTATTTCATATAAATCAATAATAATAATTCTTTTCCATAATGTACTGATATCGATTTGTTTAATCAATTTTGTCACTTATTTCAGATTTCAGTTTTAAATGATAAAAAGTTTGCTATAACAATAGTTCAGCATTGGATGGCTTACCAATAAATTGGCTTCATTTTACCTAAGCATTCGATTATAAAGCGTGGACTTAATATGTTGTATATTTGTAATAATTATATGTTTGATTAATGGTAATTTGCTTTCTTAGCTATGCTGTATGTTGTTTCAATTTCATTTGTGTAAAACATGATCATTAAACACGTTTTATGAACGGAGTTCTTCTGAATACAGAACACAGATATTACATTGTAATTATCAGTACTCCAGCATATATGTAAGCAAATTCTTTAACTGCTGTCAGGAAAGAAATGAAGATTATTTCAAATCAACTCGTGTTGAAAAGCAACAACACCGTCACTGTTTTCATCGTCATAATTTATTGACAACGATCACTTGTCATAATTAATTGTCGTTGTTTTCGTTGTAAATGTGTTGGCGCATGACATTTTCTATTTATTTGAAAAATTTATATTACATAAAAATAAAATAGAATGACAATTGTTTATGAAGGTGTCAGTTTTAAATTTATGGGAAATTTTTATTCCTGAAGTTGTTCATTTGCTTATTTCAGTGAACACAGTTAAAGTCACGTGTTTTGTCATGTGATTTACAGATACTGGGTTTGGCCACACTATCGATAGACCTGATTTTAGCGCAAAAATGCTTCAATTGTCACGTCTTTTTCTACATGGTTAATGTTTTAAAGGTTAAATGTAAATAAGTGAATATCTTTTGATGAAAACCAATTATAAAATATTATTTTCTATTCTAGTCTTTTTAGATAATATCTTTCCATGCAAGTTAGATATGATCATAAAAAATAAACCACAAAGTCTATTATTTCTAGTCCACGCTGATTTTATGAGAAAGTTTGCAGTTTGACTGCGGAAGGTCGTTGCTTTCTTTCCAAGTACATTATAACCGGATTCCCCTAACAACATTTAAACTAGCCGCCACCATATGAGAGTAAAATTGATGTTATGTTCAAATCATCAAGTAATTACCAGGGAAAAACATCAGTTTCGACAAGAGTAAATGATCGACCACGTAAGTAATTAACTGTTTATTTGTTTGATGGATGGTTTACACCACACTCAGCATTTTTTCAGTTATATGGTGGCGGTTTTACTAGTGGAGGCGAGAACCCGGATCCATTGTACCCTGGAAGAGACCACCGGCCGTCCTGAAGTATTTACTGGCAACTTGACCCATAATAATCCGTTAAAGGGTAGCTAAAGTAAAGGAATTGAGATGTACCTTTGCATTGCTGACAATGGCCCATTGGCGTGAGAGTACCGTTAAATGAAACAAGATACACAAGTGTTACTTTCTAGATTCGTTGGAATTTAAAGGTACAAACTTTGGCATTTTCTCATACAGGTAAATCAATTAAGGTTGTGTAACTCTCGGGGTTGAACACGATGTTCACATTTTTTGTTTTTGTTATTTTTGAAATCCTTCGATCGCTATATCAATGGTCTTGTTGATGTTTCCCGAGTTTTATGAGAAAGAAAAACCATGGTCAAAGCTTATCGCGTTTCTAAGGAGATCTACAAATTTTGTGTTTCATTATCCTATTTTTACTTTTAATCTGATATTCGCACGTTTTTTGTTTTGTTTTGTTTTTTTAATTTTCACATCGCAATTTTTCATCTTGTTTTTGATTGTTCTATTGTTTAAAGATATCAAATAAGATTTGGTCTATAATTTGTATTAACCTGACACTACAAAATGAGTAATCCTTTGTAAATAGATCGGACAAGATGAAACCAATAAGCTTTAAATTATTACATATATCGTGTTTGATTGTTGATAAATTCGAAAGATTAAAGATATGTAGCGTTTTCTTATCAAAATGGGTTGCCTATGATATTATACAAAATAAAGTGCTTGCAGTGATCTTGTTTCAATTGTTTGATTTTTTTTAAAAAATATATCTTTTGTTCTATTCATTTGAATTTGACTGTGTAGTCGCGGCGGCAGTGATCGGTCAACAGGAGATGCTTACTCCTCCATGGCATATGATCCCATACCTGGATTTCTGAAAGCCCGCGTTTGTCAAGTATTTACCAAATTTGTTTAATTATCTGTCTCCTTGACATCCTGAAGATTTTAAAATTCTTTGGTATCTGTATCTTTTACTTTTTATATAAAGGATTTTGCTCTGTAATATGACTCGTACACATAATATCGTTTAGAAAGACAGCCATTGGAAATTTAATAAATTAAAAATTTTTAATTTTGAATAGCGTTTTACGCCACACTCAACAATTTTCAGTTATATGGTGGCGTCCAGTTTTTAATTGTGGAAGAGAGAACCCGCTTACATTACACCCGGGAAGAGACCATCGGCCCTCCGCTAGTAAACAGGCAAACTTTCTCACAAAAATCAGCTAAGATTCCAGTGGAGTTCGAACCTGCGCTGACCAAAAGTGAGATACTTCATGGTTTAAACTGCGATGCTTTAACCATTTGGCTACAGAGGCCCTCTAATAAATTTTAATATTAACCCGAGGAAGTACACGTATAAGATAACGTAATAATGTACTTATATATTGAACAAACACTGACCTATGGAAAATTCAAAGGTATGACCAGGTTTTTTGATATTAAAAAAAAAATGCTGGAATTTCTAATAGACAATATATTTATAATGTTCGGAAACGTGGTCTTTCAAAAAACTGTCGGCATTCCTATGGATACCAAATGTGCCCCTTTATTGGCTAACTTGTTCCTTTATTCATACGAAGCAGATTTCATTCAGAAACTGCTGAATCAAAAGAAGAAAAAGCTAGCGATGTCCTTTAAATTGACATTTAGATATATCGACGACGTTTTGTCAATTAATAATAACAATTTTCATACATATGTCGATGCGATATATCCTAGCGAACTAGAAATTAAAGAAACAACAGAATCAATCACACAGGTTTCAAACTTAGACATTTTACTTACTATAAACACAAACGGGAAATTGACAACTAAGCTATACGTCAAACGCGAAGATTTCGGCTTTCCCATCGAAAATTTTCCACATTTAAGTAGTAATATCCCACAGTCATCCCCATATGGAGTTTATAATTCATAAATTATCCGATATACCAGAGCGTGTTCAAAAAATGAGCATTTCATATACAGATGTAAACTACTTACTGACAAATTATTGACACAGGGATATCGAAAACCGCGTTTGATGTCAACATTCCGCAAATAGTCTTGTTTGCGATTACTCTGTTTCACTAAGTGAAATGCTGAGTTGCTTTTTCGTTGGCGGCTGTTGAGACGTCTATACCAATTTTGACGAGGATTCGTTCCTCGCGTATTTCATTAGACTTGGTTGTGGACTCAAAGCGAGTGTGACCGGTCGACAAGGGATGCTTACTCCTCCATGGCACCTGATCCCACCTCTTGGTTTCTAGAGGTCCGTGTTTGTCCATTTTTACCAGATTTGTATCTATATCCTGGACATCCTAAAGGCTTATACTTTGGTATCTGAGATTTTTTTATATTCAAATCAAAGCAAATCAGTTTTATGTATTGGATATAAGACGAAAACCGTCTATTATACTTAAATTCAATATAATATTATCGATAAACTCACCTTGAATAATATGACAAACTTGGTTAAGTTTGATAATTGTATAAAATGTTCAAGTTCATCTTACATTTTATGATTTTATGATAAAAACATAATTTACATTGCAACTGGGAATCTTTTTATATAAAGTGGATAGAAATGTCAATAATGATAAAAACTTTCAGATAACTTTAGAAATATCAAAAAATGTTTAAGTATGTAGTCTATTTTTAGTACCATTCTCCGGGTATTTTTCCGCGATTATTATGGAAAAAAACAAAAAATTGACAAAAATAATTTGGATGTGAATGGAAAATGTAATCACATATATGTGTCTTTCCCTGATTTGCAATTTTTTTTAATTGCAGATCAGTGCATGACTAGTTTCTGATCTGCAATTAAAAAAAATTGCAAATCAGGGAAAGACATATGCATGCATATGTTGTATATTTAGTTATATCCAGAAGTCAAACAAATGACTTCATTTTCTTTCCTATTTTATTACTTATATTGATATACAGTAACGAAAGAAGAGATATACACAGGTATAAAAATTCTTAAATCCCTCTTTGATTTTTTAAATTGTTGGAGAAACCTAAGTTTGGCACTTTTTCGCTTGCAATTGATTAACTCAACCCTACTCTTTCTATATGAATACCACACTGAATCTGACTTTATTTTCAAACAAGTATACATGAATAAAATATTTTTATGCCTATGTTTAGTTTTTATTTGTTTTGGGTTTTTTTTTACATTAAGAACAAGAAGTATAAATAAATCAATGAAAAACAATTTTTGTAAACACATCTAATGTCCCTTTTAACTTACAATTTATTATTTTAAAATAAAACCATATTGAAACTGGGAATTTTTGTATATATGGTCTTTTTAGTATCATGCTCTGGGTATATTTTATTTTTATTTAATGGACCATTATCTTTCTTTTTTTCCAACAAATTAT